>VDFB02000015.1:351669467-351856806 GCA_007258455.2 Sequoia sempervirens | reverse complement strand
GATGAGGATGATGTATAGTTAGAAGAGGAATAGAACAAAGGAATGTGGTAGTGACATGGAATGATGGACTCCACCATGGTAGGATACTAAGCTATCTTCATCAATGTGATATAGGCATATCGCTAGAATAGATATGGATGTTTCCTTGAAAAAGCAATAAAGTGTTATGTGGACCCAATAGAATGATGTGCATAGTGAAGGCGAACATATGGCAATCAATAATTCATTATTTTGCATATTTTTGCAAAACAACACTTGATCAAGGTGTGAAAGGAGAAGATCGATAGCTAGTGTTCAAACATTAAGATCTACAATGGTCAAGTCAATGTGAACAGGGGTTTCTAAGTTAGTGACCAAGAATAAACAAAATGAGATCACTCATCCATCCCAATAATAATTTAATAGAGGAGATTCGATCTACTGGTTGGTGGCTAAAAGAAGTCTTGATCATTCAAGACCAAATCAGATCGAATGGAGGAGAATACATTGAATGCATATCAAATTTTGGGGTTAGAAAGAGAGAAAATTTTGGAAAATTCTCTGTAGCGGAAATAAATGTGGAACTCGCTCGATGTAGAGGTATGTTCATATCTGATAGACTCTATCAGATGAGCTAGATGATGGTGCAAGGCTCAAGATGAGCTGAAAACTTTGAAGGAGAAACCCTAATAGATGAGTAACTAGATTGGACAAATAGACGGTGTGTGAATCTCGAGGAGAGATATGGAAAATGTGTAGAGAATGGAAGAGAGAAGATATACTAAGTATAGTTGATGAAGATGAATCAGTAATATAATTTTTTTGTCTGCAATTGTATGAAGACTTGAATAGAGCTACATGTAATTAAAGCATGTGTGGCATAGAAAATTGGACACTCTTTGAAAAAGAGACAATTTAATGCATAATTTGGACCTACTTTTGAGTACCCTTGCATTAATCATTATTTAAAATAACATTTATAGGCCCCTAAGACCCATTATTTTTTATCTAGAGGCCCATTTCACTTAAAAATCATATAAATCCTGACAAACAATACTTAATTCATTCATATCTTAAAAACCCACCTCCAAAAACTATAAGTGGGACCCATTCGCCACCTTGGGTGAATGAGTCCCCTCTTGTGGGACCCATTCGCCAAGGGTGGCGAATGAGTCCCTTTTGGGGCAAGTTTCAATTTTGATCAGGAATTTCACCAACTTAATTCAATTTTTTAGTGGATGTCAGCCTCTTAGGTCTAAATAATAGTAAAATTAGGTATTAATTCCTATAAATACACATTTTATATCATTTTTCACATCTCCTAGTCATTTTTACAAAGTAATTTCAAAAGTCAAGTGTTAAGAATCTTCCACAAGAAGTTTCATTAGCATTTCTACAACAAAGTTGAAGGTTTTGGACATCAAGATAGGGTTTGTGTAAGTCTTGAAGATCACTTATCATTCAATATCCTACATTACAAAGAGTTGATCATGGATTCCTATGGGTAATCATGGAGAAACCTAGGTTGAGGAGATGCAACTAGCCATCCAATCACACCTTATGACTTGTTTTCAAAGTGATTCCATCTTCCATTTTCTCTCCATCTTCATATTTAAGGTTTGCATGCCATTTACATTCATTTGAAATGTTGTAGGGTTTCTTAGATTGAAGTTTTGCATCATTCCAGTGTCATTTACTCATCTTATTCTAGCACATTAGAATAGGGTTTTACTTCACTTTAGATTTTCCTAGTCTTAGACACACTTAGGGCTAGGGTTTTATGCAGATTTTGTCCACTCAAGGTTTAATTACCAAACTATAGATTTGACCAAGGAAAAACCCACATCAAAAAACTAATTTATAGTTGTTTTGCAGGTATTTTTTGGAGATTCAGATCTAGGTTTCCATCAAGAAGTGTTGTGCAGGTGACACAGTGCAGCTCTAAAACTTGAATTTGCATAAAACAGAAAAAGGACTGATTCACCATGGATGGTGAATGAGTTCCATTAGAGGTTCCTATCAGAGCTAAATGTAGATTCCAATACCCTCTTGATAGAAATAGGATTCTAGGTAGAAATGCTAATCTAGGACTGATTCCCCCATGGTGGCAAATGAGTCTTAGTCAGTCACAAAGTTATCATTTTTAGTTTTTCAGAGTATTTTCTAGTCTTCATCAAGCTTACAAGTGGACACATTCAATTTTATAGCTTTTTATTTATCTTACTTGCATTTCTATTCATCTTTTTAGGTGTTTTGCAAACAACACTGTGTTTTCAAATGCTTCATATTTCTTAGGTTTATCATAAATAATCAATCAATTTTATCAATTTGTAGCATCTAGATCATTAAATTTAGGCATAATTTCATTGTAATTTCATTATTTTGAGTGAACCACCTAGATTTTGGTTTGGGATCTATCTCTTTCCTTTAGGTGAAAAACCCTAATTAAGCAAAAGAGTCATAGCATTTCACACTCCAAAAATATTTGGTTCATTTTGGTGAACCTCCATATTGAACATTATCTATTTCTAATTTGCAACTACATTTACATCCTAGGACTCATACATTTATCTTTTACATTGTTTCTGCATCCTAGGGTTTACAAAATAGCATTAGTTAAATTATCATTTAGAGGTCATTATTTCCTTTCATTTCATTGACTCATCACAAAATTATGTATTTCCATTACTTATCTACACTGTACAGACTTGGACACATACAAAAAGGTTAAAAAAATAAGAAAAATCTTTAAAATACCTTTCGTGGGACTCATTCGCCACCTTGGTTGAATCAGTCTGAGTACACTTTCTACATTATTGTTTTCAAAATTCAATTTTTTTTTGTACATTTTTTTTTGTCATAGTTACTTTTTTGTTTCTATTTAGTTATTTTCTATTATATTTAAATCATTTGCATATGCATCATTTCCTTTCGTGGTGTTTACAGATAACATTAGATTTTTGCAAGTTTCGTTTTCAGTATTAGTTCCTAGTCCTTTTAGATCCGATTCATCAATACATGAACGTAAAAAATTGCAAACATCAAACCAACCCTTCCATAAAATGATTCAATTTAGAGGCACCATCTCATCCAAGCCTCTTAGTAGTGATGATTTAGACAAGTTAGATGAAGTCCTTGAGGACTTCCTCTCACTCACTTTATCCTCTAAAGCTTGCCATGAGAAGCCTAAACCAATTAATGATAACTTAACTCCCAAACCTTTTAGTTGTGATGAATTTGAATTGTTAGATGAAGCCCTTTAGGACTTCATCTGGCCTAAGTTATCCACTAAGGTTTTTTGTGAACAACCTACAACAAAAAACGTTAATGCCTCTAAAGCTTGCCATGAGAAGCCTAAACCAATTAAAGATAACTTACCTCTAAAACCTTTTAGTCGCAATGACTTTGATATGTTAGATGAAGCCGTTTAGGACTTCATCTCACCCAAGTCATCCACTAAGGTTTGTTGTGAATAACCTAACACAAAGGACGTTAATGTGATTCAACCTCAACTCATTCTTTACCCACCCTCGCATAAACTTCATCCTTCCAATAAACCCAAGTTTACTCTTTACCCACCTAAAACTGATCTGTTGCAATAATCCAATAATATTACTATTTCCCATACATATAATACCTGAAACAATCTACAACCACCACAATCAATACCACCCTCTTTACCTTTACCTAATCCACCTAGTGCTCCTTGTTTTCCCTCACACACAAAGGAGTATAATCTTGTTAAAAAACTCAAGAATACTCCTGCAAAGATTTCTCTTCGGGATTTACTTTAGAATGCACCAAATTATCACACCATCCTCCAAACAACATTACAAATATAGTCGTTCCTCCTGGTACAACTCCAAATGATGTGGCAGATTTAATACATGGAATGAATAGAGTTAATCTAGAACTTACTTTTCATCAACATGAGCTCCCTCCTTTAGAGTTACAAAAACAAAATTAAGCCTTTATGATAATTTATCAATTCAATTGAACAGGTATCAAAAGGACCCTCATTGATAATGGTTCTGACCTTAATGTGTGTAGTGTGAATCTCCTTGATCAATTGCATGTTGACACGTCAGAAATACAACCTGATTCCCTCTCCATTCGAGGATTTGACAATACAACAAAGCAACTGCTTGGTGTAATTACTTTTCCTATTACCGTTGGGGTGGATACTATGCAAACTCCTATCCATGTCATGCCCTATGATCTTTCATATAATATTCTTTTATGATGACCATGGATTCATGAAATGAATTTTGTTCTTTTGACCCTTCATCGTATAATGAAATATGTCTATAACAACATTTATCATGTTGAAATAGACCCCAAGCTTGAAAGTGGCTTACACCTTGAAAAAGGAAACACAAGTCCTCTGAATACATTAATTCCAACATCACACATATAACCTCTTGAAATTGGAAAACAAGATGAGGAATCAATTTCTAAATTATTCGGTGACAATTGGGGATCATTAGAATTCACACCTTCATTTATGGGTGAATATATAATCACACAGAAAAAGGATGAAAAACAAGAACAACTAACCATTCTATCAACTTAGAATTTGGAAAAATATTCTTCACCATCTATCTCCTTTACTTTGGAAGATACTACAATGTACAAAACCAATTTTGATGAGATAGATTATCAACATCCACCTAATCTGAAAGAAATGGAAAGACTTTATGGGAAAGTATATGAACTTGTGAAACAATTGGGATATACTAGAAAATCATGTGGAAAGAATGAACAAGGTATTCATGTCCCTATAGAACCTATTACAAGAGATACAAAACCTAGGCTGGGATATTCCTTTTCTAAGATGACGAACGCCACTCAACGACCATCTTTGAATATCAACACTATTTCATGTCAACCAAGACATAATCACACAATCAAACATCCTAAACTACTTGATATGGACCTACCACCATCATAGGATTGCGTTTAAAGTGATGAAGCTTTTAAACAAATGTTAGGAGTTTATGATAACACATCCTCTACTACTCCCATGACACGGGTTACTTGTGTTGTGATAAGTACTAGGAAAAAAGATAGTGATATTCATGAACAACAATATGATCTTGAACTTCCCAAGTCTAATGCACTCCCCTTAGGAGATACAATTTATATACCAATGGAGGGTGATCCCATAATAGTGGTTTACAAGTTTTGGCCAAACTAGAAACTAAATTTATTTATTTTTAACTAAATCTTCACTTTCGAGCACCTATAGTGGCTAAACCGTGAGGAATTTGGAGATGTTGGAAGCTACAGTCTCGTGACATTTTGTTTTTAGATTTTGAATGTTTTTTTTTTCAAAATTTTTGGAATTAGATTTCTACACTCTCTTTTTCCATCTCCCCTGAAAATGGTTATTATTTTCCTTCTTTCTATAAAGTAAACATTTTAAAAAAAGTGGCCACACCAGATACTGTATAACTTTTTCCAATGAAGGATAAAATTAATTTTCTAAATCTCTTATATTTGTAACTCCATCTAGTGCTTCCACTTGGTTATGGTATAGTTTTTATCATTTTTTCTTAATCAAGTTTCCAAAGTCAAACCAGCTAATAATTGAGACATAGCAATGCACCATATATAACATGTAAATGCTTTTTGTATGTATCATCAAATTCAATTTCTATCTTATTTTGTTGACTAAGACTTCAATATCCGTGGAATCATATTTTACTTTTTTTTTGATAATCTGCTCCATGTAGAACTAACAAAGAGATTGATTTTTGGTGAAAAACTTACATTCACAAGAAATAAAAAATAAATATAATAATAAAATTAAATTTATTTAAAATTATACTTTTTGGGAAGCTTATAATAAGGACTACATACTTAGAAAAAATAATTTTTAATTGAATTCACTTGATCTGCCAAAAGGCAAATCAAAAGTTTCTTTTAATCAACATTTTGATAAATGTAAAGGAGACTCTGTTATAGGTATGGTTTAAAATTAGCAGGGTTCTATCCAAGTGGGTTTGATCTAAGGTAGTTTTATCAAACCCTTTTCATTTGGAATGCTTTAAATGGAAATTTTTAAGGCTTAAATCATTATATTTTCTAAAAATATGTGATTTCAACAAAAATCAAAATCTCCCAAAAATTGTAAACCAGCTTTGTGGGATCACCTTGGACATAGATGATAAAGAAAAAGTTAATAAGATTGGGAAGTTTTTTGATGATGAAGAACAAGAGGAAACTAAAACTTTACTTCATGATTTGACTGAATTTTTTCCTTGTAAATATTTTGATATGCTAGGAATTGACCCAAAAATTGTAACACACAACATCATTCTTGTTGAAAATGCTAATCTTGTTCGCCAAAAGATATGAAAAATGCACCCTAACATAGCCTTGCATGTTAAAATGGAGCTTGAAAATATCCTTGATGGATGTTTCATTCAACCTATTGATTATTCTCCATGGATCTCAACATTCTCATAGTTGCTAAACTTGATAATCATATTAGGATATGCACAAATTTTCATGACTTGAATAAAGCTTCTTTAAAGCATGATTTTTCGCTTCCTAATATAGACAGGATCATGCATTAACTATTGGAAATGCTTTTTTTTCATTCATGGATGAATTTTCTGATTATAATCAAATCTTTATGAACCCACAAGATCAATACAAAACCGCATTTACAACTGTTTGGGGAAAACTTTTGTTGGGTTATGATGCCTTGTAATACCCCTAATGTTGTTGTTTGGATTTGATACTTTTGTGGTTTTTCTTGATACTTTGAGACTTTGGTAGTTACTATTTGTTGGTTGGATTGGTGGATTGGATAGTTTAGACTACTTGATGACTATGCTACTTTATTTTATGACATGGATATTATGATATGACATTATAATTACATTTGGTTTGGTGATGTTTAATTTGATTTCAGTAATACATTGTGATGCAGTGGTTTAGTAAGTATTTTATGATGTGATCAATTAGTTTAGCAATGTTACTTTACATCTAATGTTGTATTTGTTAGTATAGATTAGGTGAGAGGATAGTGTAGCACCACTCATTTGTTTGTGCCCATGTCATAACAGATATGATGGGCTTGATTATATATATGTGTGTGTGTTACTTGACATTTATTGGTATGCAGGAATTGTAGGAATAAAGTGTCGATTCCACTTGCTTCGGCAGGAAAGGGCGAGCATTAAATTAAACCAATGGGTACAATATTGAAAAAGGGAGTTCATAAGGAAGCAAATTCAACTCCAAGTCCATCATCCTATGTCAGATGAGGTTTTTCCTATCTCTTGCAGAATAAGGAATCTGTTGATTAACTACTTTATTTATGGTTATATTATCTAATTCTAATCTCTTTATTTCAAGACATTTAATGTTGTTTTGGTTGCCTTGATTTAATTGTAAATTAGTAAAATGTTGAATTTTAAATATATTAAATAAAAAAGTTAATTCATTTAAAAAAGTGTAAGAAATTAATCTAAATGAAACAGATGATGTTAACGCTATATATTAATATCTTGCTTCTTGACAATAAATTAGAAAAAAGTCAAGACTGTGGAACACTCACTATTTTAACTAAACTCAGTGAGATGGGCAGGCTTAAAGAAAGAAAGAAACCAACAGATTATTGATTAATATTTTATTTTTATTGTGATTTTTTTTGAATAATTGTATAAAGGGTTTTTCTGGTTCTTTCGTGAACCGAATTGGGAAAGAAAATAGTTTTTTTTGCAGCTTCTGGGAAAAAGAATCTGTTTTGGAAGAAAGATTGACGAAGAGTTGAAGGCAGAAATCAGAGAAGCTGTGGGATCACTCAAAAAGAAGGACCCCAAGTCTCCCTTCTTTAAATCTCATTATTTTGAACATGTGAGAAAAATCTCAGCCAAGCACCATATTCTATGTTTTAAAGAGATTTTAAGGTGATTGAGAATCTGATTGTTAAACCTCAATTTTCTCCTAAGAAACTACAAATAAAACCTCAAATTCCTTCAATAAAATTATTGAGAAATCTTCATTGGAATGAAAATCACGTTTTCCATACATTAAATTGATATTTCTATTTGAAAGAGGGTTTTGTTTTGTTGTGTTAAATTCTTGAATCTTTGTTGAAAACTAGTATGGAATAATCTAAAAAAATTCAATAAAACTAATGGTGAGATTTTGATTTGAGTGGAAAAATCATTGTATTATGGGTTGAATTTATTTGCCTGATTTATTTTGTGTATGGTATAAAAATCTGATTGTTCATATTACTTATTTTATAAATGTTTTATAAATAAATATATATATATATATATATATATATATTCATATAGAAGAAATAAATAAATATATGCATTATTTCTATATATTCTATCTTTTTTTAAAAATCTACATAGTTGCAGACCCTGTGTACTACATATTTTATAGAATAAAATATATATTTATTTCATTTCTGGGTGGATTGGGAAGCATTTTAAAAACAAAATAAAATATATAAAAAAAATGATCCTCAGACATTTTCATTTTCTCATTGTGATTGGAACCCAGTATAAAAAAAAAAAATTATAAAAAGAAAAAGATTTCATAAAAAAAATCTGTGGGAGGGGGAGGCACATCATGCAGCATCAGACCACCCTCCGGCACCCCCAAAGTACTACGCAATGAGGGTTACTAGGGCTGCACATAGACTCAGAGGTCATGCTGTACATAGCCTAGAGGGGTTGCGGCCTCCCCTTTGGGAGAGGTGGCATGCGCACTCCCCACTGGGTGGGACCCAAAGGCCAAAGTTCAATTTTTATTTACTCTCTAATTGATTTCATCAATCCTCTTTTTTTATTCAATTTTATGTTTTATAATGACATATATAGAGGCAAACTTACTATGTAAAGGAAGTTTTATAATATGTTTTAAATGGTATTGATTTTAATATATATAATTTTATTATATATATATATATATGTATATACACATAAAATATATTACATACCGTGATATAGACATATGTATATATATATTTATATATATATATATATAAAAGATGTCAAAGATATCAGATTATGAATTGTTTAATATAGATATTTTTCTTTTTAGAAAATTGCAATGCTAAAGAGTAGTTGAGAAAATTGGAGATAAATTATGTGTTTTTAATTAAATTGAATTTTCTCAAGTAATTGAGTTATAAAGTTGGTGAAATTTAGTGTACATTGTAATTTGTTATTTGGTGTTTTTTTATGTTTTGTTTACGCTCGAGATTATATGTTTAGCCAATTGTGGGCTTCTTTTATTGGGTTTATGTTTTTGTGAGAAAACCCTATAGTTTGTTTATCTTGTTATAGGAACTTCAGTTGTTGATTAGGAACTTCCATAGGTGGGGATACTGATGTTATTTTTTATTTTGCAATTTGATATTTGACCTATGTTTTGACTATGGTTGTGATTTTAATTACACATGGATTGTAGCATTTATGGATGTTTAACATATGATTTTTGTGAGATGGTTTTTCCTCACAGATGTTCCATTTGTTGGTTCAGTTTTCTTGTTGGTACAATCCCTTGGTCTTAGATGTTATGTTTGAGTGTCTCTAAGTGGGAGTCAGCGCACAAAGGGGTTGTCAGGGTAATGTACGTAGAGTTAGAGTAATTAAGTGATAACCTAAGTAATTAATTATGGGTGGGTGGTTAAACAGTCATGAGATAATTATGATGCCTCATCTGCCTGTTAGTGTTATCAAAGACTAAAGGGGACCAAGAAGGTCATGGTTGGAAATATTGTTGTGTTGTCTTCATGAGAGGTTAATGATTCTGCATGAGTAACCCTATGGAGTGGCACCTTGAGATAGGTTATCAAGAGAAAAATAGATGGAGGTGGCACCTTAAACTAGGTTGTCTGGATAATCCATGTGAAGCCATGCGATGACACTCTCCTTTATCATTCCATTTGTGTTGTTTTATTGAAGTCCTTTGGAAGAAGTATTTTGATATTGTGACTTGAGATTTAATGATGATCTATTTCGTGACTTGATATTATGTTTGGAGTTTAGTCTTGTGTTATGGTTAGATGTGCTTGGTTGGGGATCCTTCATTGTTTACTCCCAGTACGAGGGTGGTTAGGTGGAACGTGCTTCACACCCATTTGGGTTCCCCTTAGATGTAGTTGTTTATTTCATTGTAGAGTTTTGTAGGTGCAGTTGATCCAGTGTTCTTATGTACAAAATGTATGTTTACACTTTAGATGTAATTTATTTATTCATGTATCGAATCCCACGTTTGTTGGGAAAATTTATGATTTAATTTGTATATGTGATTTTTGAGATGTATTTTTTAGGTGGATGTATTGTACTATCACCCATGTGATTCATTCATGTACTATCATTTGTAATTACTGGTTATGTTATGTTGTATCTATAGAAATATATATATTTTATATCTTTATGATTCATTTATTGTCATATGTATGTATGGTTTCATTTGGTATATTCACATATTTCCTGATATCATGAATGAATGCTTAATTGATGTCATGAATGATTGGATTTACATTATTAGTTATTTAATTTTTCATTTATTTCTTTGTTATGGGTTAGTTTAGTAATGTCATGTCGTGTACCCCAAGGGAGTTAGTTGTGTAACTTGGCACATTGGTTATGTTGGATTACTTAAGTACATTTATTATGTTCTTTAAACAAAAAAAAATGTTGCTTGTTTACTAGTTCCTTTGGGGTTTGCATGGCGGGGAGCTACAGCTTGGTATCAGATCCAAGGTTGCTAACACTGGGGTCTCTAGGTAGTTTGTTTCCATTAGGAAACCTTTGCATTTGAATCTTCAGCTCACTTGTACTTTTATCTTGTTGCACAAAAATATGCCTCGAGGTAGAGGATGTGGCTAAGGAAGAGGCCGTGGTACTGGTCATAGAAAAAAGTGGAAAATTCCTTAAGCTCCTAGTGCCCATGGTTCTGAGCATGAGGAACAACAAAGTTTTCAAAGCAATCCATCAAGAGATGGTCAGAACCCGAAACAACCTGGTTTGGATGGGTAGGTGTAGCACATTCTAGGAGAGATTCTTGATCAGTTGGGACGTAGGTTGGAGGAGCAGTAGGTTGAGAGAGAAAGGGAAAGGTCGCCAAGGTGAAGGGAAGTAACCATAGATCATGATGTAGTGATAGCTAGTCATATGAGGGATTTGATGAGAGCACATCCACCTACATTCGATGGTTCTAGAGGAGGTCTAGAAGCCAAAACATGGTTAATTGATTTGGATTGATGTTTTGCGATCCACCCCTATGGTAGCAATACCAAAGCTTGGTGCGCAGTCATACATCTGAAAGGCTTCACAACCACTTGGTTGCGGCTGGAAGAGAAAAAGTTACATTTGGATATGAACACGGTCACATGGGAGTTATTTCAAGATAGGTTCAGGGCTCGCTTCCTTTTAGATCATTGGAGGCAACATAGGGCAGATGAGTTTCATGACCTTAGGCAGATGTTGATGTTCATTGAATAGTATGAGTGGCGTTTCTATGAATTGAAACAATATGGAGGAATCAGTCATGATGAGGGAATGTTGGTTTAAAATTTTGTTTGAGGATTAAACGCCTGAATCAGTGGTGGATTTAGAGTCTTCAAGCTAAAGACAATGGAGGTAGCAATTGAGAAGGCTCGGCTAGTAGAAGAAAATTTGGCTATGGCATTCAGAGGACACATAGGAGTTCAAATCAGTAGTGCACCGTCATTGGGTGTTGTTTCTCATGGAGGTTCAGTCCTAGTTTTAGGTTCCTCTAAAGGCCATCAAGCACACACTAAGGGTGATCAGCAATAACACTCCCAGTCGAGACTTGAGAACTCTCAGTCTCAGTAGGGAGATAGATCTTAGAATAGGACGATCCGAAACTGGCAGCGTAATAGACTAGATCATTTTTTGCATCTAGCACAAACCACATAGTTGACACCTTCACGAGGTAGCTTTCAACAATCAAGTGCACCGTCCAGTGTCAGATATTTTGGGTGAGGCACAAGTTGTTTCTCATGTGGAAAACAGGGACATATTTCTAGACAATGTCCACAAGGGAACACTACAGGTTATAGTCAGATACTAGCCGCTTCTATGCTGACAGTAGGTGATGCGGGCAGGTGACATTGAGTGTTTTGTGTGATTGACAACTGCCAGGTTGGGTACTAGGGTGCAATTGTAGAGGCTACCGGTAGAGGCCGTGATCATGCTACAATGTCGGAGACTCGCCCTTAGGGGCATAGATATTGATCATGTGTGGGTTCAATGGGACCCGAATTATGAGACTTCGATGAAGTGGGAGGATGCATTCCATATTTGAGAGGCTTATCTTTTTTTTATTTACTGGCTTCTAGGAGTAAGCCATGTTGTAGGGGGGGAGGATGTAATACCCCTCATGTTGTTGTTTGGATTTGATACTTTTGTTGTTTTTTTTTATACTTTGAGACTCTGGTAGTTACTGTTTGTTGGTTGGATTGGTGGATTGGATAGTTTAGACTACTTGATGACTATGCTACTTTATTTTATGACATGGATATTATGATATGACATTATGATTGCATTTGGTTTGGTGATGTTTAATTTGATTTCAGTAATACATTGTGATGTAGTGGTTTAGTAATTATGTTATCATGTGATCAATTAGTTTAGCAATGTTACTTTACATCTAATTTTATATTTGTTAGTATAGCTTTGGTGAGAGGATAGTAAAGCACCACTCATTTACGAGTGCTCTGCTACGCTGCAATTCCTTCTCACGATATGATGTTTTTGATTATATATATATGTTACTTGGCGTTTATTGGTATGCAGGAATTGTAGGAATAAAGTCTCTATTCCAACAGTTTCGACAGGAAAGGGCGAGCATTAAATTAACACAATGGGTACAATGTTGAAAAAGGGAGTTGATAAGGAAGTGTCCCCATCCCAAGTTTGTCATCCTGTTGTGAGTTTTGTTATGTCATGATTGAGGTTTTGTCCTTGTCTTTGTGTAGTTTGAATTGTTGATTAATTATGTTATTTATGGTTAGTGGTTATTTAAACAATGCTGCTTTATAAATTCAATTAATATTGTTTTATGATTCAGTGTAAATTATTAAATGAATTTTATATTGAAAATAAAATTTATTTAATTATTTAAAAAGTTGAATCTTCATTGATGATAATTATATTATCTTGTTTCGATAATAAATTAGAAAAGATGAGATATCATGTGGATCTAATTATTATTTTTTTAATTAAAATTGTGAGATGCGTATGATTTTTAAAGAAAGAAAAGAATAATGGTGGGGTTTTTGGGGTTTTTGACACACAAAAGGGTTTTTTTCTAGTTTTTGGTCTGAATAAGAAAAGAAAATTAGTTTTTTTAGTGCTTCTGGGTAAAAGAATTATTTTGAAGAAAATATTGATTCAGAAGAGAGTTGAAGGCAAGAAATTGAGAAGAAGCTACAGAGGGGATTCTACATTGAACAAAGGACTCCAGGTTCCTTTAAACTTATTGTTTTCTTCTTTTTCAATCTGTGAGCAAAATCTTGTAGCCATGTTTGAAAATTAATTTTTCTATGTTTTGAAAGAGATTTTCTGTCATTGAGAATTTGATTGTTAAACCTTTGAATTTCTCTATTGAAAAACTATAGTTAATCCCTTTGAAATTCTTCAATAAAATTGAGTGGAGAAATTATTTGTTTGGAAAGAAAATCATGTCTGCCATACGTTAAATTGAAATTTTCGTTTGAAAGAGGGTTTTGATTTGTTGTGTTAAATTCTTTAATCTTTGTTGAAAACTAGTATGGAATAATCTAAAATTCTTCAATAAAACTAGTGGTGAGATTCTAATTTGAGTGGAAAAATCATTGTATTATGGGTTGAATTTATTTGCCTAATTTATTTTGTGTCTGGTATGAAAATTTTATTGTTCATATTACTTATTTTATAAATGTTGCATAAATATATATATATATATATATATATATATATATATATATATATATATATATATATATATATATATTATATATTTATCGAATAAATAATAAATATGTCATCATTTCTATTTGTCTGCAGAAATCTACCTGGTTGGACCTGTATACTTGCATATTTTATAGATAAAAGTATATTTATTTTATTTACATGGTTGATGTTTTGCATCAAAAATAAAATATATATAAAAACTAGTCTATACATTTTCATTTCTGTGAAACTTCAAATAAAAATTATAAAAATTTATAAAGGTGAGGAAGGGGTGGTGGCGTGCACATCTGCCACCCACAGACCCCCAAAGTACTCACAGTGGCTGACCCACTGGGAGTTGTATAGTGGTAAATGACTATTGTACTCTCCAACCTAATGCATTCTGACCTTCCTTAGGAGAATTGTCGTTACCTTCCCTACTATATGGGACCCTATATAAGTGTTTGTTCATTTTTATTTACTTCTAATTCTATTTCATTAAACTTTTTTTTATTCAATTTTGTTTTATAATATATATATGTTGTAAACTTATTGTGTAATATAAAGGCAATTTTTATAATATGTTTTAAATTCAATGATTTTAATATATATGTTTTATTTTATATATATATACATATATATGTATATACGCATAAAAGCATATATACATATATATGTATTTATATATATATAAAAGACGTCATATGCTCTGATTATGAATTTAACATGATAATTTTTAGAAAATTGCAATGCAAAAGAGTAGTTGATAAAATTGGAGATAAATCATGTGTTTTTAATTAAATTGAATTTTCTCGAGTAATTGAGTTATAAAGTTGGTGAAATTTAGTGTACGTTGTAATTTGTTATCCGCCATTGTTTTATGTTTTGTTTACACTCGCGATTATATGTTTAACCAATTGTGGGTTTCTTTTATTGGGTTTATGTTTTGCGGGAAAACCCTAGAGTTTGTTTATCCTATTATAGGAACTTAAGTTTTTGATTAGAAACTTCCATAAGTGGGGATACTGATGTTATTTTTGATTTTTCAATTTGATATTCGGCCTTTGTTTTGACTATGGTTGTGATTTTAATTACACATGGATTTTACCATTTATGGATGTGTATCATATGATTTTTGCAAGATGGTTTTACCTCACAGATGTTCCATTTGTTGGTTTAGTGTTCTTGTTGGTACAATCCCTTGGTGTTAGATGTTATGTTTGAGTGTCTAGAGAGAGTGGCTCTAAGTGGGGGCTAGCAGTTGTCAGGGTAACCCACGTAGATTTAGAGTAATTCAATGATAACCTAAGTAATTAATTATGGGTGGGTGGTTAAACAGTAATAAGATAATTATGATGCCTCATCTGCCTGTTAGTGCTATCACAGACTAAAGAGGACTAAGAAGGCCATGGTTGGAAAGATCATTGCCTTGTCTTCATGAGAAGTTAACGATATTGCATGAGTAACCCTATGGAGCGGCACCTTGAGATAGGTTGTCAGGAGAACCATAGATGGAGGCGACACCTTAAACTAGGTCATTTGGATAATCTATGTATATATGGAGGCAACACCTTTTGATAGGTTGTCTAGATAATCCATGTGAAGCCATGCGATGATACTCTCCTCTATCATTCCATTTGTGTTGTTTTATTGAAGTCCTTTGGAAGTAGTCTTTTGATATTGTGACTTGAGATTTAATGATGATGTGTTTCGTGACTTATTGTTATAATATTTGGAAAGTGATTTATTGTTATGTTTCAAAGGTGGTCTATTGTTATGACTTGTGGTGATTTATCGTTGTTTAGCTTTTGTGTGGCCTTTTGATATTATGTCTCGAGTTTAGTCTTGTGTTATGATTAGATGTGCTTGGTTGGGGATCCTTCCTTGTTTACCCCTAGCACAGGGGTGGTTGGGTGGAATGTGCTTTGCACCCCATTGGGTTCCCTTTGGATGGAGTTGTTTCTTTCATTGCAGAGTTTTGTAGGTGTAGTTGATGCAATGTTCTTATGTACCAGATGTATGTTTACACTTCAGATGTAATTTATTTATTGATGTATGGACACCCATGTTTGTTGGGAAGATTTATGATGTAATTTGTATATGTGGTTTTTGAGATGTATTTTTAGACGGATGTATTGTACTATCACCCATGTGATTCATTCATGTACTATCATTTGTAATTTCTAATTATGTTATGTTGTATCTATAGAAATATATATACTTTATATCTTTATGATTCATTTATTGTCTTATGTATGTATGGTTTCATTTGATATATTCACATCTTTCCTGATATCATGAATGAATGTTTAATTAATGTCATGAATGATTGTATTTACACTATTGGTTATTTAATTTTTCATTTATTTCTTTGTTATGGGTTAGTTTAGTAATGTCACCTCATGTACCCCAAGGGAGTTAGTTGTGCAACTTGGAGCATTGGTTATGTTGGATTACTTAAGTATATTTATTATGTTCTTTAAAAAAAAAAATTGTTGTGTGTTTACTTGTTCCTTTGCGGTTTGCATGGCGGTGTGTTACATGCCTTTTGAATGATGTTTGAAGGAATACATAAATACAACATGCGATTAAATCCAAAAAAGTGTGTTTTTGGCATAGATAGTGGGAAAATTTTGGGGTTTTGCATATCTCACAAAGGCATTGAGGTGGACACAAAGAAAATTGATGTCATTATTAACATGCCACCTCCTAAGAACATTTCTTAATTATGCATGTTACACTTGGACGAATTTAAGCTATCAGTCATTTCATTGCATTTTTAGTTTATCGTACATTACCCTTCACACATCTCCTCAAAAGGGATGTACATTTTGGTTGGAATGAGTATTGTAAATAGGCTTTTCAGAGTTTAATGGAATACCTTGTAACTCCACCCGTTTTACAACCCACTATGACAAACAAATTGTTTATCCTTTTTATAGTTGCATCAGCTCATGCTCTTGCAACATTATTGGCTCAACAAGATGATAATGGAAAATAACATCATGTTTATTACATCAGCCAAGGGTATGTGTAGGATCATCATGGAAAAAATAGGCCCTTAAGTCGCAAAAAATTCTAAAAAATCAGAATTAGGCAACTTGACGTAAAAATTTGAATAAGTTTTCTATATTATTTAAAAAGTATGTAAGAGTAGAATTTGTAGAAATTTGAATGTAGTTTCTAAACTAATAGGTTTATTTAACACAAAAAAAAATCTATTTGGTGAAAATTTGAATTTTCAGTAGTAGTATAAATTTCAGGAAAAAATAAAGTAGGTGTCTGTCGTACCTAACCACAATAAAATGATAATAGTTTTCAATATTTTAGATATAAGTAGAGGTCATCTTGGATGTGATGCATATTTTTGTAATTTTTCCAAGTAAATAATTGATTATAATTTTATTACAACTTTTTAAAAAATGCAAAGTCGTATGTCCTGACCACCTTAACGGGTCCAAAAGTTCACGGTTTTTTTGGCAATCCTACAAGTATGCGAAACGCAAATGCCGACATGTTTCAGATTCAAACGATATTGTTTGAAAGCTATGAATGTTTTCAATCGATATCAATGGGACTTTTAGTCGTAATTTAAATGAAAATAGATATAATTACCTATAAATTCAAAGTAAAGCATATTTTATATTGGTGAAGAGCTAAGAATATCATTTAAAAACCCTTTTTAGTTCATCAATTTTTGGTAAAAAAAGTCATTAGGAACATACCCTACACATGCCCATCATATCACCACTTTTTGGCCCATCAGGAGTCCTACATACCTCAAACTTTGTCGATTATGAAACCCGATACTCGCAATTGAAAAAATGTGTTTTGGCTCTTGTATTCCTACTAGTAAGTCATGCCATTATTTACTAAATGCTGGAATACAAGTCATAGAAAAATTTGATCCTCTGAAACACCTTTTCAATAAAAAAAATTTATCAGGATGCTTAGCTAAGTGGGTGATGTTGTTAATTGAGTTTTACCTTAAGTTTTTTTCCCAAAAAGCAATCAAAGAACAAGCCTTAATTGATCACTTAGTTGATGATCCTTCTCCTCTTGCTTTACATAATCATGACTCCTTTCCTGATGATAGTATGTATCTTGATAGTAGACATTAAAACATGGGAGCTTTATTTTGATGGATCTAAGTGTAGAATAGGTTCTAGTGTTGGAGTGCTATTAATTCTTCCTGAAGGAGAGTCAATTCCCTTGTCCTCCAGATTAAATTTCCTATCTACAAATAACACATCTGAGTATGAGACATTAATTGCTAGATTGCGAGCTTCTTTAACCATGGCCACCAAAGATATCAAGATCTTTGGTGTTACATTAGTGATCAAACAAATAAAATGGGAAATGGGTATGAAAGGATCATCATGGAAAAAAATAGAGACATAAGTGTAAAATTTTTAAAATTCAATTGGAAACTTGTTCTTAAAAATTTGAATAAGTTATCTGTATTGTATTTTAAAATATGTAAGAATAGAATCTATAGAAATTAAATATTTTCTAAAATACAAAGTTTGTTTTAAAAAAAATCTGTTGGTAATTAGAAATTTTCAATGTAGGTACTTAAATTTTAGGAAAAAATAGTAGGTGTATCTAACCACTATATAATAAAATGATAATATTTTTTATAAGATTTTAGATACCATTAGAGGACTCATACGATGTGATGCATATTTTAATTTTTCCAATTAAATAATTAATTATTAATTTTTATTACAACTTTTTAAAATATAAAACTTGTATGTTTGACCACCTTAACTCGATCAAAACTTTATGATTTTTTTTTTTAATCCTATTGTATGCAAAGCATAGAATGTGACACATGTTTCAGATTCCAAAAATGTGATACCATTTGAAAGCTATTGATGTTTTCAATCATCCTATCAATTAGACTTCGTTGTAATTCAAATATAAAATGAATATTAATTATTTATTAAATTCAAAGTAAGAATAATTTATATTGGTGGAAAGGCGAGAATATCTTCAAAACCCTTTTTGTTTCATCAATTTTGGGTAAAAATAAGTCGTTAGCCGCATACCCTACACATACCCATCATATCACCACTTTTCGACCCATCATGATCCTACACATACCCACATATCAAACTAAACATGATAAATTATCAAAATACAAGGATCTTACAATGTCATTATTAGAGAAGTTTGAATCATTCACCATTGATAACATCCCATTAAAAGACAATCGGCATGTGAATGTGATGGCAAGTGTAGCCTCTCTCATATCCCCACACAATCCTTCAATAGACTTTACCTTTATTATTCATCCAATCATGAAACCTTCCATTCATACTTGATTAGATGACATTTTAACCACAATTCAAGAAGATTCACAAGAATGGTATGATACAATATATAATTATTTAAAAGATGGTACCATTCCCAAGCCTATAATGACAAATACTAGAAATTGTTTATGCAAACTGGTAACAAAATACATAATCCTCATTGATGTGTTGTATAGAAGATCCTTCAATGGCCTCTTACGGGGTTCTCGGGGACTCTAAAATTCCTATAGCCCTTGACTAGGCTCATTTTGGTGCCTATGGGGGTCATTTTTGGAGGATGGTCACTAGTGCAAAAGCACATCTGCATGGGATATTATTGGACACATATGGAAAAATATTGCTTTGCTTATGTTAAACAATACCACAAATTCCAAGAACATAGCAATTTGATTCATTCCCCTACTTCTTAGCTTTGTACTGATTGTTGGTCATTTTCGTATAGGGTTGGATCTCATTGGAAAAATTTCACCACCCTCCTTTGCTAGACATACCTTTATCATTATAGCAACAAACTATTTTATAAAATGGGTGGAAGCTATTCCTCTTCAATTGATGACTACTGAAGTAATTTGTCGTTTCATATTGGAACACATAATTGCTCACTTTGGACTTCCATCCGCAATAGTTTCAGACAATGGAACCCCATTTAAGAATAATGACGTAAAGAAATTTCTTGGAGCATTCAACATCATTTTCCACACCATACTATCCACAATCAATGGACAATTTGACACAAATAAGATTCTTAACCGAAATCCTAAAAGAAACTAGTAATTAACATCATAAGGATTGTCATACATAGTTAAATTATGTGCTTTGGGCTTATCGAACAAGTGCTAGATTATCCACAAAAACCACATCCTATAACCTTGTTTATGGTACTGACATGATCATGTCCTTGGAATTAGAAATTCCTATGTTGTGAATTTCTCTTCAAGACCTTATTGATGATACCACTTATAAATACCAAAAATTGCACCAGCTTGAGATGCTCAATGAAAAGTGCATTACCACTCTTGAGCATCTCTAAGCTTAGATAAAAAAATTATAAAGAAAAAATAGCTCGCATGTCATTCCTCGAATATTTTGTAAGGGTGATTTTGTTCTATGAATCAATAAATACTCATGTTGATCATAGAATAAAGATAAATTTAGCCTAATTGGTTGGACAACATCTATACCCGGATATGGGTCTAGTGCTTACATATTAACATAATTTGATGGAACACTATTTAAGGAACCCATTAATTCCATGCATCTGCCTCAGTATTACCTCTAGTCTCTTTGAATAGTATGAATAAAAATCATTGTTGTCTAAAGTTATTTGGTTACATTCTAAATACTTTC
Source organism: Sequoia sempervirens (assembly GCA_007258455.2). NCBI lineage: Eukaryota > Viridiplantae > Streptophyta > Pinopsida > Cupressales > Cupressaceae > Sequoia > Sequoia sempervirens. Next base: position 351,836,222 of record VDFB02000015.1, on the reverse strand, counting down.
ACATTGATTTGTTCTCGACAAATGATCATGTGTTTGTCTTGAACATTAAGGTTATTTAATTTAATTTTATAATTGCTTTGGGTTTCCTTCTTCACCCTTATGTTATGTTAGTTTTGATCGCATATATGAATTGGGTGTCAATTGCCATGCCCTCCTATCATGCTAATGTTATTATCTAAGCCAAAACTGAAATAAGTTTTACATTAGATCCACATCAATCCATATTAAATCATACAACATTAATTAAATAATTTACAAGTTTTAATTAATCACATTCACCCCAACATTCAAGCACATCGACATTATAAATCATAAAACATCAAATGATCATATATATATCTAAAGTTTTATGTACATCTCATCACAATGTACAATATCACCAAGGTCTATGAGACCTAGACCCCTTGGGCTCTGGTGCTCATGATCTGGTACACGAACATCGTGAGATGGTCATATGTGACCTTGATCATGATCCACCAAATCTAAGTGCAAACTATAGACCCTGTACCCACCCAAGCACCACATGACACTACTTTCTATATGATCCCTCTTTTCCCATAGACATCATACCTCTGTTGGAGTCTGGGATGGCTTCCCTATACTCTCAACTCGAAAAAGTTGTCTCCTCATCCTCTCATACACTTTCCATTGCCTTGTGAAAGGTTTGAGTGACTCTGGCTCCTCCTCCATGAGTGGTGGGGACATGTAGTGGGTCACCTCCTCCTCGCCAGTGGATGAACTATCTCTACAATAGCAGTGGTGAAACTCTACGCCAAGTCTCTCAGGCTCCCAGAATAAATAATAAATAATCGTTTTGTCATCATATATATGAAATGTAAATAACAGTAAATACAAAAATACCTCATCACTATATCTCCAACAAGTTGAGGAATATCAACCTAATCCTCTTTAGGGGCATGGAGGATGTGTTACCCTCCCTGCGACCATGGGTTTCAATGTCTGATATGGTAGTTGTATGTGATCTGGTCACATGAATGTGTGAGGACTCTCCCCACTCATGTCGATCCTCAACTACTACCTCATCACCCTCTCTTACGGATGTCTCCTCCTCCTCCTTATCCTCATTTCCTCTGTCCTAGTCCTCATAGTCTGGATTAGCGTCCTCATCATACTCATCATCTATAACATATATGAATATATCTGCTTCCTTGTATCGTACATCCTTGGCCGTGTCCTCTTCCTCATCTTCGTCTTCTGGTGTTGGTCCTAAATCACCTATAGGGACGTCTATCAGAAATATAGGAGTTGGTCATGTCACTAACCACCACCACTCATGCTCATTTGTCCTACCAATATCATCAATGTTGAAGACTTATGCCTGATCATGATATGAGTGATTAGAGTCACTCTAGACTACATGGTCTATAGTGAGTCGTATGGTATCACCAACCTCTAGGCAATCTGCACTAATCTCCTAAAAAAGGGGCACACTGTCGATGGTGTCTATATTTGTCCAATCTACCGCATGACTCAACCATAATAGAAAGTACATACTATGTAGTCATGTCGTCCAACCAAAAATCTATCCATCTGTGTCCTCCTCAATTGTTTGTTATGATCTGGCTAATACAGTGTCAGCTAATAATGTCTCCAAGGATCTCATCCTTCTCCAACTGATCAAACCTAACTCTCAAAAATGCAAGTCTTTGTACTGCCACAAGCATCATAGAGGATATTTGAAGGCTCGTGGATACCCTTGCAGCTATAGCACATGGGAAACTAACAGATCTATTACATGCCATATGCTCAAGGCACCAAACGTAAAGTAGTGTACAATGCACCATACTATCTATCTCCTAAAAAAAAAAAAGCCCCAAGTCATAATATAGATGTGCCAGGATACAACATCCCCAAGTATAGACCGTCTCGTACTCTGCCATCCCATGAAACAAGTGAACTATTCCTCCATAAAGGTGTGTCACTAGTCCATCTAGATTGAGTACCAGTGCCACTGCAAGCTTCATAATTTATCTAACTATGGGGGCTCACGAATACAACAACATCAGTAGCTCGATTCATGCTCTCACATGCTCATCATGAACTAGCCCATCAAGGCAGTACTACATGTTAGCCTTCTACTAGTCAAATGACCGATATCCTAGAAAGTGTACCCATTCTCCTTGAATAAGAACTTGGAGAATCTGGTGTACATCATCTAAGGTAATGTTTAGCTCCCTAGCCGAGAGGTGAAATTTACATGTATCGACATTCCAACACTCGCATAGGGCCATCAGTATGGCATTGTGGTATCTCATGGGAGGCATAAGGTATTCCTTATAGATTCCTACCACTTGTAGATGCTCTGTCTCCTTCACTAATAGAGCTGGAGCAAGGTCTCTCAAAAATCTTAACTATCTCCCCCTAGCCATTGTCATGACCGAGCGGGTACCTATCAAAATCACAACAATATGCTCTGAAAATTCATCTAATATCTCTAATTTTTACATTATTCATCATGCAAGTGTGCTAAATTTATTCCAGTGTGGTTTTCTAAAGGCCCTAGACACTTTACAACCCTTTTGGGACATTTCACAAAGAAACGAGACATTTTGCAAAGAAATGGGACACTTTGCGAATAAATGGGACACTTTGTAAATAGAAGGGACACTTTGCAAAGAAATGGGACACTTCACAAAAAAAAGGGACACTTTGCAAACTTTTTTTCTAAGATCCTAAATTAACATATGTGCATAAAAATCACTAAATCATTACAAAATCTCTAAGCAAAGGTCATAGACTTGACTCACCTCATGATACAACTCACCATGCACCACTTGCTCTCAAAACTCATCCATTCATGAAGGCGTGCAATCCTATCTACTCGACATCTTCTCATATCACTTGTCACTCTCGAGATACAAGAAGGAAAAATGCAATAGTAAGTGACAAATTACTTTCCTTTACGTCTTTTAACCTATTTTCATCTCTTTTACTCTTAAGCATTAAAATAGGTTTATTCTCTCTTAAGAGTTAATAAAAATACTTTTTCTTCAAAACAACCTAATGAGAGCTAGGGAAATTTGTTTTTGAAACTATTTGAATTTAATTTCTAGAAGTTAGATAAAAGGATTTTTGGACAATTAATGAATTTTTGTTGCAAGATGCAGTTCCTAATGTCGTGGTTTTATAGATAACTACAATGGGGGCTTCATTCTCCCATTATTTTAATGAGTATCCTTTTGTGCAATAAAGTGTATTGTTAGAGTCCTTTAGCTTACATATGCACGTAGAGTCATATGGGCACTAAAGTGGGGACTAAATGTGGCATAGAAAATTGGACACTCTTGGAAAAAGAGACAATTTCATGCATAATTTAGACCTACTTTTGAGTACCCTTGCATTAATAATTCTTCAAAATAGCATTTATAGGCCCCTAAGACTCATTATTTTTTATCTAGAGGCCCATTTCACTTAAAAATCATATAAATCCTAACAAACAATACTTAATTCATTCAAATCTTAAAAAACCACCTCAAAAAACCACAAGTGGGACCCATATTCCACCTTGGACGAATGAGTCCCCTCTAGAGGGACCCATTTGCCAAGGGTGGCGAATGAGTCCCTTTTGGGGAAATTTTTAATTTTGAGCAGGAATTTCATCGACTTAATTCAATTTTTCAGTGGATGTCAGCGTTTTAGGTATAAATATTGGGAAAATTAGGTATTTATGCCTATAAATACACATTTTAGGTTATTTTTCACATAGAAGATCCTAGTCATTTTTACAAAGCAATTTCAGAAGTCAAGTGTAAGAATCTTCCATAAGAAGTTTCATTAGCATTTCTATAGCAAAGTTGAAGCTTTTGGGCAAAAAGATAGGGATTTTGTAAGTCTTCAAGATCACTTCTCATTCAAGATCCTACATTGCAAAGAGTTGATCATGGATTCCTATGGAGAATCATGGAGAAATGTAGGTTGACAAGATGCAACTAGCCATCAAATCACACCTTATGCCTTGTTTTCAAAGTGATTCCATCATCTATTTTATCTTTATCTTCAGATTTAAGGTTTGCATGTCATTTACATTCATTTGAAATGTTGTACGGTTTCTTAGATTGAAGTATTGCATCATTCAAGTGCCATTTACTCATCTTATTCTAGCACATTAGAATAGGGTTTTACTTCACTTCAGATTTTCCTAGTCGTAGACACACTTAGGACTAGGGTTTTATGCATATTTTTTCCACTCAAGGTTTAATTACAAAATTAGGGGTTGGACCAAGGAAAACACCACATTAGAAAACCAATTTAAAGCTATTTTGTAGTTGTTTTCAGAGATTCAGATATGGGTTTCTGTCAAGAAGTGTTGTGTAGGTGACAAAGTGCAGGTCTGAAACTTGAATTGGAAGAAAATAGAAAAAAAATTGAATCACCATGGATGGAGAATGAGTCCCACTAGAGGTTCCTATCATATCTAAATGCATATTCCAATACCCTTTTGGTAGAAGTAGGATTCTAGGCAGAAACCGTGATTTGGGATTAATTCACCCAGGTTGGCGAATGAGTCCCAGTCAATTAAAAAGTCAACATTTCTAGTTTTTCAGAGTATTTTCTAGTCTCCACCGGGCTTATAGGTACTCACATTCAGTTTTATAACTCTCTATTTTTTTCTAATTGCATTTTTATTCATCTTTTTAGGTCTTTTGAAAACAACACTGTGTTTTCAAATGCTTCATATTTCTTAGGTTTTGCACCATAGAAAATTGGATTCTCTTGAGAAAAGAGAAAATTTCACATGTAATCATACCCACTTCTAAGTCCTCTTGCATCATTTATCCCACAAAATGACATTTAAAGGCCCCTAAGACCCATTATTTTTTATCTAGAGACCCATTTCACATGAGAAATCACTTAAAACCTGACAAACAATAATTAACTCTTTCTTATCCTGAAAAACCACCTTCAAAAATCAATAGTGGGACCCATTCTCCACCTTGGGTGAATGAGTCCCCTCTGTGGGGACCCATTCACCAAGGGTTGTGAATGAGTCCCTTTTGAGGGAAAATTCAATTTGGAGTAGGAATTTAATTAATTCAACTTAAATTTTTAGTGAATGTCAGCCTATTAGGTCTAAATAATAGGAAAATTAGGTCTTTTTGCTTATAAATACTTATTTTGATTCATTTTCCACATCTTTTTAGTCATTTCACAAAAGCAATTTCTAAAGTCAAGTCTTCTACAACAAGATTTATGAGTAAAGTTGAAATTTTAGGGCAACAAACTAGGGTTTTTGTAGGTCTTGAAGCCATTTCTTGGATCAAAGTTCAAAATTATAAATATTTTGTGATGGATTCCTATGGTGAATCATGGAGAAATATAAGTTGAGGAGATGCAACTAGCCATCAAATCACACCTAATGACTTGTTTTCAAAGTGATTCCATCTTCCATTGTTTCTCTATCTTAAGATTAAGGTCTATATTTCATTCATATTCCATTTGCATGTCATTCTATCTCCATTTTTGATGTGTTATGATATTTATGTGGTTGATATTTTGAACCATCCAAATTTCATATTTGCATATCATGTTCTTGCACAATAGAATAGGGTTTTTGACATACTCAAGATTTTCCTAGTCTTTAACATATCTAAGGCTAGGGCTTTATGCAAATTTTTATTTATTTAAGGTTTTATTACCAATTTTGGGCTTTGACCAAGGCAAGCCCCCCATTAGACAAACAATTTTAAGCTATTTTGTAGGAATTTTCTAAGATCTCGATTCAGGTTTCCATAAGAAATTGTTGTATAGGTGTCAAGGTGTAGAACATAGATTTGAAGTTGTAAATTTTTTAAAGTGGAGTGATTTACCATGCATGGTGAATGAGTCCCTCATGAGATGCCATTTTCAGTCAGATGCAGATCCAGACACCCAATTGATAGAAAATAGTTCCTATGTAGAAAAACCCTAACCTGGGACTGATTCACCCAGGGTGGCGAATGAGTCCTAGTCAGCCCAAAAACAAGTCTTGTCAGATTTCCAGATTGCTTTTTAGTCTTCTTTAGTTTCCCAGGTGCACGTATTCTGAAAAACAACCTTTTGTTTGGTTCAATTTGCATTCTTGCTCATTCTTTTAAGCTTTTTGCAAACAACATTGTGTTTTCAAACATTGCATTAATCTTAGGTTTTGCATTCATAATTACTTAATTTCATAGTTTAGTTGCATTCACATTAGTCCATTTAGTCCTAATTACATCACACATAACATAATTTGAATGAACTAGTTAAATTCTTTGGCCCTTTCTCTCTCCTTTTAGGTGAAAAACCCTAGAAGTGCTAGAAAGTCCTAGAGTGCCAAAAATATACAGTTCATTTTGGTGAACTTGCATTTTGAATATATTAGATTTTTTATTCCATTTGCATCTTGCCTCTTAAATTTCATTTACATCAACATTTAATTAGGGTATAGTTTTGTTTTTGTATTTCAAAAGCATTGCATTAGTGAAAGCATCATTTAGACTTCATTATAGCGTCTTATTTCATTGAATCATTCCAAAGTTCTAGATTTTCAATTTGTACCTGCATTGTTCAGACCTGACAACCTTCAAAAAACTCCAAAAAAAATAGAAAAATTCAAAAAAATACCTACCCTGGGACTCATTCGCCTTGGACAAATTAGTTCCTCTACAACTTTTGCATCAAAATTTGCAAATTTCAGTTTCTTGCATTGCACATTTCTATTTTCTTCAATTTCCCTTCTATTATATTTTAGTTATTTTCTATTTCCTTAGGATACTTTTATTTTATTTCATTGCATTTATGGATAGTCTTATATTTTTTTCAAAATTCCTTTTCAGGATTTGTTCCTAGTTCTTTTAGATCAGATTCATCGAAATATAAAAACACAAAGACTAAAACATCAAAACAACCTTTCAAACAAATGATTCAAGTTAGAAACAACATCTCATCCAAGCCTCTTAGTAGTGATGATGTTGACAAGTTAGATGAATTTCTTCAGGACTTCCTCTCACTCACTTCATCCTCTAATGCTTGCAATGAGAAACCTAAACTGCATGATGATAATATATTCCTCAAAACTTTTGGTTGTGATGAATTTGACTTGTTAGATGAATCCCTTCAAGAATTCATCTTGAATGAGTCCTCCACTAAAGTTTGTTGTGCCAAACCCACTATAATCAATGTTAACACCTTTGATGTTGAGCAACCTAAACTGATTAACAATAATCTTCCCCTCCTACCTTTTAGTCGTGATGACTTGGACTTGTTAGGTGAATCCCTCCTGGATTTCATCTCACTCAAAACATCCACTAATGTTTTCCACGAGAATTCTAAAGCTAAGGATGTTAATGCGATTCAACCTCAACTCATTCTTTACCCACCCTTGCATAAACACCATCCTTCAAATAAACCTAAGTACACACTTTACTCATCTAAAACCAATGAGTTGCAGCAATCAAGTAATGTTACTATTGCTCATACATATAATACCCAAAACAATCCACAATCGCTGCAACCAATCCCACCCTCCTTACCTTTACCCAACCCACCTAGTGCTCCTCACTACCTCCCACACATAAAAGGAGTATGATCTTGTTGAACAATTAAAGAATACTACTGCAAAGATTTCCCTTTCGAATTTACTTCAAAACTCCCCAAATTATCACACTATTCTTCAAACCACCTTACAAAAAATTATCGTTCATCCTAGTACAACTCCAAATGATGTAGCAACTCTAATCCATGGAATAAACCAAGCGAATCTAAATATTACTTTCCATCAACATGAGATCCCTCCTTTACAGTTGCAAAAACAAAATGAAGCTTTTATGATAATTTCTCAATTCAATCGCATAGGTATTAAATAGACCCTTATCAACAATGGTTTTTCCCTCAATGTGTGTAGTGTGAATCTCCTTGATCGATTGCATGCTGATAAGTCACAAATAATACTTTATTTTGTATCCATTTGAGGATTTGATAAAACAACAAAGTAACCGCTTGGTGTAATCACTTTACTTATTATGGTTGGAGTGGCTACTTTGCAAACTCCTATTCATGTCATGCCTTATGATATCTCATATAATCTTCTTTTAGGAAAACCATGGATTCATGAGATGAATGTAGTGCCTTCAACCCTTCATTGTATCATGAAATATGTCTATAACAATCACATTTATCAAGTTGACATAGACCCTGAGCCTAAAAGTTTCTTGTACCTTGAAAAAGGTGCTACAAGTCCTCTGAAAACATTAATTCCAACATCCAACATAGATCCTCTTGAAATAGAACACAATGATGCAGACTCACCATCTAAACTATTTGGTGATGATTGGGGATCTTTAGAATTCACACCTTCATTTATCAGTGAATACATAATCACACAAAAGATAGATGAGAAACACAAACAACCAACAATCATGCCAACTCAAAATTTTGAACAATCCACTCAAACATCTATCTCTTATACTTTGGAAGAAAATGCAACATACATTACTAATTTTGATGAGATAGATTATCAGTCTCTACTGAATCCGAAAGAAATGGAACGACTTTATGGAAAAGGCTATGAACTTGTGAAACAACTAGGATATACTAGAAAAGGATGTGGAAAAAATGAACAATGCACTTGTGTCCCTCTTGAACCTAATATGCAAGAAAAAAAAATTGAATTGGGATATTCTTTTGCTAAAACAACCAAAACTACTCAACGACCATCTTTAAACATCAATGCTATTAAATGTAAACCAAAACACCAACTTACAATCAAACATCCTGAGTTTCTTCAGATGAATGTGTTGGCACCATCATGGAAGTATGTGGATAGTGATGAAACTTTGAAACAAATGTTAGGAGTCTGATAAAACATCCCTTACTACTTTCATGCAAAGTCTTCCTTGTGTCATGATTGTTACCAAGCAAGAAGAAAGTGATATCACTGAAAAACACTATATGTCTAGAACTCCTCAATCCAATGCAGTTCCTTTAGGAGATACAATTGGTTTGCCAATGGACATTGATTATAAAGACAAAGTTATTAAAATTGGGAAGTTCCTTGACAATGAGTAACAAGAAGACACTACAAATTTACTTCATAATTTTCATGAGATCTTTGCTTGGAAATATTCTGATATGCCATGAATTGACCAGAAAATTATAACACACAACATCGTTATTGCTGAAAAAGCTAAACCTATTAGTTAAAAGATAAGAATAATGCACCCTAACATAGCCTTTCATGTTAAAGTAGAGCTCAAAAAACTCCTTGATGTAGGCTTCATTCAACCTATTGATTATTCTCCTTGGATCTAAAACATTGTCATAGTTGCTAAACCTGATAATCGTATTAGAATATGTATGGATTTTCGTGACTTGAATAAAGCTTCCCTAAAATAAGACTTTCCACTTCCTAATATAGACATGATCATGGATTCAACTACTAGGCATGCTTTGTTGTCATTCATGGATGGATTTTCTAGCTACAATCAAATCTTTATTAATCATCAAGATCAATACATAACTACATTTACAACTGTTTGGGGAAAATTTTGTTGGGTTGTGATGCCTTATGGTTTAAAGAATGTTGGTGCAACTTATCAATGAGAAATTTCATTGATCTTTTACGATTATAGCTAATTTTTTTTGGAAGATTATGTTGTTGATATTCTAGCTAAATCCTTAACACAACAAGACAATGAAAATGTTCTTTAGAAAATATTCCAATGAATACATCAATATAATATGTGCTTAAATCTGAAATTTTTTGTCTTTGGCATAGATAGTGGTAAAATTTTAAGGTTTTTCAGATCTCAAAGAGGCATTGAGGTGGATACGAAGAAAATTGACACAATCATTAATATGCCACCTCCTAAAAAAATTTCTCAGTTAAGAACATTACAAGGTCGAATTCAATCTATCTGTTGTCTCATTGCATCTTTAGTCGATTAAACATTACCTTCCACACATCTTCTTAAAAAGGGTGTACCTTTTGATTGGGATGAGATTTTTAAATAGTATTTTGAGAGTTTAAAGGAATACCTAGCAACTCCACCTATTTTACAACCCGTTGTGCCAAACAAACCATTTATCTTATACATCACCACATCAACCCATGCTCTTGCAACATTATTGGCTCAACAAGACAATAATCGCACAAAGAAACCTATTTATTACATTAGTTGAACCTTAATCGATTATGAAACTTGATACTCACCAATTGAAAAACAATTCTTGGATCTTGTATTCGCTACTAGTAATTTGTGACATTATTTACTAACCGTTGAAATACAAGTCATGACAAAATTTGATCCTCTTAAACATCCTTTTAATAAAACCAATCTCTTTGGACGATTAGCTAAGTGGGTTATATTGTTAACTGAGTTTGACCTTAAGTTTGTTTCACAAAAAGCAATCAAAGGCAAAGCCTTAACCGGCCACTTAGTTGATACTCCTCCTCTTGCTTTACCTAATCACGACCCCTTTCTTGATGATAATGTCTTAATCGCTGATATTAAAATATGGGAACTGTATTTTGATGGATCTAAGTGTAGAACAGGTTCTGGTGGTGGAGTGGTATTGATTCCACCAGACAGACAACCTCTTCCCTTATCTTATTGGTTAAATTTCCTATGCACAAATAATGTAGCTAAGTATGAGGCATTAATCGTGGGTTTACAAGCCACTTTAACAATGAATGCTAAACATATTAAGATCTTTGGTGATTCTCAATCAGTTATCAAAACAATTAATGGTACATATCAAACTAAACATTATAAATTATTAAAATACAAGGATCTTACAATGAAACTATTAGAGAATTTTGCATCATTCGCCATTGATAACATCCCATGAAAAGACAATAGACATGCAGATGCAATGGTGAGTGCAGCCTCTCTTATATCCCCATGTGATCCTTCCACAAAATTCACTTTTGTTATTCATCCCATCATGAAACCTTCAATTGATACTCAATTAGAATACATTTTACCAATCACTGAAGATAACTTGTGTGAATGGTATGATACAATTTAAAACTATTTAAAAGATGGTACCATTCTTGAATCTACAACAACAAACACTTGAAACCATTTACGCAAACTAGTGGCTAAATATATCATCCTTTCCAATGTATTGTATAGACTATCTTACAATGGCCTCTTATTATGATGTCTTAAGGATTATGAGATCCCTATAGCACTTGAATAGGCTCATACTGGTGCCTATGGAGGACATTTTGGAGGACAAACATTAGTGCAAAAAATTATCTGTATGGGTTATTATTGCTAAAATATGGAAAAGGACTACTTCACTTACATTAAACAATGTCGTAAATGTCAAGAACATAGCAATTTGATCCATGCTATTACTTTTGAGTTACATCCCCAAGTTCCCATTTGGCCATTTTCAGTATGAGGATTGGATCTTATTGGAAAATTCTCACCTCCCTCTTCTATCGGACATACGTTTATCATAACTGCAACAGATTATTTTACAAAATGGGTGGAGGCTATTCCTCTTCATTCTACAACTACTGAAGTAATTTGTCATTTCATTTTGGAACACATTATTTTCCGCATTAGGCTTCATTTTTCCATTGTTTTAGACAATGGAACTCTGTTTAAGAATAACAAAGTTAGAAATTTTTTTGAAAAGTTTAACATTCAACAACGCTTTTCCACATTGTATTATCCACAATCCAATGGACAAGTTGAAAACACTAATAGGATTCTGGAACAAATCCTCAAGAAAACTATCAACAAACATCATAAGGATTGGCATGCACAATTACATTATGTGATTTATGCCTATCAAACAAGTATTAGATCATCTATGGGAACCACACCCTAGAATCTCATTTATGGCACTGATGCAATCATGCCCTTGGAGTTAGAAATTCTTACATTGCAAATTTCTCTCCAAGACCTTATTGACGATGCAACTTATAAAGAACAACGATTACACCAACTTGATATGCTCAATGAAACATGCATTAATTCTCTTGAACATCTCCAAGCTCACATCAAATAGTTACAATGAAGACACAACATGCAGGTCATCCCTCAAACATTTCATAAGGGTAATTTTGTTATTGTCAAGAATCAACGCAATACCAGTGCTGACAATGAACAAAAAGATAAATTCAGCCCTAATTGGTTGGGACCTTACATAGTTGATACCAGTTATGGGTTTGGTGCTTATCTATTGACAAAGCTTGATGGGACACCCCTTAAGGAACTTATTAATGTTGTGTATTTGTGTTGGTATTATCTCTAGCCTCTTTCAATAGTATGATTGTTAAAGAGATGTTGTTTAAAGTTATTTGATCATAAGTAACCTTCACATTTCTTAATTCTTGACAACTAATCATGTGTTTGTCTTAAGCACTAAGGTAATTATTTATGAACATTTTATAATTACTTTAGGTATCATACTATTCACCCTTGTGTTATGTTAAATTAGATCCTTATAGGTGTATTTAATTTAACATAATTCTTTAATCAACAATGTTGTATGTATATAGTAAAACAAAAATATGTTGTATATTAGATCACATCAATCTTGTTAAATCATGAAGACATTAATTAAATACCTTTACCATAAGTCACTTAATTAATCACATTGAATTTAACATTCAAACACATTGAGACAAATCATAATAATATCAAATACACATTTTTATATATCAAAGTTTTATACATATCATCATATACACAATCGCCAAGGTCTATGAGAATTGGACCCCTCAGGCTTTGGTGCTCAGGATTCGGTCCTTGGACACTGTGAAATGGTCATGTGTGATCATGATCATGAACTACCGAGCCTCAGTGCATACTCTAGACCATGTACTCAACCAACAACCACCATACATTCCTTTTCCATCTAATCCCTCTTCGATCTTACCTGTGCTAGCTCTGCATGTAGTCTTTCAACCTCTGCTGAGGTTTGCAATGACTGTCCTACACTCTCAAATCGATGGAGTTGACTTCTCACACTCTCGTACACTACTCATATCCTCATGAAAGGCCTGAGTGACTGTGGCTCCTCCTCCACAATCGGTGGGGGCATGTAGTCAGGATCTATATCCTCCTCATCAATGGATGCATGCACTATCTCAACGGTAGCTTGATGATAGAACTCTCGCTAGTCTCTCATTTCTCCTACAACATATACAAAGTACATGATTAGTAAACATCATCATGATATATATATATATAATAAAAAATATAACTATACTCAAGTACATGTGTAAAATAAAAAATATCAACACCTATGTCTCTAGGTGCATGAGGAATGTCAACCTCATCCTCTCTAGGGGGCATGGAGGATGTGCTAGCCTCTCTCTGACTCTGGATTCCGATGTATGTTGTAGCTACTACATGTGATATGGTCCTATAACTGTGTGAGAACTATCCCTACTCATATTGATCCTCAGTCACTACCTCTTCACCCTCACTTAGAGGTGGCTCCTCCTCATAATACCCATCCTCCTCATAATCCTCCTCCTCATCATCATCCTGGTGCTCATAGTGAGGATCAACCTTTGACTCATACTTGTCATTGATAACATCAATAAATATATTTGATGCCCTATACCGTACATCCTTTGCACTATCCTCTGGCTCATCTCCCTCATCTGGTGTTGGTCATGCATCACCTATAGGGACATCCATGGGGAACACATGAGTTGATCATGTCACTAACCACCAATCCTCATGCTTATCTATGCTACCAACATCATCAGTGTTGGAAACTAGGGGCTGATCATGATATGAAGCATCAAAATCACTCTCACAAACATGATCTATAGTCAACCAAATAGTATCACCTAGCCTTTAGGCACTCTACATTGATTTCCTAATAAATGGGCATACCCTCAGTGGTGTCTGCACCTGCCCAAACTGTTGCATGACTCACACATAATAGAATGACCATACAATTTAGTCATGCCTCCAAGCTAGAAACCTATCCATATGCATTCTCCTTGGTTATCTTGTGGAATCTGGCCAATATAGAGTGAGTAGATAAGCTCTCCAGAGGATCTCATCCTCCTTTAACTAGTCAAACCTCACTCTCCAAAAGTGTAAATCTTCGTATTGCCACAAGCATCGCATAGGATAGCCGAATGCTCGTGGATATCCTCCAAATATGGCACAAGGGAATCAAACAATCCTAGTGCATGTGATATGCTCCAGGAACCACACCTGCAGAATTGTGCAGTGCACCATATTGTCGATTTGTCGAAATACAAATCAGCCAAGATCATAATATAAGTGTGCTAGAATGCAGCATCCCCATGAATAGACTGTCTTGTGCTCGTACATCCCTTCAATTAAATGTACTAATCCTCCATCTAAATGTGATTCTCATCCATCATAATTTAGAAAAAGAGCCACTGTGTGCGTCATAATTTGTCTAACAATAGGAGCTTGTGAATATAGAAGCATAGGAAGCTCGATCTGCACTCTAACTCACTCATCATGAACTGGTCCACCAAGGCAATACTGCATATCCACCCTCTTATCATGGAAAGATCTAGCCCCATGGAAGTATACCCACTCCCCCCAAATACATACTTAGAGAATGCACTATACATCCTCAAGAGTGATGGTCATCTCCCCGGTCGAAAGATGAAAAGTACAAGTATCGGTGTCCCAACACTCACACAAGGCCATAAGGATGGCATCATCATATCTCATAGCTGGCATAAGATATTCCCAATAGATACCTACTGACTTTAAATTCTCTGTCTCTATTGCTGATAGCGCTGGAGGATGATATCTTAGAAAAGTAAGTTGTCTTCGCCCTAGCCGTTGTCATGACTGGGTGGGAACCTATCAAAATCGTCACAAAATTCTCTAAAATTCATCTAATATCTTCAATTTTCACATATTTCATCATGCAATTGCACTAAAGTCAATCTAGTGTGCTTTGCTAATAGCCCTAGACAATTTAAAACCCTTTTGGGACATTTTACAAAGAAATGGGACACTTTGCAAACAAAAGTGACACTTTGCAAACAAATGGGACACTTCACAAAAAAATGGGACACTTTGTGAACTTTTTTTCCAAGACCCTAAATTACCCTATCCATGCATTAAAAATCATTAAATTATTACAAAATCACAAAGCGACAGTTGCAAAATTGACTCACCTCATAATACAAATCGTCGTGTGCCATCTTTTCTCAAAGCGTATCCAATCATGATGGCCTATAATCTCATCTTCTTCACATTTTCTCCTCTCACTCGTCACTATCAAGTTACAAGAAGGTAAAGTGAATAGTAAGTGCCAATTTACTCCTTTTTACCTCTTTTAAACCATTTTCACCTCTTTTTACTCTTATGCATTAAACTAGGTTTATTTTCTTTCAAGAATTAATAAGGTATGTCCTATTCAAATAAACGTAACGGGAGCTAGGTTAATCCATTTTTGACACCATTAATGCATTGGAATCATTATTCCACACTTGACATCATCACTTGTCTATCGTTATGTGGCATGGTACTTGGAAATTACTTACGGTATGATTTTATTATTTGATGTGGCTAGATTGCTACCTTGATTCCACCTATGTAAAGCAAGCAGAATCAAGGGGGGGCATACATCTACCCTCGAATTGGATTCCTAGGAAGTAGATAAAAGGATTTTCAGACAAATAACAATTGTGTTGTAGGATGTGGTGCCTAATGTTGTGGTTTTGTAGATAACTACATTAGGGGCTTTGTTCTCCCATCTTTTGAATGAGTATCATTTTATAAAATACATTGTTTAGAGTCCTTTAGCTCACATATGCATGTAGAGTCATATGGGTGCTAAATTGGGGGCTTAATGTACCATAGAAAATTGGATGTTTTTGAGAAAAGAGACAATTTCACATGTAATTAGACCCACTTTTGAGTTCTCTTGCATCATTTATCCTTCAAAATGACATTTATAGGCCACTAAGACCCATTGTTTTTTATCTAGAGGCTCATTTCATTGGAGAAATCACTTAAAACCTAACAAACAACACTTAACTCTTTCATATCCCAAAAACCCACCTTCAAAAATTAGTAGTGGCACCCATTTGCCACTTTGGGAGAATTAGTCCCCTCTGGTGGGACCCATTCACCAAGGGTGGAAAATGAGTCCTTTTTTATGGAAAATTCAATTTTGAGCTAGAATTTAATTAATTCAAATTAAATTTCTAGTGAATATCAGCCTCTTAGGTCTAAATAACGAGAAAATTAGGTGTTGTTGCTTACAAATACTCATTTTTATTCATTTTACACATCTTTTTAGTCATTTCACAAAAGAAATTTCTAAAGTCAAGTCTTCTACAACAAAATTTATGAGCAAAGTTGAAGTTTTAGAGCAACAAACTAGGGTTTTTGTAGGTCTTGAAGCTCACTTCTTGGATCAAATTTCAATATTGTAAAGAGTTGGTGATGGATGCCTATGGTGAATGATGGTGAAATCTAGGTTGAGGAGATGTAACTAGCCATTAAATCACCCCTAATGACTTGTTTTTAAAGTGATTCCAACTTTCATTACTTCTCTATCTTCAGATTAAGGTTTATATTTCATTCATATTCCATTTGCATATAATTTTAACTCCATTGTTGATGTGTTGTGAGATTTCTAGGGTTGAGATCTTGCAGGTCATTAAAATCATATTTGCATGTCTTATTCTTAAACAATAGAATAGGGTTTTTGACATACTTCAAATTTTCCTAGTCTTTAACACATCAAAGGCTAGGGTTTTATGCAGATTTTTATTCATTTAAGGTTTCATTACCAAACTTGGGCTTTGACCAAGGAAAACCCCTCATTAGACAAACAATTTTAAGCTATTTTGTAGGAATTTTCTGAGATCTTGATTCGGGTTTCCGTCAGAAATTGTTGTATGGGTGTCAAGGCACATAACAAATATTTGAAGCTATAGAGATTTGAAAGTGGACTGATTTTCCATGCATGGTGAATGAATCCCTCCTGAGATGCTATTTTAAATTAGATACAAATCTAGACACCCAACTGATAGAAAACAACTCCTACGCAGAAAAACCCTGACCTAGGACTAATTCGTTTAGGGTGGTGAATGAGTCCCAGTTAGCCCAAAAATGGGTCTTGTTAGATTTACAGATTTATTTTCAGTCTTCTTCAATTTCCTAGAAGCACATATTCTAAAAGACAACCTTTCATTTGGTTCAATTTGCATTCTTGTTAATTCTCTTAAGCTTTTTGCAAAGAATATTGTGTTTCTAAAAATTGCATTAATCATAGGTTTTGCTTTCATAATTACTTAATTTCATATTTTAGTTGCATTCACATCACTCCATTTAGTCCTAATTACATCACACAACATAATTTGAATGAACTAGTTAGATTCTTTGGCCCTTTCTTTCTCCTTTTAGGTGAATTACCCTAGAAGTTCTAGAAAGTCCTAGAGTGGCAAAAATGTACGATTTAGGTTTAGCATAAATAATCAATCAATTTTATCATTTTGTAGCATCTAGATAATTGCATTTAGGCATAATTTAATTGTACTT
The DNA here is from genome assembly GCA_007258455.2 of Sequoia sempervirens. Classification (NCBI taxonomy): domain Eukaryota; kingdom Viridiplantae; phylum Streptophyta; class Pinopsida; order Cupressales; family Cupressaceae; genus Sequoia; species Sequoia sempervirens. Next base: position 351,818,718 of record VDFB02000015.1, on the reverse strand, counting down.
GCATTATTTTTGAGTGAACCATGTAGATTTTGGTGTGGGGCCTATCTCTTTCCTTTAGCTGAAAACCCTTAATTGAGAAAAAGAGTGATAGCATTTCACACCCCAAAAATCTTTGGTTCAACATCTTCGAGAGATAGTGTGGGAGAAGAGTTTGTAAGCTTAGAGAAAGCTAAACAAAGTAATGTGTAGCTATGTTGTAGAATATTAGACCAAGAATATGAACCCAAATTGAAATACACATAATCATCTAGTTGGTTCTATATGCAGAAGAGAGAAGTGTAGAAGGATGTGTTGTTGAGTGTGTGGGTTTAGTAATAAAGTGTGAGTTGTAGTATGTACAACAATAAATTAATGAATCCTCCTTAAACTATTCTATATGATCCTTAGAAAAATTTTGACCTTGGAAGAAAGCCTCAACTTTCTTTCTTCTTTTAGATGCAGTAGCCTCTAAATGTACTTCAGTAGATTTCTCCTCATAAGTTCCATGCGTAGGTTGAGAGGAATCCTTAGGAATTTTTTAGAAAAATTTCAATGTATGTCTCCACCATTTTTTCTTCAATCTCATATCCCAGTGGTTCAATCCATCGAGTTATGGGTTCTATAGCCTAAATGATGCATTCATTTGTAGATACAAGAAAGGTTATCTCTTTTTCATACTTCTTCACAAAACTCCTTGGAATCTAGTCTCTTTCATGCATTTCATTGTAAAATACTACAAAGAAAGTAGTTAGGGCATTGTTGTGTGCCCTAAAATGCTCTAGACTACGTAGATGATCAAAAATCTAATGAGCAACTAGCCTGGTGTTATCCCATATTATGTATTTTCTTCTTGGTAAATCCCCCAGGAAATAGAATAACAAACAAACAACTAAACTGCCAAATTTAAAGACATTCTTCTTTTCCTTAGTCATAGTTAGGTTCTCATTAAGTTGCAGCCTTAGAAACTCACAAAGATCAAAATTATTTCCCTTCTCTATCATTTCAAATGCAGTGTGATTTTTTGTAGCCGACACTGAATTTACCTTGTTGGTGAAATAATTTTTTTGCCCAATCATGATGGTAACATACTAGACAATAGGGTTTGTAATAGACTTTTTACTTAAAGCTCTTCCATCAAATGTAGCACTAGTCAACCTTGTGACTACATCATTTTTCACCGCCTTTAGAACTAGAATGGTTCTGGTATTACAAAGACCAATTACAGCTCAAATTTCCTTCTTGTTGATAACCCCTAGTTCATTTTCCCACACAAATTTTTTATGAACCCTACTGAGTGCCATTCTAACAAACTTCACTTCACTTTCACTAGGAAATTTTGGAAACCAGTTCTAAACATTTAGCTTAATTCAAACTAAGTTTTTATATTTCGAGTTAAGCAGTAGATCATCTCCCATCAATTCATTGTCCCACAAATCCTTCAGCTCTTAGTGATTAAATTCTTCTAACTTCCCATGAACGTATGTTCTTGTATCTTCAATGGGTAGGAAATGGCTTGGAATATGTGAGAACGCACCCATGAGATCATACACTTTCAATAAAAATATTGTAAATCTAGGTTGGGGTCTCTTAGAGATTTCTATAACAATAGGAGTAGCCATTCTCCTCAAATAACTTGAATATTATTTAACAGAAAGTTCCTTCAAATTAAAATCCACAAGATTCAAATAACAAAGAATACCATTTTTGCCTTTTGAAAACTAGGGTTTTGATGAATGATGCTTTGAATCACCTTTAACTCACTTCAACTTTCACACCTTCTTCCAATTGTGCAAATGTGTCTTTCCTTAACTTCGTTCCTTGCTTTATTACTTATGAATTTTTCCGTAAATCGCATATATTAGCTTTCAACCTTTAAAGTTGACAAACACTTTATGAAACACATTATAAACCAAAGAGGGTCCTACAATTCTCTAGATCTTCTTAGTTTCTATCAAAGATATCTCCAATTCCTTCAAAATGATGACTCATTTCACATATCCTTGTGTCACTGCTTGAAACCACATATATCGAGGGATTTTTAGATTTGTTTGTGACTGCTCCCCTTAAAACCATTACCGAGTTCAATTCTTTGAAGAGGTATCTGCATCAGATACAGATACAAAAGCATTTGACTCATCCTTTTTCTTAGGTTCTTCCTTTTTCCTCCAAATCTTAGCAATTTCCTTTCTAACATAAGTAGGATCCACTTTTTTCATAGACTTGTTTGTTTGTTTTAGATTATGTTTCTTCCCAATTTTTCTCCTACAAATTTTTGGGATATTTCCTGGTTTGTTGTAGGTGTAGCACACAACATATCCTTGATCAAATTGATTTGCATTCATCCTTGACTTGCATTGATTATCCTTATGTCTAAAAATATTACATGTGTAACAATAGCCTTGAAAATATTGAATCCTTCTACAAGCATTAAATATGTTCAGTATTATCTGGCTTCTACCCATGGTAGCTCTATGTCCAAACTTATTGCAAGCATAACATTGTCTAGCAAAGAATCCAACATTTTTACTTGTTCTATTATGTTTCATTCTAGTTCTACATTGTTTTATCTATGACTGAATTTATTGTATGGGAAACAAAAACCATTAAATCATGGGTACCCTTTAGCATTAGATTGTCGAATAAGAATCCTTCTACTATTGCTTCTTTGGTTCTTGATTTGATGAATATTCCCTTGAAACTTATTTTAATTGTCCACTTTATTGGAGATCGGTGGTGGCAATCTCAAATTTTGCAAGTTTGAAGTGCCCCTATTCAAAAAATTTCCTTCGCACTCTCTGAAGTACACCTAACAAATATACCCAAATGACCTACTTTGGAGGGTCATAATTCAGAGCCAATTGATCGTCATATAAAAAAGATTATTGCACTCCATTCTCCATACATTCATGTACTCCCCTATCTGATTTTAGAGCCTCACGATCTTATTTTTCATTTTTTTGAGATCAAAAGCAAATGCAGTTTGCTCACTTTTACATTTGTATTTCTAACAGTTTTTCAAGGTGGTCAACTTTGACCCTGAATATCTCATGAAGATTGATGATTGAAGGAAAGGCCTATTGTGCACATACTCTTGGTACCTAAATGAGTTTATGTTTCTAGTGGAAATCTCCCAAAAGTTGTTTTGATATTTTTTAAAAGTGGTGACTTTGATAGCATTGATTGGTTCTGAACAGGTGAAATTGAAGAAAATGTCTGAGTGAGAAAATTTATCAATTAATATCTTACACCTCCAAATCTATTTTGTCAAAATATATTTTGCATTGAATTATTGGATCAAATTTCTACATTTATGTTCAATTTCGCGCCTCCAGGATAAGTTTTGGTGGGTCATTTAATTGCTTTCTAATTGCAACATGGCCAAAAATGGTGTTTTAGAAAGTATGAATTTTTTCAATTCTAATGACAACCCATTTCTTTTTTTGGTCTAAAACCTCTACAACTCCATTTTCATCAAAAATGGAGGTCATTTGAAATATTATTTTAATGTACTTTTATTGTTGCTAACATGCCCCGAGGGCCAGTTTACAAAGGAGGTACCTGAATTTTAATGGCCAGGCAATATTGGAGGAAATGGGTTTTCTCTAAATAATTGATTATGTCTACACACAAAATTTCATAGCTCTAGGTGTCCTGGTTTGTGTGTAGTAAATTTCTCCATTTGGCCTACAGGCATAATTAGAAGTCAATTTTTTTTAAAGTTTCAAATGTTAATATTTAAAATATTTAAAATATTTAAAATATTTAAAATATTGTGAAAATACAAAGGGGAAAATATAAATGCATTTCTAATGTTCTAGAGGACAAAAAAGTTTAATTCTTAGCTTTTGATTGGATAGACACGGCTTCCACTGTGCACAAAAAAACAACCATCACTCATCACTAGTTTTGAATGAGATTGGGGAAAGCAACTAACAATGTTATTGGAGCAATAGTTTCATTCGAGCAGAATATGGAGACCCACCAAAGCATATAGGATGAAGGGAGTTCTTTTTATTCTCTTGAAGTAACAAATGCACAAACGATCCCAACAAATGTGGCAATGCACCAGTGAAAGCTCACAAATTGTATGGAGTGTTGGCACAGTAATAAAAAAATTTATGCTACAAAATAATGGAGATTAACCCAAAAAATGCAAAATGGAAAGGAAATGTTGAATGGGGCACTATTCATCAAACCATTAAAGCACACAATCTGCTTGAGAGAAAATCCCAAATAACTTTGATTGGATGCCAAGATTGTTGTATACACACAAAATTAACGTGGAAAAGTCTTATGAAACTTTAAACAAATTCATTTGGTAGTTGTATTTCCGCATCCATTGACCTTCACTATTGTCTTTCTCCAGACTACCAAAATGGAAGGTGACATGGAGCCACAAGTGTAGGATATATACATGATGGATTTGGTGATAATATTTCAAAAAGAAAAGAACAATACTGCTTGGAGGACGCTACCACTAGTGCACAAGCAGAAGTTGTAGAGGAATAAATGAACCAAGATATTTCCGCCATGGAGAAGTTACAGAGCAACCAAATAAATTAGGTATTTTTTCCCTATTGCCCATCACTGGTAAATGCTCATATTTTCCCTGAGAACCAGTGATGAATAAGAGGTTACCGATTGTGTTCATCGTCCATCGTTGGTATGACCTCTAATCTTCCAATTCAACACCCGATGCATTATGGGTGAACAATGGTTTTATCGCTCATTGCCGGTTGGCTTGGCATTTTTCTCATTCAATGGTTGATGAGTCATGCTGGAGAATGTGGTAGGCCCTATGACATTGAATGTTTTAATATTTTTAATGTGGCTCGATGAATTAAATGGTGTGCATCGAGAATTTTACTTTTGAGAGGAAAAATATAAGTGGTGGAAATATAATGTTGTGGGTAATATTTTACCCCGTGAATGAATTTCTTATGTCGTCATTATTTAAAAACCTTCACCATTTAAAAGAAGATAAATGGTAAAACTTAGCAGCACGAGCAATATTTTATTTTACCTTATAGGTGAATGAAATATTCATTATGGAGGGAATTATGATATTTTGTTGGGAAGTGAACGTTTATGGTGTAGCAAGTAAATGGAGATGAAAAATTTTCACAAACAAATTATTTTATCTGTAGGGTAACTATATTCCATTGGTGAAGGATTTTCATGAGTGTTTTTTGTTGCAAGCAAGAGGCATAACTTTTGGTGAGAAAATAGAGATGCAAATATAACCATTTGGGGATGTAAATGAAATTAAAATTTATTTTTAAATGAAGACCAAATTAAATTGAAATTTAATTTTCCAATAGGCTAAAGCTTGTTTGCTCCTTGATGTTATAAAAGGAAATCAAGGCTATTGTGCAAAGGGTCTTTTGTGAAATTCTTGATCTGGAATTGCAGAGTGATAACACAGAGAATATGCATACTAAGTTTGTAGCTTAGGCTTTGAGTCAGATTAGTAAATTTTTTCAATTATTTTTCTTCTAGGGATGTCTAAATCAAATATGTCAATCTCTTGAGTCTATTGTCTCTCCAACTGTAATATCCCATGTGAATGATTAATGAGAGTTGATGAAAGATTATTTTCATTAATTTCCATTGTTCTTTACAATGAAATATGCTTTAATTCTAGCTCTGGTCAAGGGAATTTGTTGAATGCTTTGAATAAAGTGTGCATTCATGTAGGTGTTTAGTGGATTTATAAGAAGTGATAGAATATGAGAAATTATGTATGAATTTTAATGCAATTCATGAAGATCATGGCTACTTAGAATTAAATCTACCTTGTAGTTAAGTTTTCTTTGTGTGGAATCCATGCCTTGAGATATAGCACTAATCTTAAAATGTTAAATACATTTCCCATGCTTCTGGTGTTTGATTTGAGATAATAATTTCATAAATACGCTTTTCAATAAATCTACTATTGTGGTATTTGACATTCTTAGTGTACTACATGTTTAAATTCTCCCAAGGAAATGCTAATTTCTTGAAGATTTCATCTATTCAGCATTAAATGAGAATGCATCTGCTTATTGTGCAATGTATATGGAAATTGCTTGAAAGAATGTTATAAATACATTGTGGGATGACCCTCTTGGGTTTTGCAGAGCCTGAAGTATAGGAGGAAAGCTTAATGTCTTTCTCTCATTCATTAGCCCACCTTATTTGAGGTTGCTCATCATTAGACTTGGAAAATCCATAGGTATCCTTAAAGACCTGGTTGGTTATTTAAAAGAACCAATAGAATGGTGACTCTATTGGGGAAAATTTGAGAAAATTATGATTAAAGAATCTATCCTTAAGAGTCATTTAAGTTTTATTAAAGTCTATAACTAGAGATTGACAATTATGGAGTATCATTTTCCTATCTAAGTCACCAATAGAATGGTGACTCTACTTGGGAGAAAACTTTGAATCTCCTATTGTAGGCTATTTAGAAGTAGAGTCATCATTTTCATAGAGTCATATTATTTTCCATTCTGAATTTAGTTCAAATATTGAAGGAATTCAACCCTGGAGAAAGAATTTGTTGCAGTGAACCTAAAATTTTCATAATTCATAGTACTCTGCTACTGAAAGGAAATTAGAAAGAAATTTACATGTCAAAGAACTTCATACTGCTTGAAGTTCAATCCTCGGTGAAGAGAGGTGGTAACTCTATCAAAATAACTTGTTGAAGATTTGAAGAAAAGTTCTAGATCTATAATATTTCTAGTTGGGAAGAACAATTCGCAGCAGCTACAACATTTTCAGGTATTCTTCACCTTTGGTTTTGAAGAAATTTTTGTATGAAAACCATATCTAAACATCTTAGGAGAATACTTTGCTTCCCTAATAGGTGAATCAACACTAACAAGGGGAAGGGATAGTAATATTAAATTTTCACACTCCTAGTTGTTGGACCTATTATAATTAAATGTAATTGCAGCTCCATTGAAAGAATTTTGTCTAGTGCTCAAATATTTGCTAGTTTGGATGGTTATAATGCATTTGTATATCCTAGGGATTTCCATCCATTTGCATTATCATATATTTAAAGCCCCAGTTATCACCATGTAAGCAATTGTCATAGTAATATTTCATTTGGTCATGGTTAAGATTCTGCACAATTAGTTGAGTCTTGAATTGAAAATATCGATGGAGAATCAAGATAAAATAGCAATACTAGTAGACACTTTAATATAGCTTGTCAAGAAGTGTAAGAAGTTTGATAATCCTCAGACATTTGAGACCCCAAAGTATAGGAACCCAAGTGTGCACAAGCCTAGGTTTAGCCTAGAATGGGAAGCTGTGTTTGAAAGAGGACTTAAGTAGATGGATAAGAGGTACCAGATGTCTATCCAAGCCCAGTTAAGAGATATTCATTCTATATCTACTAGCCAAGTCATTGCACCTTTTGTCAATTCCTTTGATCCATTGTATGCTCAATTATATTTGTCATGGGTTGATTACAAAATTGAGAGTATGTTAGCTCAAGTCTATAAGAAGATGCCTAGATTTTATGGATACAATGTGTGTGGAGGGGATGCACATGTTCAAAAATTTTATAGCTTCATGGAGAAATATTCATTTGGATATCAGGATATGTGGATGAGATTTTTTGTCAGATCTCTTGAAGCAAGAGCAAGGAATTGGTAACTAAGTTTTCCTAAGAAATATTTTCCTTGTTGGGAGAAATTAGTGAATTCTTATAGAGAACAATTTGTAAGAGAACCTTCTGACCTTGGCATGAGGTTAAAGTAGATTAAAAAGAAAAATGAAGAGTCAATCATTGATTTCAGTGATAGATTTGTTGTTGCTCTTTCACTAATCCATGAAAACTTTAGACCTAGTACTCTAGATTGTATTTATATGTATTTTGAAGCCTTTGAGAAGGGATCTAGTGCATTGTTAAAATATTTTAGAATATTGAGTATGCAAATGGCTTACATATTTTTAGATGATTTGGATAAGATGAGGAATGAATATGTACAAAATTTGTTGTCTTCAGTTGTGGGAAAACATGCTAATGAAATCAGTAGCTATGTGAATGCAAATGATTAGAAATCCTTAGACAAGTGCATACTTGAGAAGGTAGAAGAGGGTATGTACATGATCATCATGGAAAAAATAGGCCCTTAAGTTGCAAACAATTTAGAAAAATCAGAGTTAGGCAACTTGACGTAAAATTTTGAGTAATTTCTCTATATTATTTCAAAAATATGTAAGAATATAATCTATAGAAAATTGAATGTGGGTATGTGCAGGATCATGATGGGCCAAAAAGTGGCAATATGATGGGTATGTGTCTGATGATTTTTTTTTACCCAAAATTGATGAAACGAAAAGGGTTTTTAAAGAAGATTCTCATATTTCCACCAATATAAATTATGCTTTACTTTGAATTTAATAAGTAATTATTATTCATTTTCTATTCAAATTACAACTAAAGTCCTGATTGATAGACTGATTGGAAAACATCTATAGCTTTCAAACAATATTCACATTTTTTGAATCCAAAACATGTGTCACATTCTATGCTTCACATACTATAGGATTAAAAAAAAAAATTGAATTTCATGAAGTTTTGACCAAGTTAAGGTGGTCAGACTTACGAGTTTTATATTTTTAAAAGTTGTAATAAAAACTCATAATTAATTATTTACTTGGAAAAAAAATTTACAAAAAAATATGCATCACATTGGGACATGAGTCCTCTACTTATATCTAAAATATTATAAAAAATATTATCATTTTATTATGGTTAGGTGGTAGGATAAACTACTTCTTATTTTTTCCCAAATTTAAGTACTACTGCATTGAAATTTGAAATTTTCACCAAATAGATGTCTTTTTTAAAAAAAAAACCTAGTAGTTTAGAAACTAAATTCAATTTTCTACAGATTCTACTCTTACATATTTTTAAAATAATATAGATAACTTATTCAAATTTTTACGTCAAGTTGTCTAACTCTGATTTTTCTAATTTTTTTGCCACTTAAGGGCCTATTTTTTCCATGATGATCCTACACATACCCATGTAGTTTCTAAACTACTAGGTTTGTTTAAATATATATATATATATATATATGGGGAAATTTTGAAATTTCAATGCAGTAGTACTTAAATTTTAGGGAAAAAATAAGTAGGTGTTTGTCTTACCACCCTAACCACAATAAAATGATAAAGTAGAGGACTCATGTCTCGATGTTATGCATATTTTTTTGTAATTTTTTTCCAAGTAAATAATTAATTATGAATTTTTTATTACAACTTTTAAAATATATAAAAACTTGTATGTTTGACCACCTTAACTTGGTCAAAACTTCATGAAATTCATTTTTTTCTTTTTTTAACCCTATAGTATGTAAAGCATAGAATGTGATGCATGTTTTGGATTAAAAAACTATGACACCATTTGAAAGCTATAGATGTTTTTCAATCAGCCTATCAATCAGGACTTTAGTGGCAATTCAAATAGAAAATAAATAATAATTACTTATTAAATTCAAAATAAAGCATAATTTATATTGGTGGAAAGTTGAGAATCTCCTTTAAAAATCCTTTTTGTTTCATCAATTTTGGGTAAAAAAAATTCATCAGCCACATACCCATCATATTGCCTATCATGATCCTGCACATACCCAAGATGAGAATGATGCATCATCATGTGATGAATTTTTCTTTGAACAACATACAAAGGAAATGTGCCCAGCTAAATATTGTAGCCATAATGATGAAATACATGATGAGGTGAATGGAACATTTTATGTTTCTTCTATCTCCTTTGAAAATGCAAAAATAGAGAGAAAATTCTCTATAGCAATGGAAGGCTACAATGGTAAAGAGAACTTCCTAAATAATCATCTTAGTTCAAAATGTGTTGATAATACTTCTCCTTCAAGCAATGAGTTTGATGTTGCAAGGAACAATGGGATTCCAAGTCTTTCAAGCCAAGAACATGAATAATATGAGTTGGATTTACTCTTTGAAGAAGAGATATGTGATCGGCAATATTGTGGTACAATTGATTATGTCAATTCTACATGTGTTGAGCATTTTGATGCAAGTCTTCATGATGAGACAAAGGAATTTTCTGATTCGGGGAATGCTCTTGAGAATGTCAGTATATCATCTGCAGGTGAAGAGGTATGCAATGAATTTTAGTTGGCAAGATCAAGCACAAGCAACTGCAATGAAGAAACCATTCATTTTTTTCAGTTTGATAGTGGAGATGTTTGTGTCTATCCTCAAGAGGATGTATGTGATAAAATCAATGATGACACCCAACTCAATATTGAAATGAAAAATGATGTGGATTATTGTTATGATAGCCCAAAAGTAAGCAAGAATGAACAAATGGACATCCTATTCTCTATGATGGATTGTGACCATGTTTTTGACAATGTTGTTAGCAATACAATCTCCTATGATTGGGGAAATCCAGTTTATGATCAACCCAATGAGTTCTCAGAATTTGATGATGATGATGCCATAACATTTCCTTATTTTCAATTTTATAATGCATTCAATTATATTGGAGGTCAAGAAGAGCAAGTGGTTGAAAAAGTGGATCAGTGTAATGATCTATTGAGTCGTGAACAAATTTCAAATCTATTGACCACAAAATATCATGAATGTGCACATGACAATGACTCTCAATTGTTGTGTGTTTCTCACATTGATTTTGACAGTGATGATGGTCTTCAAGATTTCAGGTATGATGCATGTCTTTATGATCTTCCCTTTAGTTATGAACCATTTGATCATGATGATGATAATGTAGATGAAGACAAGCAGCCATTGGATGGTAATGATGCATTCTATGATGAATATGATAGTGTGCATGCTAATGCAAACTCAGAAATATGTTTTGATGAGTTTGAAGCAAGAGATGACCATGAGGTTTGTGAGTCCAATGAGCCAAGTTTTGAAAATTTTAATGGAAATTTGGAAAATCCTTTGTTTTCTGACTTGAATGAGCCTATTTATGAATCTTTTAATGTGAATGTGGATGTTAATTTCAATAAGAAATCAGCTTATGCTTCTGAGCCAAAATTGCTTTTTGTTGAGCAAGCTTGGGATGTTGAAAAGTTGGACATGTTATGTTCAAAATATTAAAAAATGAGTGATAATGAGGATGGATTAGAAACACTTGATGACTCTCAGTACCAATGCATGATGAGCAAGATCTTATGGTAAGTTCTTGTGATAGTTTCACCTTCGACATGCAAATGAGTGATCAGATTGAGTCTAATTGTACTAGCCATATGGCAGAATATGAGTGCTATTTTTGTCAGTTGGGAGAATTTTTTACAAAGTGTGGCAATGCAAAAGATACTAAAGAATATTGTCTTCATCTTGAGAATGATTTGAATGATTAATATGATAACATGTTGCCACATGATAATCAACATCTTGAAAGTATGCCCGACTTTCAGATGCATAGTGATTTTGAATATGTTCATAATGTTGTGTATGATGACTTGTTGGGAGTTTCCAACATGTTTAATTAGGAAGATGGTAGTGATACAACCTATGTAATTTGGTTGCCATGTGATAAAAAATTTGAATGAGGAGCAATATTTCACTTGCACAAAGGTAGCTTGATACTTGTGTTTGTAGAAGTACAGTTACCTATGTTGTCGTGGTTTGATAAAGGAAAGCATGAGTTGAAGGAGATAAAATCCTTTATCAGATTGGTGTTTGACTGAGGTAAGGACTAACTTCCCCTTTTCATTTGGTGGCCTGGGGTCACCAAACGAAGTTAAAAAGGAAAAATGAATAAAGGAGCAGTTTGAGAGCACCCAATGGACTCAGCATTTGGTCTACTCCCTAGAGATATGGATTCTTGCTATGTCCATAGGGGGCATACATCCCTATTCGGAGCCACTTGTGGCACTCTCAAATTTTACAAATTTGAAGTTCCCAGGCTATTAAAAAAAATTCCTCTGCACTCTTAGAAATGCACCTGACAAATCTACCCAAATGACCTAATTTGGAGGGTCATATTTCAGAGCTAGTTAATCGTCATATAAAAAAGATTATTGCTCTCCATTATCCATGCATTCATGTACTCCCCTATCCAATTTCAAAGCCTCATTATCTGATTTTCCATTTTTTTGAGATAAAAAGCAAATACAATTTGCTTAGTTTTAAACATCTGCATTTCTGACTGTGTTTCAAGGTAGTCAACTTTGACCCCTAATATCTCATGAAAATTGATGATTGAAGGAAATCCCTCTTGTGCACATACTCTAGTTACATAAATGAGCTTATGTTTCCAATGGCAGCCCCTAGAACTTGTTTTGATACTTTTTCAAAGTGGTGACTTTGAGAGCATTGATTTGTTCTGAATAAGTGAAATTGAAAAAAATGCCTGAGTGAGCAACTTTTCCAATTAATATCTTTCACCTTGGGATATATTTGGTCAAACCGTCTTTTGTATTGCATTCTTGGGTCAAATATCTACATGCCTATTCAATTTCACACCTCTAGGATAAGTTTTTTATGAGTCATTTAATTGCTTTCTAATTGCAACATGGCAAAAAATGGTGTTCTAGAAAGTATCAAATTTTGCAATTCTAAAGACAACCCATTTTTTTTTCCCTAAAACCTCTACAACTCCATTTTCATTGAAAAAAAAGGTCATTCGATACTTTATTTTAATGTACTTTTCTTGTCGCTGACACACCGCAAGGGCCAGTTTACAAAGGAGGTCCCTGAATTTTAATGGCTAGGAAATATTGGAGGAAGTGGATTTTATATCAATAATTTATTATGGCCGCACACAAAATTTTGTGGTCTAGGTGTCTTGGTTTGTGCATAGTAAATTTCTCCATTTGGCTCACAAGTGTCATTAGAAGTCAATTTTTTCTAAAGTTTCAAATGTTAATATCTAAAATATTTTGAATATTTTAACTATTGTGAAAATACAAAGGGTAAAATATAAATGCATTTTTAATATTCTAGAGGACAAAAAAATTTAATTCTTAGCTTTTGATTGGCTAGAAACTTTCACACTGCATGGCAAAACAACCATTGTTCATCACTAGTTTTGAATGACATTGGGGGAAGCAACTAGTGGTGTTGTTGTTGGAGCGATAGTTTCATTTGAGAAAATTATGGAGACCCGTCAAAGCATAAAGGATGAAGGGATTATGTTTGAATTCTTTGGAAGTAATGAATGCATAGAGGAATGATCCCAACAAATGTGGCAACACACCTATGAAAGCTCACAAATTGTATGAAGTGTTGGCATAGTAACAAAAAATTCTATGCTGCAAAATGATGGAGATTAATCCAAAAAATGAAAAATGGCAGGGAAATGTTGAATGGGGCACCATTCATCAAACCATTAAACCAGGCAATCTGCTTGATAGAAAATCCCAAATAAATGTGATTGGATGCCAAGATTGTTGCATACGCACAAAATTAATGTGGAAAAGTCTTAAGAAAATTAAACAAATTCATTTGGTAGTTGTGTTTCCGCATCCCTTGATCTTCACTATTGTCTTTCTCCAGACTGCCAAAATGGAAGGTTACATGGAGCCATAAGTGCAGGATATATACATGATGTATTTGGTGATAATATTTCAAAAAGAAAAGAACAATACTGCTAGGAGGCCACTGCCATGAGTGCATGAGTAGAATTTGCAAAGGAATGAATGAACCAAGATATTTCTTTGATGGAGAAGTTACAAAGCAACCAGACAAATTAGGGATTTTTTCCTTGTCACCCATCACTAGTAAATGCCCCTATTTACCCTGAGAACCAGCGATGAATAGGAGGTTAGTGATGGTGTTCATCGCCCATCGGGTGATCCCATAATAGTGGTTTACAATTTTTGGCCAAACTGGACACTGAAATTATTATTTTTAACTAAATCTTCACATTCGGGCACCTATAGCGGCTAAACTGTGAGGAATTTGAAGATCGTACAAACTAGAGTCTCATTAAATTTTTTCTGTAGATTCTAAAAATATTTTTTTCAAAATTTTTTGAATCAAATTTCACTTCTTTTTCCATCTCCCACGAAAATAGATTTTTTTCAAAAAACAACATTTTTAAAAAGTGACGCGCCGATAACAAATAATTTTTTCCATGAAGGATAAAATTCTAATTCTTTCAAATTTAGATTTGTAACTCGATATCTAGTGCTTCCACTTGGTTAGATAGTTTTTATTGAATATTTTTTCCTTAATCAAGTTTCAAAGTCAAACGAATTACAATTCGGACATAGCCGTTGTATAACGCAACTTTTTTTATATGTCAAAATTTAATTTAATTTTTTTGTTGGATCAAGGACTTCAATATCTAGTGCACTCATATTTTTCAAAATTTTTTTAATAATATTCTATTTTTCCACATGTGAAGAACAAAGAAATTCATTTTCGATGAAAACCTATGTTTAATAAAACTTAAAAACAAATACATAACAAAACCAAAACATATTAAAATTATATTCATTGGATAGCTTGTTCGAGGAATACCATAATCATTTGAAATAAATTTTAAATGAATTCATTTGATCCCCAAAATCTAAATCAAAAGTGATTTTTATCAGCATTTTGATAGGTGTAAAGGAGACGCATTTATAGGTATGGTTTAAAACTAGCGAGGTTCTATCCAAGGGGGTTTGATCTAAGGTGATTTGATCAAACCCTCTTCAATTGGAATCCTTAAAATGGAGCTTTTTAAGGCTTAAATCATTATATTTTCTAAAAATATGTGCTTTCAGCTAAAATTCGTTCCTCTCAGGAATTGTAAACCACTATTATGATAGCACCCCATCGCGGGTCTGATCTCCAATCTTCTAATTCAACAACCGATGCATTATGAGTGAGTGATGGTTTTATCACTCATCTTTTATTAGCTTGGCATTTTTCTCACTCAATGGGAGATGAGTGGTGTTTGAGAATGTGGTGGGCCCTATGACATTGAATGTTTTAATATTTTAAATGTGGCTCCATGAATTAAGTAGTGTGCATTGGTAATTTTACTTTTGAGGGGGAAAGTATAAGTGGTGGAAATATAATGGTGTGGGTAATATTTTACCCAGTGAATGAATTTCTCAAGTCCTCATTATTTAAAAACCCCCACCATTTAAAAGAAGATAAATGGTAAAACTTAGCAGCATGGGCAATATTTTATTTTACCTTATAGGTGAATGAAATATTCATTATGGAGGGAATTATGATTTTTTTTGGGAAGTGAATGTTTACGGTGCAGCAGGTAAATGGAGCTGAAAGATTTTCATAGATAGATTATTTTATCTACAAGGTAAATATTTTCCACTAGTGAAGGATTTTCACGAGGAGTGTTTTTTGTTGCAAGAAAGAGACAAAAATTTTGTTGGAAAAATAGAGATGCAAATATAACCATTTGGGGATGTCAATGAAATTGAAATTTATTTTTAAATGAAGGCCAAAAAAAACTGAAATTTAATTTGCCAACAACTCGAAGCTTGTTTGCTCCTTGATGTTATAAAAGGAATTTAGGGCTATTGTGCAAAGTGTCTTTTGTGAAATTTTGGATCTGGAATTGCAGAGTGATAAAACAGAGAATATGCATACTGAGTCTATAGCCTAGGTTTTGTGTCAGATTAGTAAATTTTGTCAATTATTTGGCTTCTAGGCATGTTTGAATCAAATATGTAAATCTCTTGAGTCTATTTTCTCTCCAACTATAATATCCCATGTGAATGATTAATGAGATTTGATCAAAGATTATTTTCATTAATTTTCATTGTTCTTTACAATGAAATATGCTTTAATTCTAGCTCTGGTTCTAGGAATTAGTTAAATGGTTTGATTAAAGTGTGCATTCATGTAGGTCTTTAGTGGATTTATAAGAAGTGATAGAATATGGGAAATGATGTATGAATTGTAATGCAATTCATGAAGATCATGGATTCTTAGAATTAAATATTCCTTGTAGTTCAATTTGCTTTGTGTGGACTCCATGTACCTTGAGATATAGCACTGATCTTAAAGTGTTAAATGCATTTCCTATGCTTCTGGTGTTTGATTTGAGATAATAATTTCATAAATACACTTTTCAATCGACCTACTTTTGTGGTATTTGACATTCTCAATTGTAGGTGTTTAAATTCTCTTTAGGAAATTCCAATTTCTTGAAGAATTTCATCTATTCAACATTAAATGAGAATGCATCTACTTAGTGTGCAATGTATATGGAAATTGCTTGAAATAATGTTATAAATAAATTGCAAGATCACCCTCCTAGTTTTTGTAGAGCCCGAAGTGTAGGAGGAAAGTTTAATAGCTTTCTCTCATTTGTTGGACCACCCTCTTTGATTTTGCTAATCATTGGACTTGGAAAATCTATAGGTATCCTTAAAGATTGCATTGGTTATTTAAAGGAGCCAACAATCGGTTTTTACTTTGAGCTTTGTCCTTCTTCATGTCCTAGACCACTTTTATCCTTAGAAGGTTTCTGAGATGCAATCAACCCATCAGGCTTTATAGAGCTTGATTTGAATTTTTCTTCATGAGATTTTTCTTTTTCCATATCAGATCTTAGGGTTACCACTTCTTTTCAAGCTTTGTGCATTCATCAATTTTATTATAAATCTCATTTTTCTAACACTCCTTAATTCACTTATTTTCTTCAACTTTCACCTTCAGTCTGGTAATGTCTTCATTATCCTTTTTCAACTAATCACTGACTTCTCTATGCCTTTCCTTTATTTTTTTGATCTACTCTCTTAACTTTCTAATGCATTCATTTTCTTCCATCAAGTTTATTTTCATAGTTTTCTTCTCATCTTCACTTTTTCCAAATTCTTTAAGGGTAACATTGATTTCGTAAGATGCAAAGTTTTCTTACAAAGGAATAAGGTAACTTTTGTTAGCCATGTATTCAAATTTTGGGACCTTCCTCAAGCTGTAAGATTTCTTGAGAGGAACCAATCTTTGATACCCATTGTTCAATACATTGAATACTGAGAGGGGGATGAATTAGTATTTTTCTAACAAAATTAATTACTAACCATCGAATTATCAATCCACATCTAGCTAGAAGAGTAGTTCAAAACATAAAAGAGATCATAACACATTGACACGAGGATTTTTACATGAAAACCAAAAGAGGGAGAAACCACAGTGAGGATTATCTCACAATATATCATAACTAGCTATAAAATATTATAGGGATCACTGCTAGGACACACTATCCTTAAAAGGATCATAGCTTGAATTAAAAAATGGTTTATTTCCAAGATACAAAGAGGTATGGCTCACTTCCAAATGATGAACTGAGTAAGTACACCTTCAATGTGTAGAGGTTTTTTCAGTTAAGCTCTAGAATACCAAACCTTTTGCTCTAGTCACAGGCATACAACACTATTAAAACCTTTGCACTATCACACTTTTTGTGTTATTGTATACCACACCATTCCTTCATCTATATATATATATCCTTCTATACTTCATCTACATCACACATACATATACATAGCTTCATATTTATACATTAATTAGTTTTTCCTAACTAAATGAATAACCCAAAAGGTTTGTCAACTTAAATCAAAATTTCTTTTCACATGTTCAAACAAATCATAAAAAACATAGATTATGTCGGCCTACACCTAATAAATAATGATTTAAGATAAACAGTTCATAACTCTATCAACCAAAATATTGTCAATATTCTCTCACTTGGATAACTCAACTGGATCACACAAACTACCTAAAAACTCATTTATAGCTATAACTGACACTCCTGAGCTACATATCAAAAATTCATTGAATTTTCTTTTAATGAGAGATCTTTGGATCAAAATACCAGATCATTGTAGACACATAGTTTACTTATCTAGTTAACAAATAGTGTTGGCATCAATGACAACAAACCCAGAGGTCACCTTCTTCATTCTTCGAACATGCCTAACTAAGAAATCTATTTCTTGACAGAGCAATCTATTTCACGATAGATCAATCTATTCTTTAATCACACTAATTACGTAGCTAACTTGCATAGATTATGCCCATCTAAATTGTCTCAACATATTTCGACTGTCAATCAAGATATTCTACTACAAAATCTAGAGCATTCATTTTGAAATAAAAATTATATATAACAAACCTCTTTCTTCACAAACAATCATCAGAGAATCAATACAGTTTTATGCAACGAATTGATGCCAAGATCATAATTGACATTGATAAAGCTTCAACACATCTTCAATCAACAACACAGGCACATTATTCAAGATATCACACGCAACAATGGAGGCTTCACATTGATAAGAGTTACAACCTAACACATCTTCATGAATATACTCTGATACAAGATGGTAAAACTATCTCATTTCGAGTTCATTGTTATTGCTTTATGTCAATTTAGTTCTTGAATTCTTAATTTCATAGTTACATTTTTTGAGTGATGGGCATAAATCAATTATCATTTTTCTGTTTAGATTAATTTCTAATCATCAATTTGATCAATTGCATCCTCTCGACTTCCCTCTTACATAGAAAATAAAACAAAAACAAAAAAAAAATAGTACCTTATCGAAAAGGGTACCTTGAATCTTTTTTATTCTGCATATTCTTGAACAATTACAATTTTAGGATCTCACACAAATCAATGTCTAAACCTTCCTTAACCATCTGGTGTGTAGTATGTATTGTGGTGCTAGATAAAAAATTATTTTTGTTTGTATAGAATATCTAATAGCCATTCATCATTGAAGCATAATTGATTGTTGGATCATCAATATCATTCAATGTTAGGGAACACTTAGCAAACTTTTCTTTGGTAAAATTAATTAATACCTCATTCTTCACTGCCTTCAATGTTGAAACTATTCTAGCAAAGCACAAACTAGTTACAACCCTAATTGCATCTTTGTTTATTATGAGTGACAAGTCCAAACATATGAATTTCTCATGTATTTTGCTAAAAACATATTTCACCGACTCATCTTCATAACAAGAATTAGGAAACTAATTCCACACATCCAATTTCTTCATCATTAGACTATCATACTATGGCTTCAACTCAATATAATCTCTAGTTAGAAAATTTCCCTATGTTCTACTAGCTTCAAGTGGTCATACTCATTCATCTACATATGAATGTATATCCACACATTATCTATGTACATTACACCACTAGGAACCTAGAGAATGCACCTTCAAGATCTATTTCCATCATTTTTTATGGGTTCTTCTTGAACTTTGATCTTGGTCACTCAAGTACATCAATAATTTGAGGAGTATACATCTTCAACTTCCTTCAAAGTTGGGTTTGTACAAGATTGATAAATACCATTGAAATTCTTTGGTAGGGTTTGGCACAATGCACTAGAATTGCTTCAATTCTTGTTTTCTCTGCTCTCCACTTCAAATGCTTGATCACACATGAATTTCCAATATGAAAGATAGAATAAAAACACTTTTCCAATGACCTAATGTGCAATAATTTCTATAGATAAAGTTAGGTCAAAAAATATGTCGAATTCTCACTTTAACATCACAAGAACCTGAAAACATTCCATAGATCTCTGTAAAAAGAGATTTGACATCTTTGGTAGGGGGTTGGTATTTTTTCTGCTAAAGCTCCCCCTAAGCCAATGCTCTCTATCTACTTTCTAGAGGAAACATCCACACCAGGATTTGGCATAGAATCATTGTTCACCTCATTCTCTGCCTTTTTCTTCCATATCTTGTTCATCTCCTTCATCTAAAATGGATCAACCTTCTTTACCAAATCAATCTTCTTTTCTGAACTATAGGATTTCACATTCTTACTTCTTAAAAAATTAGGTATGTGTCCTAGTTTATTACATTTATAACATATGACACCATTTTGTTGAACAAAATTACCTCTTTCCATTTTAGATCTACATTGAAAATCCTTATGTAGAAACCCATTTCATGTACAATAGTAACAATTGAGTGATTGGTATATCATACCACTATTGTCGCCATTCATCATCTGACTTCTACACTCACTATCCTTATGACCAAATCTATTTCATATATATCACTAATTGAAAAATGATTGAATGTTCTTATTCATTTTTCTTCAACACTTTACAACTCTATACACAAATTTATTTCAAGAATAGTAGTAACCATTAAAAAATCAATACATTTATGTATTTGGTTGTCTAATAGGTGGTATTTTGAAAACTTTCTTCTGGTTTGAGACATTTTTGATATTTCTCTTCTTATCTCAAACATTGTTTTGAGTCTAATTCTCCTTTAAAATTTATCCTTTTTCAAACCCTAATCCTTCTATTTCCTTTGAAGTTTTTTGAAATGCAAGTATATCATCAAGAAAGGTGGAGCCCTTATTTAATTTGTCCTTCTAACTCTTTTGTTTCTTCAAATCTTTCCTGAAAGACAACTTCTTCACGAAAGTCTTGAACATTTTTCAAACTTGTCTTTCAATTTGGAATTCGGGCAGTATTTGTAGAACCAAGATCCTAGTACCTGCAAAACACAATAAACAAGTTACACATTAGAAGATTTAAATGCAAGCTAAGATCTAAGTTACCCATAAAATCCATTAGCAATGCTCAAACTAGGAAATAAATTGAAGAACAAAACAAGAAAGCAAATGAAATCCTCATTAAAAATGCAAACTCTTCATCCCATGCGGGAATTAGTGCCAATTTGATGTGAAAATTGGCCCTTTCCCAACTCCTATGATGCAATTTTGATGAGCGATGAAGAGTGATCCACTTTGTTGAAGATTCAAGTGTGCTCCATGATGAAAAACCTACATAACCTAGCTAAGATTTTGATAAAATGGATGAAGATGACAATTCTTGAAGATGAAATTAAGTATAATAAGTTTGCTCAATTTGTGGATGATTGTTGATGATCAAAATGAGGAGAGAAGCCTCTTATTTATAGAAAGACAAGATGGAGAAATTCCCAAAATTAAGCAATGTGGGACTAACTTTCAACCAATGGAAGATGCCACTTGTCAAGATGTGAATGGAGGAAGCTTGAGCACATTTTGGAGAATGTGCAAAGAGGGGGGAGATTCAAATTCAAAAGATGGCTTGAAGGATGAGGTGAAAGGTGAAGTTAATGCCACATGCCTCAAGAAAAGGACATGTAAGAGATTTTAAACACTCTATTGGATGTACAAACCCTTTTGGGGGGATTTTTCAAATTTGGGGAATATTCCAACCATTTATGCCTTTTTGAAAGAAAATAAATGATTTAATAAATTGATAGATTGATTTTCATGAGCAAGTGGCAAAAGCTAGATGATTTGATGGATTAGGATTAAATTAATCAAGATTTATTAATTTATTGAGGGATTAAATGATGTGACAATTTTTTTTACATGTATGGATTGATTTAAATAAAATTTGAGAGAAAGATCAACATAGACTTAATTAAATAAAGATTTGGATTTATTTAATTAAAGAGGGATGAAGTTATTAAATTAAATAAAGATTGATTTAATTTAATAGAATGACTTTAGAGATTTAATTAAATAAAATGGATTATTTAATTAAAAGGGGGATTACAAAATTAATTAAATAAAATTAATTTATTTAATTAACAGGAGATGATGACTTAATTAAATAAAGTTGATTTATTTAATTAAGAGATGAAATGTGATGAATTTAATTAAATAGAGATTATTTAATTAAATGATTAGCAAAGGAGATTATTCAGGATGAACAAGTGTTAGTAAAATTAGGATTAGGTGTGATTGGTATATTTTCCATGTTTACATTTTTCCCCTCTTTGAAGCAAAGTAATTACTATGTTGGTTCAAAGAATAAATTATCTTGATCAAAATTAAAAAATTCTCTTTTTTTTAATGCCCCACTACTGCCCCAGTGAATGAAGAATTTTGTCGGTATACTGCCCCCTCGAGAGATCAAGTAGGTTCAATTTGAGGGCCGATCTTGCGACAAATAGGTTCAAGATTAGTTTAGCTCGAATGTTTGATGTAGACAGATTTGATGATTCAACCATGGGTAGCCTCATGTCTACTTTGATATATTACACACTTGATCCTGATTTGTACCATGATAGTTACATTATTGATGGTATAAATCAGATTATTATGATGTTTATATGTAATGGATGATATGATGGTGCATGGATGATAAATATATGGTTTATGAGATGCTTAGAATAACCAATCTATATTATGCAATGCATGCGAGATGATCAATGTTTCTTATATGATATGATATGATATGTAGATGGTTTGTGGATGTAGGATGAATGCATTAGTGATGATTTATAATTAATTTTCATGGTACCATGTTAGCAAGAAGGGAAGTAAGAAGAAAATAAGATGATGACAAGAGACACCAACAAGCCAACTTTATTGGAGATGATAATGATGATGATGATGATGATGATTTGCTTACCAAGGAGTTAGGATTTTCAAAGGGCCAAATTACCTTATGTTTGATAACACACATAGGCATGATGCATCAAGGTATTAAGAACTAGGATGGTGTGGCACCTAGTGTTATGCAATTTGACTTGAAAAATAGATAGGAGTTTTCTTGTTCACACCTAACATACATAATCCTTGCTAGGATGCACCTAACAAAGAAAGTATTCACCAAGTTATATTACAAGAACATCCAACAAGCATAGTAGACAAAAAGATAGTGATCAATGCCCCATTCCTTTCTCTCTAGATCATTTTGATTAGACATCATTGAGATTTCATTGAAATGAGCACAATAAGATAAATCAAAAAGAAAAGATCAAGTACACAAAAAAGCCAAATGTTCTTCATACTACTAGCCAAAGGGATGTGTTTTGATTAGGATAAGAATCCAAAGTGATATCCAAAATGATGGCCATTGTCAGAATACTATATCCTAGGACATGCATTGTATAGGATGATGATGATTTGATAAGTTGTTTGATAGGCTTTTGATATAAGGTTGATTGACATGTTTGTGAATGATCAAGAGTTTGATTTTGCATTTAAAAGTTTGTTGTTTTGATTTTGATTTTACATTTAAAATTTTATTTTGCTGATTGTTGTGGTTTTTTCTATTTGTTTTTCGAAAGGGTGAGTGTGATGATTGATTTATTATGGATGAGATTATTGTGGGTGAAGAAAAATGAGACAGATGAATTTTTTAAAATATTTGGATGTTTTTGATATTTTTTGAAATGTTTTGAGGCTATTTTTGTATATTATGATATTTTATGAATGTTTTTGGATTTTGTGTTGCAGGGGTTAATCAAAGATTAGCCTTTCCTACTTTTAAGCTCAGAGATGACATAGTTAGGATACCAATGTTTTTTATGTTTTCCAGATTATTTGACCTGTTTTTGAATTTTGATATGTTTTGAATGTTTTTGGATTTTTGATATGTATTGAATGTTTTGGGATTTTTTGATTTTCTAAATTTTTTTGGATTTTCTGAATGTTTTTGGTTTTTTGCATGATTTTGATGATTTGGTTATGGATATGTCTAATGATATCAATGCTCTGTTTTGGGATTTTGTTGAAAACCAAGCTAAGATTGATTGATCAAATCGACGACTTGATGATGATAACATTATTGAGGATACACAACAATGCAAGGATAGTGTTAAGCAACACAAGGATTAGGATGGATATCCCAAGATGATGAGGGATTGATTGGATTCGATTGATCAAGATTTTGAAGCTTGATTTTGGAACAAAACATGTTTTCAATGTTTTGATGTGATGTTGAAGCACGTGTTTGATGTGATTGATATTGATTGTTTAGATTGGTGTTCAATGAAAGATGAAGATTGATAAGGAACATCTATTCATCAAAATATAACATGGGCTAATGATTTGGATTTTTGCTCACAAATACTTGACCATTTTGTTTCATGTTTTCCAATGTTTGGATCATCTCATAAGTTGGAGGATATAGATCAAGATTTATTCTTGAAGCAAGATGTACATACTTGCCCCAGTGTCTAGCAATGTATGGAATGCCATGTATGGATACATTGGATAGGTGTATGGATGGATGGATATGGTAAACATGCAAATGATGCCAAGGATTATCTTGCACTAGGATAAGGTGTTTGAAAAAAGGAATGCTTCATTGGATAATGCTTCATGGCTCAGATAATGTTGGATAGGATAGGATCAATGAAAATAACCCATGTCAAGATGTTTACCATAAGCAAGTGTAAAGTGTACACCAAAATTTTACCAAGATCAAGATAATTTGGACTATGAACAATGGATTGGATAAATGGTTCATGGATGAATGGATTTATTATGGCTGAGGTGACTGGAATTTTTGATTTATTATGGATGGGATGAGATGCTTTAACCTGAATTAGCACATGTAGATGCTTGATTCTACACATGACACCTATTTTCCATGTTTTCATCATGGTACCTTCCCAAAGCACCACCATAGTGGTTTTCACTAGAGAACAATTTTTTCTTTACTATATTCAATCCTTTTTCTTTTTTTTTGGATTTTCATATTTTTTGATTTTTTTGTATTTTTTTGAAATATTTTAAGCTCATGTTGAACCACCTGGTGGTATTGATGTAGATGCTTCTGTCATAATATGCCATTGATATCCTACTTGAAGAAGCTACTTTTCCAAGATACATGCACTTGAATGCAACTTTTGATATTGTTGATCTGCTTTATTGATATTGAAGTTAACTCTGTCTCTATGCATACATCGTGATAGAGTGCCTTCTGAATCCTTATGATGAAGGGTTGTTGCCAATACATGGTCAATGTGAGAATTGGATATCATGCATGGAGGTGTGGATGGAGTGTGTTTAGGGATAAAAGATGGATTGGTTGACAATTTGGAACCTTTGACTCTCCAAACTTGGGAAGATGAACAATGATGGGTGGATATGGAAGTGTGCATGGAATTAGGACTAGCTGGTTGATATACTTTGTACGTCACTTGGAAAGCCTAGTTTTTCCTTTTTAGGCATCTTTGGTGGATAATTTTCCCTTTTATATTTTTCCCCATAGTTTCTTTGACTAATGGAGTTTGATAGGGGTTATCTTTCTTTGTATTCTTTGGTATCCATGTGTATTTGATTTTTTCTTCATGCTTTTCTTTTTTTTCTTTGACAACATTCTTTGTGCTTTGATTCAAATATTTCTTTTGATATTGGTCCCAATTCATGGATGGGGTGATGGGTGGATAAAGGTTCATGATGTGGCTAGTTGTAGTATTGGAATTTGTTTCATCATAAGGATTCTTTGTGCTCCCTATGTCGACATTTGCTTGGGACATAGTTTCCCCAAGTATGGTGGTAGTAGTACCTTTGTTTCTTGATTCTACCTATTTTGAGATGTCTTGTTTAGTAAGCGTCCTTTGATAAGTGACCACTATGCATGACATTATTTCAATTTTCTGCTCTGTTGACTTTGGAACGTCATATTTTGTCTGACTTGCCTCTTTGAGTGGATAATATTGGATATCTTCATACATGATGTCCTCAGTCTAAATTTGGGATATATCTTATCTTGATGTTGACAACTCAGTTTGACTATAGGAATCAATAACCCGCTCTTTTTGTGTAATAATGTCAGGAGTAAAGGAATCCTATTCTAAATGAAGATCATCTATATGTCCATCCAAATATAGCATCCCATGGGTAGGTGGAGGAGTATATGTTATGTGGATATGATCATCTTGTATAGATAGGAGAGTGTCCATTAGATCATTGTAGTAGCTTGGGGATATAAATTCTTGATCTTGAATGATTTGGGAATTTCTTTTGACATGCTTTGGATCAAGTTCTTGACATGGGTCAGTTTCAAAGTGTTCTTGGATGTCTTTATTAGGTATGGGAAATGGCTCAATATCCTCTTGATCTTTGAGTGGACTTGGATCAAATCTTGAGTTAAGGATCCCTTTAGTATCTATAACTATAAAGTCAAAGGATGTCCTCTAACTCATTAGATGATGTAGAGACATTTTCAATAGGATCTTTGGTCAATGGATAATGTATTATGTCAATACGATCAAATAATTCCAACACTCCTTGAAATAGATGACTAAAAGGTGGCTCTTGATGTATGGTGAGCTAGTCATTAGATGAGGTGGAAACAACTTCGATGTGCTCATTGATGGATAGGTCTTGATAATAATTTTCAACGATTGTGATGGAGGAATTATCAATTTTATCGCTAGTGATTTAATCCTGATCATTGTCCACAACAGTTATTATTTTTTGATCAATCAAATCTTGGATGAGATTTTTGAGTTGAATGCAACTTGATGTTGTGTGTCCATTTGTTTTTTGAAAATCACAAAGGTGATTTTCATTGTACCATGGTTTTTTCACTAGGGGCTCTTGATAGTTGTCATAGGTGGGAATTGTGATGATTTTTTCCTACACCAATCTCTTCATGATGGATTCATTTGATTCCCCAAGTGGTGTGTATTTCCACTTGTTACCTTGTGAGATTTAGGTTGATGGTTTTTTCTACACAACTCAGAAAATATACTATACAAGTGTCCTATCTCTCTTGTAAGGTAGATATCTATTAGAAAGCCTCAAAAGATAAGCCCAAGGTCTCTAATGTTAGGTCTTAACAATGTAGAAATAGCTCATATAATATGTGAAAATGTTGGTAATCACAAGGGGACTTACATAGCAATGACTAGAAGTTTCAAAATCTTTATATTTTGTAATATTTTGATGCCTTTAATCCTAAAACTAACCTAGATTTTTAAAGAAATGGAAAAAGCTAAAAGGGTTCGAAGAGGTTTGCTGAAAGTAAACTAATCCTAAGATCAATAATGCAAATGACTTAATACTTGAATTGGACCAATCCTTTAGGAACTAAATCTGCTAAACCCAAATGAAATCCTATAGTATCACAAAAATATTGCAATCTTCTAAGGAATGTAAATATTTTTAAATCATGAGCATCCACTCAAACCAATCTTGATGATGGAAAATGAATAAACCCTCACAACTGAACTTAGCATATGATATTCAGGCCTTGGCTAACTTTACATAGTAGCTTACAATTAGCAAACTGCTAAAAGTATGGACCTGGGATCACTCAAACACCTCAAATATTAAATCGCAAATAATATTGTATCACATTTAACTCTAAAATCTAACATGAAAATGATAAATTTGTAGCAATTTGAAAGATATAGAATAACTAGAACCATACAAAATGAGACAACACAAGAAAGATAAACAAAAGACAATGTCTTTACTTATATTGTATCACACAAATTTACAACAATTCAGTATTCTTAATGATTCAACACTTGCCCTTAAAGAAATTTTAACATCTAGCTCAACTACTACTATTAAAATGATGCTCAACTTTCCTAACAATGTCTAACCCTCTAGAATGAAGTAAGATCTTCAATTTATAGGAAAGAATCCACTTGGGCATCCCACAATAGGGCTCACAATTATGGGGTAGCCATGCATTCAAATTTGGCAAGTCAAGGTTCGCCATGCAAGGTTGGCCGAGTATAAATCTGGAAAAAGGACAAAAAAGGCTGCCATAACCCCCTAGTGGGGCCCAAAGGCACCTTCAAACCCTTGAACACGCTATATTTTAGGATTGTAATGGAAAAAAGCTACTTCCAGTCTACTTGCCATGAATCCTATGTGGAAGTAACTTGTTTAGGACCCTCCGCCTTGTCAACATCCAACCTTTTAATCAAATCTTTAATAATTTCCAAGATCTTTTATGCTTCCACTATGTCTAGAACTTGAATGAATCTGATGGGTATTTGCAAGATCATCATGGAAAAAATAGGCCCTTAAGTAGCAAAAAATTCAGAAAAATCAGAGTTAGGCAACTTGACATAAAAATTTGAATAAGTTATCTATATTATTTCAAGAATATGTAAGAATAGAATTTGTAGTAAACTGAATGTAGTTTCTAAACTACTAGGATTACTATTTAAAAAACAAAATCTATTGGTGAAAATTTGAAATTTCAATGCAATAGTAGTTGAATTTCAGGGAAAAAATAAGAAGTAGGTGTCTGTCTAACCACCCTAACCACAATAAAATGATAATTATTTTTTATAAGATTTTAGATATAAGTAGAGGACTCATGTCCCAATGTGATTCATATTTTTTTGTAATTTTTTTCTAAGTAAATAATTAATTATGATTTTTTTAATACAGCTTTTAAAAAATATAAAAAATTGTACGTCTAACCACCTTAACTTGGTCAAAACTTCATGAGATTCATTTTTTTTTTTTAATGCTACAGTATATGAAGCATAGAATGTGATGCATGTTTCAGATTCAAAAAATGTGATACCGTTTGAAAGCTATAGATGTTTTTCAATCAGCCTATCAATAAGGACTTTAGTCATAATTCAAATAGAAAATGAATAATAATTATTTATTAAATTCAAATTAAAGAATAATTTATATTAGTGGAAATCTAAGAATCTCCTTTAAAAACCCTTTTTGTTTCATTAATTTTGGGTAAAAAAAAGTTGTCAGCCACATACCCTACAAATACCCATCATATCGCCACTTTTTGGCCCATCATGATCCTGCACATACCCTCACTCTAGCCTTATACCCTTTAAACTCATCCAAGTACTGTGGAATTTCCCTATTCCCCTCAATTTGTAACTCATGGTACTTATCCAACCTGAAAATATATAGTGCAGTGTCTTCTAGATGTTCTTTCACAACTAGAGCACTATCAAAAGGGGCATAAACTTCATGCCACCATGCCTACAATGTTGTCACATTCATATTTTTTTGTCCAAACTTCTTCCTTCATGTCACTATCTCCAGAAAAGAAATGCAACCATCATGTATTTCTTTTATCTTCCCTTGTATTTTTGGAATCTTCTTTATAAACTTCAACATTAGTTCCTTTCTATAATTCTAGGTTTCTAGCCATCCTTTCACTTTGTAAAACACATCTCGAGGGGATATTTCTAGCTATACCAAGTCATCCTTTGGTATTTTCAAAACCTTCTTGAATTCATCCACAATTGACTCATCAAAATTCTTGTAGTCTGTGGTAGACTGTGAAATATGTAGAAGGAAATCTGAAGCATCTATATGAACTTGGAGAATTTTTTCAATTTCCCCATTCCCTCTCATACTGACGTCTTGGAGCCACTCCTAGTATGATGAATGGAACTCTTCAGCCTTTCAATTTTAGAAACTACCTCCTTGGGCAACAATCCTTCAGGAGTTGCACTATCACTTCCTGTGGCATGTAGTGGTTTCATTAGATGTTGGACATACCTATAAACGTCACTCAACTACTTCTTGAACTTCTCCTTCTCTACAGTTTCACTATCCAACCTTCTAAGATTTTCCAACGAAGATTACTAGAATTCTTCCCTTTCCTGCTCTTTAGTAGCCAACCCCATTTCCTGCTCTTTAGTAGCCAACCCCAGGTTAATAGTCTATATTTGGTAATATGATGGCCAGACTTCATCCTTGAACTTGTGAATTGGAGGAACTTCCACATGTAAAATTATATTGTTAAACTCATCACATGCAATATTTGACACTGTTGGTACCCTTTTTCTCTACTTTGGTTGTCCCCACAGTTCCAAGTACGTGTCCCAACTTAGAGTTTCCTCCTACAAGATTATAGGTTTCTTACTTGTTTGTTTCTCCAGCCATTCCAAGACATTGGATTGTTCAACATTCTCCCCTATTAAGGAAAATTCCTATTCTCCTTTATCTTTCTGTGGACTGTCCACAATTTCTTCCACATTTTTTTCAATTGAAGGTTGGTCCTCTTTCTCATTACCTATATTCTTCACTAGGGATCTCAACTTCTCTTCCTGAAGTACCTTAGGCTCCACATTCTTGTTGTTTGCATCAAATCCTAATGATCCCATCTCTTGCATCATTTGTTTCCATTCCTCGTTAGTAGGGGTAGAGACTTCCTCATCCTCTAACTAATGTTGCTGGGAATTTTTGAATATTTTTCCTTCTTCATGAATTTCCTCCTTGGATGTTTGAATATTTTGAGGAGGTGAGTTGTTTCCTATATTCATCTTTTCCTCCTAAGCATCAATAACAAGCACTTCTTCACTTAACATTCCTTCCTCTACTTCCTTCATGGGAGATGACTTTTGCTTAAGGGGGATCTTTCTTACATATACTTGGGGCATTTCCCCAAAAGTTTCTATCTCCATGACCCTAGTTGAAGAGGGGGCATTTGTGTTAGAACATCCTTTCTTGGCCTTTTCCACCTTTTCCCTTTCTATGACAAGTCATTTTTTCCTCACAAGTTGAGGTGCTTCACCCTCCATGTTTGTAGTGTCATCTTCATGAGCTTTCCTAACTATGGGAGATGGCTTTTCACTTTGTTTTATCTGTGTTTGGCTCCTAGTCCTCCTCTTAATTATCACTAGTTTTCCTCCTCCCTTCTCCTAATTGCCTTGAGACTCAGAATCATCATAATTTCCACCATTTGTTTCTCCTTTAGAATGAGACTCCATATCTCCCATCAAGTCGTATGTGAATTTGATACCATCAACTTCCAACTCTTGCACCTTTGGTTTTACCCATTGCCTTGAATATTCCTTAACTAGCTCTGTTATTCTATTTAGATTTGTTGCTTCCTCCTCAACCCAATTTATTTGTGGAAAAGGCTTGTTTGTATAAGGTTCATAATTATGTTGTTGAATCAGGTTCGCATCATCATCCTACACCTAATTAGGAACTTCCATTATCCTATACATCCTTATCATCTTGAGAGGCATCTAAGAGAACCTTCTTCTGAGAACATCAAAGTCATCCCTGTTGTTTTCCCAGTAGTCCTCAATATGGTCCACATGTCAGAAGGTCCTATTAGCCAACTTTATGGCTTTACCATATGGGTCAAAATGATTCTTTTTTGTGTGGGAGTAGAGCTCGAACTGCACCATTTCCTTTTCTAAATGTTTGACACTTTGAATGGAAGGACATGATTCTAGAGTCCCAATTTTTAGTGGAAACTTAGACCCTAAGCCTTTCTTTTTCACATCAAACTATAGAATTTCCTTAAAGGGTACCATCTACCTTGTCAGCTCTAGCATCAGAAGCTTGTTGGTTGGGTATCTAGGTAATATGAGTGGGAGGACAGGGGATCCATGCACTCGTATGTATGAAAACTTGGGAAACTATATGAACCATTGTCCATACTTCTTCATCAAATCCATAGCATTTGTGGTTATCCTAACATGAAGTGCATTTTGCAATAACCTTGGAATGAAGATCAAGAAGGCATCAGTTTCCCTCGTAAAATTGAAAGTCTTATGTTGCAACTAAGGATATACATCCCAAATTTTGTCCTTTCCCAATGCTCCCTTCTAGTTAAAACCCTTGTACATGTTATTATGTGCCAACATGTACACCAAGTACAATGTCATAGTGAATTGTCTAGTTTCTTGCACACTTCTCAACTAAGAATCCAAATTGTTGCTAATGATCCTTTTCTAGTGATAATGTTTATTGGATACAATTCGTGTGATGTGGAAGAACATCTAAGACTGGCAGATGTGAACCTATTTTGTTCCCATTACCCTACCTAGAAGGGTTATCATATCATGGTTCTCCATTTTAAAGTCACTTATGTGAAGCTGCTTGGGTAACTTGGAATAATGAGGTTTTGGCTTGAGTATCTAGGAGTTATTCATGATCTCCAATGCTCTATTTGGTTTTTATCATAAAAATTAGTTTCCTCACCAATGTTTATCTCCTCGATCAAGTGGTGGTGTGAAGAAATATTAAAGACTTCTACACTAGACTCTTATGTGAGATTTTCCATGATCCTTCCTTGTGTGCCAATGATGATTCTCCTATTGGAATCATAATGATTTGTGCATTCAAAAATCAACTCTGGGCACAACTATGTCAGAGGGAAACCAACAACCTGGGCTAGGCCAATGTGGGTGAGAACTTGAGCTAACTGAGTAGATGATTCACCATACATCCTTTTGTGAAAATCCTCATAATCAACATGCCCCATGTTTGTTTCTCCAATGTTTGACCAAGATGATGTAATCCTAGTTTTTGGCCAAATGCCTTTAAAATCATACTTCATTCTTTCCTACCTCTTCTTGACCTCCTCTTACACTAGAGTAGCCTTCGTCTTCTTATCGGGACTCACTTCACCTTGCATCTGTTAGAGGAAAACACCAATTACCAAGATGCAAATAATCCCATATTCCATCAATACTAGCTTTCCGCCAATGCTATTTTATAAATGCAAACAATTGTGATATTGCCAAGTGCATATTAAGGATGCCATTATGAGGTCATGGGAAGATAGACATGAAAGACCAACATATGAATAATCAATGAGTGCAAATTCTAATATAATTGATCCATTCCACATTTAAAATGCAAATAACCAATAATATGTAGCCAATGACCTCATTCCAAAGATCAATTCACACCAATTCGAATATTAAATCATCAAAGAAGCTCATCCAAACCTAAGTGGGCAACCCTAGGCAAGATATAATTAAGGTCAGGTAATCTGAGCTAGCTCATATTTTCTTACCAGACAAAGGTTCAGCCAATCCAAGCTAGCTCAGATTAGCTAAAATTGATCAATTGATGAGGTTGCAACTTAGAATCTTTGTCAATTGATGCTTGATATACAATGTCATATTGAGAGGGTCATTTCCAAGGCTAAGACCCCATCACAAGTTCATTGTTTGAGGTCAGATCGAGGTCATAGAAATGAGTTGCAAGTTCTAATCATAGAATGGTTAATTTTGGCTAATCCAAGGGACCTCAGATTAGCCAACCAGATTAAGGTTTGGCTAATCTAAGCTACCTCGGATTAACGAAAATTTTCCCTCATCAAAAATTTCTAAGGAAAAAATCAATCAACTTAGAATACCAAGCCATGACTTTGTTTATTTGAGTTTATCAATTATGAATGGGAGAAAAAACTGAAAGAAAACATCAAAATCCAAGTTGCTACCAATGAAACCATGAAATTGAATGCTAGGGTTTCAAAAAAGCAATGGGAAAAATCCAAAGGTTCAACAAGTTTTCTAATCTTGCCTTCGAATCAATAAGAATGCCATTCAATTCGACTTTAGCATCAAGCTCATCAAGGTCTCTTCAAATGAAAGCCCTAGTTTTGTTTAAACGGATGCTCCCTAGAAATTTGGCAAGAAAACCTCAAACAAACCTCAAAATCTGACCTAAGTTCAATGATTCCAAAAAAAATTTAGACAATGAGATTGAAATCAAAACCCAAGTAAAGGAGGGAGAAAACTAGGGAAAAACCCATGTACAAAAAGAAACATTAATGAGGAGGTCAAAGCACGTTCGAAGGTGGGAGGAGAAAATGAAAAGACAATGAAAACCATACCTTCAAAATGCATGAAGCCAACAATAAATGCCCGTCAATCCACACAAATAAGTCACAAGACCTACGACCAAGGCTCCCGTGTAGTGAGATTTCAAACAAGACTAGGGGTAGATGGAAACTACATAAAATTTGCCTCAAATTACCTTGGAACAGAAGGATAGCAAAGAGGAAAGATCGCACGAAAGCGTCAAATGATCACAATGAAACCAAAATAAAATTGACACAGTCACAAATGGAAGCACAAAGAAGGAAATTTTCCCAATCGATCCTCCAATTGAAAGAAACTAACAAAATGATCAATCAAATGGTGCTTTATTTTCTAAAATAACCCACATTTAATGGTAGATAGTAAAAAATTCAAAAAAAGGGCCCAAGCTTGGATTTTCGGCCAATCCAAGCTACCTCGAATTAGCCAACCAGATTAAGGTTCAGCTAATCCGAGCTACCTCGAATTAACTGAACTTTTCTTCTGGACTTAGCCAATTCTTTCAAAAGTGAAATTTCAAGTATGGATCATTCAAGGCGGGCCCAATAAAAGTTCAAATTCTATCAAGAGCATCAAGATGGGGTCAAAATGTTTAGTGCAAGGGCGAAGCAAGACTGAAGACCAGAATGACCAAAATGACCTATCCCTTAAGGGGACAAAGCTAGGAACCTACGGTGAGAAAATGGTGAAAACAAAGCAAGGAAAGAGTGTCCCCACCTTAGCAGGGCATGTGTGCAAAAAATGCGCAACAAATGGTGACTCTGCTGGGGAAATACTTCAGAGCATTCCAGTAGCAAGGAAAAATTAGGAATCTAGAACTCTAGTTTTGATCCCCGCATCAAGTCACTTAATAGACAAAGTTTCAATGCCAATCAAACAAGTAGACCATTTTGATGCTATAATTATAATGTGTATGTATGTATTCATTCCTTCCCTCAGTGGTTGCGAAGAATCAAGGTCAACAAGGAAAAGCTACGTAAGAATTCTAACTTCAAAAGCAACCAGGATGGAGCCTTGCTGCCAATCAGGCATACATAGCCCCAATGAGGTCACCACTGTAGTTCCCTCAAACATAGCTCTACTACTAGTTGGGCATCCATAGGCCTAGTAGAGATATTTGGATACCCCTGATAAGTTGAGTATAATTCTTTTGATGTTTAGTATTTCCTTTTTCTTTTCTTCTCTTTTGATACTCTTTTCTCTTCTTTTCAACTCATGAACAATGAAGTTAATGCTTAGGGATGAGAATGATAGTGGCACTAAAGTAGAAATAATATTTTTCACTTGGCCAAACCTTCCAAAGAACTTGCAATAGCCTCAAGACTTTTAAGATGTGTTTATATATGTAAGATTCAAGCAGCTTCTAGGACTACTTAATCCAAGGCAAAATTCACTTTAGCACTGAGGTCCTTGAACAAAATATTTCTACCAGATTAAACTAGAACAATGATTAAAGTTTGTGGCATAAATACTCAAAATAATCCTAGGTAGCCAAGCAATCAAAGTGCAAGTGCAACACACCTAGAAGAGAACGAGGAGACCTAAAAACCAAAACTGACAAACCAAAACCAAGGAAAAACAAGACCCAAAACCAAAAAAGAAAAGACACAAAGATAAATAAATAAAGTAAACCCTATGCTAACTATTTACAAGGAAAGAGCTATAAATATCTCAAGATTTGAAGTAATGCTTCAGATATTTCTCGTTGACAGGTAATGAGACATCCTCTCCAGTGAGATTTTTTTGGCAAAAAGCATTGTCTCCTAATATTTTTGAGATCTGAAAAGGTCCAATCCAAATTATCAAAAAAATTGTGTCCTCATTTTTTATCATGTGCTTTATCCTAGTACAGGACCAAATCAAAGATTTTGAAGGATTTAACATGAGCCCTTTGATCAAACCACCTTTTAACAACACCTTGATGCTTGGAAAAAATTTTAAGTGCTTCATCTCTCTTTTCTTCAAGGTGTAGAAGCTTAGCCAAATGAGCCTCACATTGATCCCCTTCATCATAATATTTTTTAATGAATTACAGAGTGGGGATCCTAAGCTGGACAAGAAATACAAGTTCAAAACCATATACAAGGTGGTACGGGGAAGTCTCTATGGAAGCCTTTTGTCTCATCTGATCTACCCAAAGAGCAAATCTAAGTTGGGTGTGCCAATCTTTAGGGTTCCTTTCTAACAATTTGTAGATGACCATCATAAGGTTTTTATTAGTTGATTCAGCCAAACCATTTCCTTGTCGATAGTAATTGGAGGAAAACTTTATGATTATTCCATGATCGAATACCCACACAGAAAATTTTAAGGAAGCAAATGCAGGACCATTATCACAAACAAAAGAAACGGGACAACCAAAATGATTAATGATACCTAATTCGAGGAACTCAATTACCACTTCAGAAGTACACTGCTTACAAGAAAAATATTTAGTCCACCTAGTAAAATAATCAGTGATAGTGAGAATATTCCTTTAGCCCACAGAGGATGGTGGGTTGATTGGACCAATGAAGTCCATTCCCTATTGCACAAATGGTTTTACCTCTATGACTAGCTGAAGTGGAAGGGCTACATACTTCTCTCTGCTGCTTGTAGTTTGACACACATAACAGGTTCTTATGTGGTTATGTGCATCCTTGAATAATGTTGTCTAGTAGTATCCCACTCTTAGGATATGATTTGCAATAGATGGTGCAGAGCCATGACCCATGCCGTACCTATCATGGAATTCAGCCATTACTCTTGTGACTTCATCCTTCCCAAGGAAGTGAAGATAAAGACCCTCATGATTTTTCTTGTATAAGATAGCCCCTTTCATCATGAAACTATCAGTTTTTAGATGAAAATCTCTTTGTTGCACTATGTTGAGGTGATTTAGATATTGTTGATTTAAAAGATAGTAGATAATCTCATCATACCAATCACCTGGAGAAACATCTTGAAGGTGATAATGTTGTGCTGTGAGATAAAGACACATTTTTGCCATGGTCTTAGTTAATCCCTATCCACTTACTAGTTTCATAGGTTAAATTTCAATTTCATACTCCTATAACATTGTCACCCACCTATCTCTCTGTTCTCCCAATTCATTATGCATAAAAAAAAGCTTTACTATAGGTCAGGTACTATTGGGAAAACCTTATTTTTCAATAAATAGTGCCTTAATTTCTTCACAACTCTGACCAAAGCATAGGCATGCTTTTCCACATTAGGGTATTTCAGCTCCACATCTTTTAAAGGAGCACTCATGAAGGCTATGGGATGCTCATCTCCTTGGTTAGATTTCTGGGTCAACATGTTGGCACAAGAGTGATCTGAAGCGAAGGAATATATATAAAAGGTTCTAAAGTAATCAGGACTTACCAAAACTAGGGCATCAACTATTTCCCTTTTAATTTTTGTAAATGCTTCTTTTGCTTCTGCACTCCATTCAACCTTCACATCCTACTTCAACATGGTGTTTTAAGGCTTTACTATTTCTGTGAAGCTGATAATGAACTTTCTAACAAAATTAATCTTTTTGAAGAAATATTTCATTTCTTTCTTGTTGGCAGGAGGTTGAATTTTAAGTATGGCTTTAATTCACTCTAGATCAATGGATATACCCATCTCTAAGATGACATGACTGAGAAAATTTCCCTCTATTACTCCAAAGATACATTTCTTGGGGTTAAGTGAAATACCAGATTCCTTGCACCTTTGAAATACTTTACATAAGTCTGCAATGTGGTCACCACGTTCTTTCGAGAAGACAATTAAGTCATCCATGTAGATAATGATGTATTTACCAATGATGTTTTTAAAGGTGATGTCCATGGACCTTTGAAAAGTTTCTCCAACATTGATTAACCCAAATGACATCCTCCTATAAGAAAAAGTTTCCCAATTTGTAGTGAAAGTAGTTTTATGCTTGTCTTCATATTGTACCATGACCTGGTTGTACCTAGAATACCCATCTAGAAAAGAAATCATTTGGGATTTATTGATAATTTGTAACACCTAATCTAATGACAGGACTAGGTAATTGTCTTTCTCTGATGCACGATTGAGATTCTTGAAATCAACGCACAACCTGATTTCTTCATTTTTTTTCCTCACTGGAACTAGGTTAGCAACCCAAGTTGAGTGCCTAATTGGAAATATAATACAAACAGATAACAACTTTTGTACTTGCTTTAGAATGATTGGTTCCAGCAAGGCGTTGATTGGTATTTTCCTTTGTCTAAATGGTTTGGAGTTAGGTTTGAGGGGAATGGTGTGTGTAATAATTGAGGTATCATATGTTTTCAGGTCCTCATAACTCTAGGCTATAGCATCTCTATAAGTGTAGAGTGCATATATTATTCTTCTTTCTTTTGGTGTACACACTTTCCCAATGAAGATGTTCTTAACATCATTAGTAGTACCCATATTATGGGTGTCACATTGACCCTTGAATGAATCTTTCTTACTCTACTACTCTGAGTCTCTGATCTTGTCCAAATCAAATATCTTTTGTAGTTGAACCATTCCCCATGCAATTTTGTTCGTCTTCAGATTCATGACTTCTTCAAGGTCCATTTCTACTTCTTGGCATTCCACCTCATCAATTATCTGAGAAGTAAACACATCAAAAGTTGTGATAAAATATAGAATGCACTTGTCATCTTCAAACACTTGGAAATTAGTTACATTGTTGGGTACTGATGGTATTGGTGTGAGTTCTATAGTGAACTTCTTCAAACCTAAAAGTGACAAAGGCTACAATGTACTTGTTGCTTGTGCAAAAGAATCCACAGTTTGATTCTTACTACAAGGTATTAACTGAATGTAGAAAGAGTCAAACCCTTCAATAAGGTCACATACCCTATGTCTATAATTAGTCATTCTATTGTCATGACATGAGTACTACTTTCTGACTTGTCTAACCACCAACTCTAAATCTCTAAATACGTGCAGAATCTTAACCTTTTTTCTTAGTGCCATGAGTAACCCATGAATCAAGGCCTCATACTCTGCTACATTATTGGTATAGTGAAACTGGAGTTTGTGAGCAACAAAGAAATTTTTACCCTTGGGGCTAATTATCTTGAATCTTTCTCTTGTGCCATGTTTTGATTTGGACCCATCAAACCTAAGTGTCCAACAGTTGGCAATCCCTGTATCTTTTGATTTACTTTTCATTTTTCTACTACCATGTGGCTCTTCAGAAGGTATTGAGTTCTTGCCTCTAGAGTCATCTTGAGTGCTTTGTATATTAATCTTGATAGCAGGAGTGGGACTGATACATCTCTATATTTTCTTCACCGTTGTTTTGCACAAGCAACATTCGAGCTCTGAGTGAGAAGCATTATGGACTCTTCACCAATTTGGGAGAAGTAGCTCCTAAAAATTCATATTTCTTCTCAACTAGATTTGATCTTCCATATATTTTTGGATAAATTCTTGAAAGTTGTCTAATAAACTTAGTTTTATGTCATCTTGATCACTATTTTCTTCCATAGATTCAACTAACACCCTGGCATTGCTAGATTCTGTGGTAAGTTTCCCCCATGTGCTATGCAACATGAGAATTTCTTATGTGTCTGATTCTGAAATAGGGGCCACCAATACATAATTCCCCATGTTGAATTTAGATACCAATATCTCATTGGAAGTATTTTGATATTCAGTGATCATGTATTTCATTCTAGGTTCTCTCTCAATTCTTATTTGATTTGGGACTCCTTTCTAGGGCAGCCACATATGAGAATGATCTATGGATGCTTACCCATATAGCACGTTAGGAAAATATCTACCTAAGATCAGACCATAAGTATCGGGGATGTTGGCCACCTGAATATTAAAAACTTGTTGAATTCTAGGATCCAAGGCAATATGCATGGGAATCATGTTGAGTTCTCCTACTATAGTTACCTTTGTTTTGTCCAACTGAGTGACCTTCTTTTGATAAGTGGCTGGAGTAATACATAGGGCTCTACAAATAGAAAAAGCTATAACATTTGTGGAAGCCCCTAAGTCTAAAAGACAATTGTATAAATTCTTCCCAAAGACGCGAACAAAAATTAGAAAAAGGAGAGTTTCCATTTTTCCCTAGAATAGACTCATCTGAGTGTCAGCTTGTGCAACTAACCCTTATCCTTTTCTTTCCCTTTATACCCAAACTACAGTTGAATTTTATCTTTGATTTCTTTTGAACTAGTGGTTTCCCCAACTACTTCATTAGCAATTCTACTTTGAGGAACTATGTTTGATTGGAAAGATCCTAGAACTCTATTCTGGATAGCAGGAACTCTCAATAGCTCAAAAGTAGAAATACTTAGCTCAATCTTCTTGAGTTCTTCGGCCACATACTCACCTAACTGATCCACATTCATGTCAGCATGTGTTTCCTTGTATTTTCCAGTCTACCTTTATTTCCCTCCATCATCAATGCCTTCTTTAGACACATCAAGTTGTCGTCCCTTTGAGAAATACTACATTGGCACATGAGGGTAAGATGGATTGTTACTGGCATTTGGATCCAGTAGAATGGTGAAATTATTTGGAGGGATCAATGTAATAATTGGTCCTCTAGCCTGAGGACCTCTATTGGGACTACTCCTCAGATCATACTTTCTAGTCAATTGCTAGAACATTTAGACTTCCTCAACATCAACCTCTTCTTCATCCAAGGGACCATTATCCTTTTCACTACCTTCGTTGAATAATTGTGAAATATTTCCTCCATTAAACACTTGTTCTCTTTTACTTCCTTGATCACTTGGCTCTCCTTTTTGTTCATTTTCTTCACCTCTTGGAAAAGGAGCGTGATTTAGTACTAATAATGGGGAATCATAAGGTCCAGACGACACTATCTCTTCACTACTGGAATTGTTTTCAACTTCATCCAAAAAGATGGAGGTGGTAGTTTAGAACTCAGGGAAATCTAGTTTAGAATGTAAATTGGTGTTATGGAGCCTACACCATCCAAACAAAGGTCCTTTGGCCAAGTATACACCAGCTGGGGGTTTTCCATGATTAGGAGGTTGATCCAATGGAGTAGGAACACCCCCATTATTTGGACTTGTATTCAAGGCCCTATTTTGTTTGGGTGGCTTCCTCCTATTGAAGCCTTGTCCACCAGCCTATCCTCTATCAAAGTTATGACTAGAGGATTGTTCTCTGTCAAAATTTTGTCCCCTGTCAAAAATTTTCCCTTGTTGAGAATCCCTATTATCCCTATTATAACTAGACTATATCTTCCTTTGGGCTTCCTAGAGCTAACTATTCGAATTTATTAGATAGGTGACCTCCATATTCATCTTTTTCACTTATTCAGTTAGCTCATCCAATCTTTCCTTGGCATGATTATTGTATCGGATCTGATTCACATTATTTTGAGTATATCCTAATGTTGCACCATAGCCTAGAGACTAATTCAAAACATCAAAATTTTGTAAATATGTGGGGAAACTAGCCTATTGTTATGGATGAAGGGGTTGATTAGCACCTTGTTGTGGATAAATTTCCATTGGTGGGACCTAGTTTATGGGAGGACCTGGGTGTGGAAATAGGGACAATTGTGGCAATGGATTCATGATAGGGGTATTACTAGAAAAATCTTGATTGAGTGCTTGAACTTTCCCTAGGTGATTGGTAGGTCCTGATGATGCTAAAGGTCTAGATACATGTTATGTTAAATATGTGCTAACTCTGATAGCCTCAGTATATGCAGTAAGTGTTACCTTAAATATGTGCTAACTCTGATAGCCTCAGTATATGCAGTAAGCAGGATATTTAGAGGATTAGTTCTCCACTTAAGGAAGGTGGATGTATGACTAGCCAAATCCTCATAATAGACTTCCAGAGTAGTAGCATCACCCACAACATAAGGGGATTGCAATCTAGTATAGGCATGATGAAACCTGTTATTAAACGATCCTATGGGCTCATTGATTTCCCTCTTAACTTTAGTAAATTATAGGTATAGCTCATTAGCACTAATGGGGATATTGATATTTTGTAAGAAAGCAGTTTCTAACTTAGTCCAATTATGAATTGATCCAATAGGAAAATGATTTTACCGGTAGAATGCATCTTCTCCTAAAGAGTAAGGAAAGATCCTACATGCAACATCCTCATAGTTAATTCCCCTATCCATAAGGAAAGTTTGGAAAATTATAACATGTTCCTCCACAGTCCTATTAGGATCATTAGTCTGAAACATAGAGAAAAAATGCTCAGGGTTCTTGGACACGACATTGTAATCATTGAAGGATAGTGGAGATGGGTTATTAGCCAGAAAATCCATTGGTGGAGTGGAGGCAATAAGGGTTGATTGATGGCTAGTTGGGGTTGCTATGATGGAGGCAGTAATGGCTAGTTAACAAAAGGTGAAAGTTGTTGAAAGGGAATCACTTCAGAGTCTGATGATGAATAGTCAAATGTAGGTGAGAATAATGAAGGATATGGAAATGGGGAAAAAAATTAAGATCCCTCCTAGTTCTAGGCCCTTCTTGACCTGGCAGGAAATGATAGCTCTTGAAAATATTCTTCTCTTGGTGTTGATTTAGTTCTTCTTCAAAAAAAATTGAGAGAAATAGTAGACAAGAAATGCTTCAGCTTGCTTATTCAGGCCCTCCTAGTGCCAATCTGTTCATGGTGTTTTTTGCACAACAAATCAGACAAGATACAAGTATCTTATCTCTCTTGTAAGGTAGATCTCTATCAGGAAGCCTCAAAAGATAACCCCAATGTCTCTAACATTGCGTCTTGAAAATGTAGAAACAACTTAGATAATATGTGAAAATTTTGGTAATCACAAGGGGACTTATGTAGCAATGAGCGGAAGTTTCAAACTCTTTAGATTTTGTAAT
Organism: Sequoia sempervirens; assembly: GCA_007258455.2. Classification (NCBI taxonomy): domain Eukaryota; kingdom Viridiplantae; phylum Streptophyta; class Pinopsida; order Cupressales; family Cupressaceae; genus Sequoia; species Sequoia sempervirens. The sequence goes on along the minus strand of VDFB02000015.1, from coordinate 351,776,620 downwards.
ATTTTGATGCCTTTAATCCTAAAACTAACCCAGATTTTGATAGAAATGGACAAGGGTAAAAGGGTTTGAAGAGATTTGTTGAAAGTAAACTAATCGTAAGATCAATAATGCAGATGACTCAATACTTGAAGTGGACCAATCCTTTTGGAATTAAATCCTACTAAACCTAGATGAAATCCTATAGTATCACAAAAGTAGTGCAATCTTCTAAGGAATGCAAATATTTTTAAATCATGAGCATCCACTCAAACCAATCTTGACGATGGAAAATGAATAAACCCTCACAACCAAACTTAGTATATGATATTCAGGCCCATGCTAACTTTACACAACAACTTACAATTAGAAAATAGCTAAAAGTATGGACCTTGGATCATTCAAACACCTCAAATATTAAATCACAAACATTATTGCATAGCATTTAACTCTAAAAGCTAACATGCAAATGATAAATGTGTAGCAATTTGAAAGATATGGAATAACCAGAACCATGAAAAATGAGACAACACAAGAAAGATCACTAAAATAAAATGTCTTTACTTATATTGCATGACCCATATTTGCAACAATTCAGTATTCTCAATGTTTCAGCACTTTCCCTCAAAGAAATTCTAACTTCTAGTTCAACTACTACTATTACAATGATGCTCAACTTTCCTAACAATGTCTAACCCTCTAGAATGAAGTAAGAGCTTCAATTTATAGGCAAGAATTGTCTTGGGCATCCCAGAATAGGGCTCAAAATTATTGGGTAGCCATGCATTCAAATTTGGTAGGTCAAGGTCAGCCATGCAAGGCTGATCGAGTATAAATCTAGAAAAAGGACGAAAAAGGTTGCCAGAACCTGCTAGTGGGGCCCGTAGGCACCTTAAAACCACTGAACATGGTCTATTTCAGGACTATAACTAAAAAACGCCACTACCATCCTACTTGACATGAATCCTACTTGGCAGTAACTTTTCCAGCCCCCTCCACCTTGTTAGCATCCAAACTTTTAATCAAATCTTTAACTATTTCCAGGATCTTTTTTTCTTCCACTATGTCCGGAACTTGAATGAATTTGACTTTGTCCCTATACCCTTTAAACTCATCCATGTACTATGAAATTAACCTATTCCACTCAATTTTCAACTCATGGTACTTATCCAACCTAGAAATATATATTGCAGTATCTTCTAGATGTTCTTTTGCAACTAGAGCACTATCAGAAGGGGTGTAGACTGCATGCCACCATTCCTACAATGTTGTCACATTCATATTTTTATATCCAAACTTCTTCCTTCTTGTCACTATCTCCATAAAAGAAATGTAGCCAGCATGTATTTCTTTTATCTTCCCTTGTCTTTTTTCAATCTTCTTTAGGAACTTCGACAAGAGTTCCTTTCTATAATTCTAGGGTTCTATCCATCCTTTCACTTTTTCAAACGTATCTTGAGGGGAGACATCTATTTGTGCCAAGTCATCCTTTGGTATTTACAAAACCTTCTTCAATTCATCAGCAATTGACTCATCAGACTTCTTGTAGTCTATGGTAAACTGTGAAATGTATAGAAGGAAATCTGAAGCATCTGTATGAACTTGGAGAATTTGTTGAATTTCCTCATCCCATCTCTTACTGAAATCTTAGAGCCACTCCTAGGTATGATGAATGGAACTCTTCAGCCTCTCAATTTTAGAAACTACCTCCTTGGGAAACAATCCTTTGGGAATTGCACTTTCACTACCTACGACCTGTAGTGGTTTCATTAGATGTTGGAAATACCTATAGATTTCACTCAATCGCTTCTTGAACTTCTTCTTTGTAGTTTCACTGTCCAACCTTCTAAGAATTTCCTATGAAGATTCTTAGAATTCTTCCCTTTCCTACTCTTTAGTAGCTGGCCCTAGGATAATAGTCTGTATTTAGTAATCTGATGGATGGACTTCATCCTTGAACTTTTCAATTGGAGGAATCACCACATGTACAATTTTTTGTTAAACTCATCACGTGAAATCTTTAAAACTATGTATACCCTTTTTCTCTTCTTGGGCTATCCCCACTATTCCAACAATGTGTCCCAACTTAGAGTTTCTTCCTGCACAATTATAGGCTTCTTACTTGTTTGTTTCTCCAACCATTCTAGGACATTGGACTGTTCAACATTATCCCCTATCAAGGAAACTTCTCATTCGCCTTTATCTTTTTGTGGACTATCCACAACTTCTTCAAAATCTTTTTCAATTGAAGGTTTGTCCTCTTTCTCTTTACCTATATTCTTTATTAGGGATCTAGACTGCTCCTCCTAAAGCACCTTAGGCTCCACATTCCTGTTGTCTACATCAAATATCAATGATCCCATCTCTCGCATCATTTTTTTCCATTCCTCATTAGTAGGGGTAGAGACTTCCTCATCATCTAACTCATGATGCTGGGGATTGTTGGATATTTTTCCTTCATGAATTTCCTCCTCGGATGTTTGAATATATTGAGGAGGGGAGTTGTTTCTCGTATTCATCTCTTCCTCATGATCATTGATAACAAGAACTTATTCACTTAGTATTCCCTCCTCTACTTCCTTCACTGGGAGATGAATTTTGCTTAAGAGGGCTCTTTCTTACATATACTTGGGGCATTTCCCCAAAATTGTCTATCTCCATGACCCTAGCTAAAGAGGGGGCATCGATGTCATCATATCCTTTCTTGGCCTTTTCCACATTTTCCCTTTCTATGAAAAGTTGTCTTTTCCTCATAAGTTGAGGTGCTTCATCCTCCATGTTTGTAGTATCATCTTTAGGAGCTTTCCTGATTATGGGACATGGCTTCTCACTTTGTTTTATCTATGCTTGGCTCCTATTCCTCCTCTTAATTATCACCAATTTTCCTCCTCCTTGCTCCTCACCTCCTAGGGACTCAAAAGCATCATCCTTTCCACCATCTATTCCTCCTTCAGAATGAGACTCCATGTCTCCCGTCAAGTTGTATGTGAATTTGACACCATCAACTTCCAACTCTTGTAGCTTTGCTTTTACCCATTGCCTTGAATATTCCTTAACTGGCTTTGTTATTTGGTCAAGATTTGTTGCTTCGTCATGAACCCAATTTATTTGTGGAAAAGGCTTGTTTCTATAAGGTTCATAATCATGTTGTTGAATTAGTTTTGCATCGTCATCCTACACATGATCAAGAACTTCCATTATCTTTTACATCCTTATCATCTTGAGAGGCATCTAAGAGAAACTTCATCTGAGAACATCTAATTCATCCCTGTAGTTTGCTCAATAGTCCTCAATATGGTCCACATGTCAGAAGGTCCTGTTAGCCAACTTTATGGATTTACCATATGGGTCAAAATGATTCATGTTTGTGTGGGAGTAGAGCTCAAACTACACGATTTCCTTTTCTAATTGTTCGACACTTTGAATAGAAGGACATGATACTAGAGTCCCAATTGTCAGTGGAAATTTAGACCTTAAACCTTTCTTTTTCACATCAAACCATATAATTTCCTCAAAGGGTACCATCTACCTTGTTAGCTCTAGTGATAGAAGCTTTTTTGTCGGGTATCTAGGTAATCTGAGTGGGATGATAGGGGATCCATGCACTCGTATGTATGAAAACTTGGGAAACTATATGAACCATTGTCCATATTGCTTGATCAAATTTGTAGACACATAAAAATGACCTAGGCCTTCAAGCTCTATTTTTACCACTTTTGTCCTAGCATAATTGTGACATTTAATTATGTCCTTGGTCCACTTTCCACTGTTAATTAATTAATTGAATATTATTTAATTAATTCATGTCTCTTGCATTCTTCATGATTATTAAATAAATGAATTTTATTTATTTATTTAGTATGTCACTAATTTTCATAATTAAATAAATTTATTAATTTATTTAATTATCGGTCATAATCCTCTAAATTAAATAATTATCTTTAATTATTTAATTGCCTAATTTAACATTTCTCTCATTTTAAATAAATAAATTATTTAAAATGATCTCACTTTATTAACTGTCACTTCATTTTGGTAAATAATTTGAAAATTGATTATTTACTGTCACAAAAAATCCATATTTTGAATTTATTTAATTCAAAATGGTAATCTTCTTCCAAAAATCAAGTAATTGAGCAAATTCTTGATTTTTCAAATCTGCTTTTCAGTTCAACTCTTATCTTATTGAGTTTTCGAATCTTACAAATCAAGCAGTCTCTATATTCTTGATTTTCAAAAAAATTATATTTTTGACTAATTGTCACATTTATTCTCGACAGCCGATTTGATTTTCTCAAATGACATCTTGGCCACTCATTTCAGATTTTTTCCCTAACCCTAATTAGGGATTGTCACATGAAATCTCATCCACTGATTTTAGGCTTTGTCAATTTTCAATCTCGTCTGTCCATCCAAAATTGTATTTTCTATAAAATGACAATTTTGCTCATATTTTGGCACCACTTCATTATTATAGACATTTTATGCTTAGAATTTACTTTGCACTTAGCTTATTTAATTGGATTACTTGTCATAGGCATAGCCATTTGTCATTTTTCATAGTCTTTATTTTGTCAATCAAATCCATCAAAACTTGCATAGGGCTTTGTCATAGTTAATTGCTCACACACATACAAATCTGAGGGCAATAGTCATATGATCATTGTGAGCTAGAAGGTGCTATGGGTATGAATGATGGAAGCTTCGAGGAATAATTGGTATAATATTTCTTATATTTTCTTTCATTGTAATTCATAGCTCTTTTGGTTTTATTTTATGATCTAATATGCTAATCTAACCTAAAATTTACCCATTGATACAAGGGTATGTGTAGGATCATCATGGGCCAAAAAGTGGCAATATGATGGGTATGTGGCTGATGACCTTTTTTTACCCAAAATTGATGAAACAAAAAGGGTTTTTAAATGAGATTCTCAGATTTCCACCAATATTAATTATGCTTTATTTTGAATTTAATAAGTAATTATTATTCATTTTCTATTTGAATTATGACTAAAGTCCTGATTGATAGGCTAATTGAAAAGCATGTATAGCTTTCAAATGGTATCACATTTTTTTAATCCAAAACATGCGTCACATTCTCTATTTCACATACTATAGGATTACAAAAAGAAAAAAAAGAATTTCATGAAGTTTTGACCAAGTTAAGGTGGTCAGACATACAAGTTTTTATATTTTTAAAAAGTTGTAATAAAAAATTCATAATTAATTATTTACTTGGAAAAAAATTACAAAAAATATGCATCAGATCAGGACATGAGTCCTCTACTTATATCTAAAATATTATAATTTTATTGTGGTTAGGTGGTCAGACAGACACCTACTTCTTATTTTTTTCCCTGAAATTTAAGTATTGTTGCATTGAAATTTCAAATTTTCACCAAATATATATATATATATATATATATATATATATAAAGAAACCTAGTGTTTTAGAAACTACATTCAATTATCTACAGATTCTATTCTTACATATTTTTGAAATAATATAGATAACTTATTCAAATTTTTACGTCAAGTTTCCTAACTCTAATTTTTCTTAATTTTTTGCCATTTAAGGGCTTGTTTTTTCCATGATGATCTTGCACATACCCACAAAATCCATAGCATCTGTGGTTATCCTGACAAGAAGTGCATTATGCAACAACCTTGGAATGAGCATCAAGAAGGCATCATTTTCCCTCCTAAAATTGGAAGTCTTATGCTGTAACTAAGGATATACATCCTCTAATTTGTCCTTTCCCAATGATCAATTACAACTCAAACCCTTGTAGTTGTTCTTATGTGCCAACATGTACACCAAGTATGATGTCATAGTGAATTTTCTAGTTTCCTACACACTTCTCAACTAAGAATCCAAATTGTTGCTAAAGATCCTCACCCAATGATAATGCTTATTCACTACAATTATTGTGATGGGGAAGAACATCCAAGACTAGAAGATGTGAGCCTATTTTGTTCCCATTACCTTTCCTAGAAGGGTTATCATATCATGGTACTCCATTTTAAAGTCCCTTATGTGCATCTTCTTGGGTAGCTTGGAATAATGAGGTTTCACCTTGAGTATCCAAGAGTTATTCATGATCTCCAACACTTGATTTGGGTTTTCATCATAAAACATAGTTGTCTCACCAATGTTTATCTCCTCAATCAAGTGGTGGTGTGAAGCAATATTGAAGCAATGTTTATCTCCTCAATCAACTGTGTTAGAGGGAAACTAGCAGCCTGGGCCAGACCATTGTGTGTGAGAACTTGAGCTAACTAAGTAGGTGATTCACCATACATCCCTTTGTGAAAATCCTCATAATCAACATTCCCCATGTTTGTGTATCTGATGTTTGACCAAGCTGATAAAATCCTAGTTTATGGTCAAATGCCTTTAAAATCATACTTCATTCTTTCCTACCTCTTCCTAACCTCCTCTTGCACTAGAGCAACCTTCGTCTTCTAATCAGGAGTCACTTCACATTGCATCTGTTAGAGGAAAACACCATTTACCAAGATGCAACTAATATCATATTCCATCAATACTAGCTTTTCACCAATGATATTTTATAAATGCAAAAAATTGTTATATTGCCAAGTGCATATTGAGGATGGCATTGTGAGGTCATAGGAAGATAGACATGAAAGACCAGCATGTGAATAATAAATGAGTGAAATTTATAATTCAATTGATCCATTCCACATTTAAAATGAAAATAACCAATAAGATGTAGCCAATGACCTCATTCCAAAGAACAATTCACACCAATTCAAACATTAAATCATCAAAGAAGCTCATCCAAACCCAAGTAGGAAACCCTTGGCAAGATATAATTGAGGTTGGGTAATCCAAGCTAGCTCAAATGTTTTGGCCAGAGTAGGGTTTAGCCAATCCAAGCTAGCTTGGATTAGCTGAAATTGATCAATTTATGAGGTTGCAACTTCAAATCTTTGTCAATTGATGCTTCATATGCAATTTTGTATTGAGAGGGTGATTTTCAAGGCTAAGATCACATCACACGTTCATTGTTCAAGGTCATATCGAGGTTGGAGAAATGAGTTTCAAGATCTAATCATAGAAGGGTGAATTTTAGCTAATCCAAGGGACCTCAAATTAGCTAACCAAATGAAGGTTCAGTTAATCCAAGCTACCTCAAATTAATGAAACTTTTCCCTTGTCAAAACTTTCTAAGGAAAAAACTCAATCAACTTAGAATTCCAAGCCATGACTTCATTTATTTGAATTTATCACTTGTGAATGGGGGAAAAAATGAAAAGAAAACATCAAAATCTAAGTTGCTACCAATGAAACCATGAAATCAAATGCTAGGGTTTCAAAAAAGTGATGGGAAAAATCCAAAGGTTCAACATGTTTTCCAATCCCACCCTTGAATCAATAGGAATGTCATTTAATTCAACTTTAGCATCAAGCTCATCAGTATCTCTTTGAATGAAAGCTATAGTTTTGTTTAAATGGGCGAGCTCTAGAAATTTGGAAAGAAAACCTCAAACAAACCTCAAAATCTAACCTAAGTTCAATGCTTCCAAAAGAAATTTAGGCAATGGGATTTAAATCGAAACCCAAGTAAAGGAGGGAGAAAACTAGGGAAAAACCCATGTACAAAAGAAACATTAACGAGGTGGTCAAAGCACGTTTGAAAGTGAGAGGAAAAATGCAGAGACAATGAAAACAATAGCTTCAAAACATGCAAAGCCAATAGGAAATTCCCGTCGATCCACACAAATAAGTCACAAGACCTGGGACCAAGGCTCCTATGGAGTGAGATTTGAAACAAGACCAGGGATAGATGGAAACTGCTCAAAAGTCACCTTAAATTACCTTGGAACAGAAGGATACCAAAGAGGAAATGTCACGCGAATGGGTAAAATGATCACAATGAAACTAGAATAAAATTGACACATTCGCAAATGGAAGCACTAAGAACAAAAGTTTCCCAATCGATCCTTAAATAGAAATAAATTGGAAAAATGATCAATCAAATGGTGCTTTATTTTCCAAAATAACCCGCATTTAATGGTAGACAATATAGAATTCGGCAAAAGGGCCCAAGCTTAGATTTTTTAGCCAATCCAAGCTACCTCAGATTAGCTAACTAGGTTAAGGTTTGACTAATCTGAGCTACCTTGGATTAACCGAACTTTTCTCCTAGACTTAGCCAATTCTTTCAAAAGTGAAATTTCAAGTACGGATCATTCAAGGGGGGCCCAATAAAAGTTCAAAGTCTATCAAGAGCATTGAGATGGGGTTGAAATGTTGAGCACAAGGGTGAAGCAAGACCAAAATGACAAAAATGACCTATCCCTTAAGTGGAAAAATCCAAGACCCTACAATGAGAAAACAATGAAAGAAAAGTAGGGAAAGAGGGTCCCCACCTCAGCGGGGCATCTGTGTCAAAAACAAACAATAATTTTTTCTTTAAATTGAGCTTGTGATGATTGATTTTGTAGACATGGTGATTGATCTTCAAGATGTCGAGGTTGGGTTTGTTGTTGTTGTTGTTGATCTTGATCTCAAACTTCTTGGCATTGGAGATATTGTTCTTGGTGTGGTTGTGGACACAACTCAATCCTTTGATGACAAAGTTCAACCAAAGGAAGAGTGTATTGATTTTGGAGTGAAGATGTCTCTTGGCACAATAATTCAATTACTAAGCAAGTTGATCTACCGAAATTTGATCTTGATTTTGATTTTGACTTCCTTGATATATTTGATTCTTTTGTTCAAGAAGATTTGGAATGTGTACTTGTGGTGTTTGCATGGGATCATGGAAAATTTGATTTTGGACAATGTTCTGATTTGGGATGATGTTCAGATTTGGCATGATAGGTTGAAATTGAACATTGTTGTGGTTGGGAATCACATTTCCTTGATTTAGGTAACTTTGGTTTTGCATGGTGTTACCTTGATTTGGATCAATACATGGAGTTGTTTGCATATTGCTTGGACTTTGAACAACATTGGTGTGATTCACAAACATATCTATCCCAAAGTTTACCAAGTGTGGATTTAAAATGTTCATGTTTGGTAAACTTGGTGTATTCACATTTGGCATGTATGGATTTGGTGGGATAATGTTGTTTTGTTGAAGACTCATTCATTGATTGTTTGGTTGATAGATTTGTAGGTTTGAACTCTGATTTAAATCTACCATTGGTAAAGGTGGTCCAAAATTTATATTGGGAAAACTCACATTTGTAGTATCATTGAGGTTTGTAAGAGATAATGATTCCATGTATGGATTGTATAAATGTGAGTTTTGATAGCTAATTGGCATTGTAAGGCTTTGATAGTTTGGCTGATTTAGACCACTCATGATGTATGAATACAGTTTATATTCCATGTTTTTTCTTATGTTTTGACCTTGTTGACCTCTAAGGGATTTAGGACCATGACGAGATGAAGGATGAAAGGGTGGAGTGATATGGGTGTTGAAATTTTAGGAACCTTGGAGGAAATACTAGACTTTAGGACTTTTGGATTTTTTATTTGGATTGGATTTGATTTGATTTGATTTTGGATTTGATTTGGATTTGATAATGAATTCATAAACTCCAAGGGGTTGGATGTTGTCTTGGAATAAAATTTTCCACAAGGTGATAATTTAACTAAGTGAATGAAGAAGGATTCATCTACACACACCTAGTCAAACAAGATGATTTTGATTTGATTAAAAGGATTTTCCAAAAGTCTAGTATAAAGATTTTTTCCAAGATTCTAAGAGTTTCTGTGATATGGGATTTGATTGATGTTTGAGATGGAAAAAATGATTGGTTGTTTTGATCCTAAATGAACCTTAGAGGGACTTTTTTACATGTCCAAGGTTTTGAAGAACATGCTTTTCCCTTCAAACCAAAAGATCAATATTTTCTCAAAAGACCATAAGAAAAAATATACACAAGCACATGTGTGGGGTTCAATTGATTTCATCTTGATTAATGAATTTATTTTACCACATCCAATGTCCTTAAAGTTTAAACTAAATCTCTAATGTCCTAATTTATTTTCATCCCACAAAGTACATTATATGGAAATCAAGGAAATTAAGGAATTTTTTTCCTATTGTTGACTTTAGTAGAAAAATTAATATATAAATCCAAATGTTTAGAAACCTCTAAGGATAGAATCCCTAGGGTAAGAAATAACACTTGAATTTTGTCAATGATATTTGCTTCCTAAAGGGTTTAAAATTTAATGATCATGTTGAATGTTTGTTTCCCAATGTTTAAAAACAAGCAATGGATTTTATTTATTTATTTATATTCCAAGAACATGTACAACCCTATGGATATGAAAGAATGTATTTGTTAAATCCCCACTTGGACAAGTCTAGCTATACCTACTTTTAGCAGATGGTTAGATGCTTGATCCCATGGGCTCCCCTCCACGACACTCACTTATACAAAGCAACCAAGCATCAATACACATGAAAATCCCATGGAATACTTTCTATTTCTACTAAAATTCATAAAAGTGTGGGGCAGCTTTAGAGTGATCATTCTTGCACCAATAAATAGATCAATGATTTTGGCCTTTTCTAAACAATAGTTTTAATGCGATCATTTTGTTTGTGGGAGATCATACATTTAGTGAGAGACCATTGCTTCCCTTCTCATCAGAATGACCATCATGATACTAGCCTTTGTTCCAATACCCACACTTATATCCCAAGTGGAAGTCGCTTGGCTTTACCATGTTCTCAGTTGGGTTGTTCCCTTGGTTGATTACTTTTTCCCACAAGGCAGGCCCTCTAAGATAAACAAAAGTGAGAAAAAATATTCGTAGTTTGATCAATATTTATTTGAGAAACAAAGAGAGAACACACACAATATGTTCCACTCACACTTGCAAGATGTGTTCAATTTTAATCCCAAATGAAATGTGGAGGCAATCACTTTACCCAACTTAAGATCACCAAAAATCCTTTTGATTCTCAAGATCGCTATGAGGCATGAGAGAATTTCATGCATCTTTTTGATGGTATTACTTTGGTTAAATGATTACAATACAAAAAAAACACTTGTTCATTTTATCCTTTCAAAGAAAAAGTGATTTATTTTTAAGCACCAAAGGAAAAGTGAGATTTTGATCGTTCAATTGTTAACTTTAAACAAAATCTAGTAGATTCTCCTAAATTTATTTTTAATCCTTTTGTCTTGTTCTATTTATACCCAAATTGAAATCTATTGAGTCCTAAAATTTGAAGAGAACAAAATCTTTAAAATGGGATTATAACTGCTCCCAAAGTGTTTAAAAACACTTGTTACAATCAAGTGATGATGCCATAGAAATCCTTTTTGTTTGTTTCCTCCTTCCCTCTTTGATTTCCTAACCTGAAAAAGTGCTCAAAATGTTAGATAAGATTAAAAAATAAGAAGATATAAGGTTTAGATGAATCATTAAGGATAAAAACTCTAAAACTTAGACCAAGTTATAATGTGATTTTACTTTAGATGTAAAATTAGAAATTTTAACTCTACTAAAATTGAGAAATACTTACACCATTGCATAGCTTATGAAATTCTACCCCATTTTAAAAAAAAAGCTTCAAAAAAGACCTTTGTATGACCAAGATATGGCTATTTTAAAATTGACTATAAAGTGCTAAAACAAAGATCCATGCACTAAAATAGTGCTCAGATGCGCCAAAAGAATGCTCAAATGCACTAAAATAGCCTCATATGTGCTAAAATGGCACTCAGATGCACCAAAAGAATGCTCAGATGTGCTAAAACTACCTTAGATGTGCTAAAACAACACTCGTATGGGCCAAAAGAATGCTCAAATGCACTAAAATAGCCTCATATGCACTAAAATAGTACTTAGATGCACTAAAAGCATGCTAAAATGTGCTAAAACAACCTCAAATACACTAAAACAACACTTAGATGTGCCAGAAGATACCGCAAATGCACTATAATGAGGATTAATTAATATACCTATCGAGAAACAATGAAATTTGTCAAAAAAAAACATGTTAGATTTGCGATTTATGCCCTCATTCTAGCACCAAAATGTAGAACTAAGATCCTAGTACCTCCAAAACATAATAAAAAAACACATTCAAAGATTTAAATGCAAGATAAGATCTAAGTTCCCCATAAAATCCATTAGCAATGCTCAAACTGGGAAATAAAGTGAAGAACAAAACAAGAAAGCAAATTAAATCCTAATTAAACATACAAACTCTTGATCCCATGGGGGGAATTGGTGCCAATTTGATGTAAAAATTTGCCCTTTCCCAACTCCTATGATGTAATGTTGATGGGTGATAAAGACTGATCCACTTTGTTGAAGATTTAAGTGTGTTCCATGATGAAAAACTTGTATAACTGAGCTAAGACTTTGATAAAATGGATGAAGATGAAAATGCTTGAAGATGAAATTGAGTATAATAAGTTTGCTCAAATTGTGGATGATTGTGGATGATCAAAATGAGGAGAGAAGCCTCTTATTTATAGAAAGACAAGATGGAGAAATTCTCAAAATGAAGCAATGTGGGACTAACTTTCAACCAATGGCAAGATGCCACTTGTCAAGATGTGAATGGAGGAAGCTTGAGCACATTTTGGAGAATTTGAAAAGAGGGGGGAGATTCAAATTCAAAAGATGGCTTGAAGGATGAGGTGCAAGGTGAAGTTAATGCCACATGGGTCAAGAAAAAGACATGTAAGAGATTTTAAATGCTTTGTTGGATGTACAAACCCTTTTGGAGGGATTTTGAAATTTGGGGAATATTCCAACCATTGATGCCTTTTTGAAAGAAAATAGATGATTTAATAAATTGATAAATTAATTGTCATGAGCAAGTGGCAAAAGCTAGAGTATTTGATGGATTAGGATAAAATTAATCAGGATTTGATTAATTTAATGAGGGATTAAATGATCTGTGACAATTTGATTTACATTTATGGATTGATTTAAATCAAAGTTGAGATAAATATGAACTCAGACTTAAATAAATATTTTGATTTATTTAATTAAAGAGGGATGAAGTTAGATTAAATTAAATAAAGATTAATTTAATTTAATAGAATTACTTTAGAGATTAAATTAAATTAAATGGATTATTTAATTAAAAGGGGGATTACATAATTAATTAAATAAAATTGATTTATTTAATTAACAAGAGATGATGACTTAATTAGATAAAGTTGATTTATTTAATTAAGAGATGCAATGTGATGAATTTAATTAAATAGAGATTATTTAATTAAATGATTAGCAAAGGAGATGATTTATGATGAACTAGTGTTAGTAAAATTAGGATCAGGTATGATTTGTATATTTTCCATGTCTACAGTATTCAACTCTTTTTCCTTCTTCAAGTTGCACTTTCAAACTAGTGATTGTCTCATTTGATTGTTTGAGATACTCATTTGTTTCCTTGATTCTTTATTTAACTTTCATTATTTGATCACTCAGCTTCTTGAAGCACTCATCTACTTCCTTAATATTTTCTTTTAGATCTTTATTCACACATTCTACTTTATCTAGATCATCAAGAGTAGATTAGAGTTCTCCTTCCATTTCATGTTCATAATATTCTTCAAAAAATCCTTCCATGAAAATATCTTCTCAAGGGATAAGATACCTCCTATTTTCCATGTGTTCAACCTCCAAGATTTACCTCAACGATTAAGCTAATTGAAGGAACCAAGCTTTGATATGAATTATTGTTCACTCAAAATATTGAGAGGGGGGAGTGAATTAGTATTCACTTAAATTCATTAAATTCATAAAATTAAACATGTACTCAAATTATCTCATCAAACATATATATATATGGAAAGGAAAAATTAAAACATGCATCATATCAATAAACACAAGAACACTAGATTTATGTGGAAAACCTTTGAAAGGAAAAAGCAATGGTGAGGATTAGATCACAATATATTATAACTAGTTATAATGGATTACAAAAAGGTTGACTCACTATCCAAGGACTCGCCATCTAGAAAGAATGGATCACTACTAGATTTTGAACTACTAATAATGCATCTATAACATGTTAAAGATATATTTTCAATTAAGCTCAGAAACATGACTTTACAGACTTCATAGCTCACAACTATCACCTTTCACACTTCATTCTACATCACATATCTCTCACAATATCTTCATTCCTTGCTTCACACACTAAATCAACCTTCTATATATAATGTAAAAACCCACAAAATCAATTAGTTCAACCTAATTGCATGAATCATGTAACACCATGATCTTTCATCCCAAAACTTCATCACACATGCCTTGTGGAAGAAACAAAAATGTTTTATTCATCAAAATAGGTCTACATGACCTATAATCACTCCAATGAGTTTTCTCCTTATATATTTCAACTTTGCACAACCCCAAAACCCTTAGGTTGGTACTACATAATAAAATCGGTGAATTAACAATAGAATGAACCATCTATTCATCCACAACTCAGTATATAGTGCACCATAGAAAAATGGTCCCTTGAAATTTTCATGGTCTTTTAGGCCTTTCCTCTTGATGCTTGGTCCATTTTGCTTTTATTTAATGTTGTAATGTGGCTTAAACATTCAATTAGGTCCTTAAAATTCAAATTATGGCGTCTTGTGAAGGTGTTGTGAAGTTTTGTAAAACATTTCTACACTTTTCTAGAATCTATTCATTACAATTAACTTAAAAAACACCTTTTTATTCATCATCAAGTCCTAGTTTGAAGTGTTGTAAAGTCTTGTAACAAGATTTCACACTTTTCTAGGAATAATTTCACTATTTACACCTTTCTTATGCTTTATTTGACCTCTTTATGCCCTTATAAGGCTTAATTAAGTGTGTTTTTTAATGTAAACCCGACAAACAACATTAAATGCAAGTTAATTCCTGACACCCACATTCAAGTCAAGTTGGGAGCCATTCCCCATTGGTGGTGAATGAGTCCCTCTTGGCTCAAAATTCAAAATATTTCAAATTTTCTTTTAGGTTTTTATTTAAAATCACCTTATGTCAATCTGTGATGAGGTATCATCGGGTTACTAAGGCATAAGTGTACAAATAGGTATTTTTCTTCTCATTTTAACCCCCAATCATCAAGTTCACTAATTCAAGCATTCAATTAGCATTTGAGCACTTTGTATCATCTAATCAAGCATCAATCAAGCATTCAAAGGAAACCATTGACATATCTTCATATTTCCTTCAACAAGGGTTTGGTAAGTTGATAGCATTTGCATGTTATTAGTTTATATTTCTTTTTCATTTCATCATTTTATTAAGGGTTCAATTACCAAAGTTGGATTTGACCAAGGAAATCCCTTTACCCTAACCCTTAACCATTTTTCCCCTTTGTGCATGTGTTATGTATGTAAATTTGTCAAGAATTTAGGTGTTGAAAAGTGGAGAAGAAGTCAACAAAGTGTTTCAAGTCAACTAATTCCTATTTCAAGCTTGGAGAAGACATTTTGTCATTTTTCCGCAAGATTAACTTCGTCAACCCAACATGTAGACAACCTTAGATCTGGTGCTATAGAATTGGTTCCTAATTTCTCAAAATTTTGGGAGCAGACTAATTTTCTATCAGTGGTGAATGAGTCCTACCTTATGGCTGGAAATATAGATTTTGTTAGTTTCTGGATCTTGACACTTAGAAACTAGTTTCCGACAGTTTTCATTAGAAGCAGGACTAATTCACCATGAGTGGAAAATGAGTCCCACTGGTGATTTATGTGATTTTGGAAAACATTTAGAATATTATAGAATCTTCATTAGACCTCTAGGTGCACTCTAAATTAGCCTTTATCTATTTTGTTTTGCATTTGTTCATTCTTAGTTCATTGTTTACAAACATCATTGTGTTTTCCAACATTGCATTGTTCTTAGGTTTTGCATTCATATCATTCCATTTAGTCTGAATTACATCATACATTACATAATTTGAGTGAAGTAGCTAGATCTTTTGGCCCTTATTTCTCCTTTTAGGTGAAAAATCCTAGAAGTACTAGAAAAGACTAGGGTTCCAAAAATTTATGGTTCATTTGGTGAACCTGCATATTGAACATATTCTCTTTCTAATTTCAATTGCATCTTGCATCCTAGGTTTCATTTGCATCAACATTCGTTTTTAGGTTTTTTTTTGTTTTTACATCTAAGGATTTCTCATATTGCGTTAGTGAAAGACTCATTTAGGTTTATTATTGCATTGCATTGCATCTGCATCTTTCATTGGAATTTGAAGATAATTTAAATCATTTTAAGTTTTCTGAAAAACACAAAAAAAATCTCATAATTGGACTCTGTTGATGATGTTTTCTGCACAACAACAACTCAAACAGAATATGAAATCCTCTCTCTCTTGAAAGTTAAGTCTCTATCAGCAAGCCTTAAGAGATAACCCCAAGGTCTCTAATGTCAGGTCTTGACAATGCATAAAAAGACTCAGTGATAAATGTGAAATTTTTGATAATCACAGAGGGACCTTACTACAAGCAAATAATGAATCTTTAATCTATCATATCTGGCAATATGATGATACTTCAATCCTAAATCTAACTCAAATGATAAAGAAATAACAAAAGACTAGGGTTTCAGAGAGATTCCTACATTTAACACTACTCCTAAGATTAATAATGCAAATGATGAAATACTTGAAATGGACATATCCCTCATAAACTAATTCATGCTTAACCTAGATGAATTTATAATCTCACAGAAACAATGCAATCTTCTAAGGTATTAAAGCTTTTCATATCATGAACATTCATCCAAGACAACCCAATTGTAATTGAAATGAATAAACCCTCACAATTAAACTAAGCACAATGATTATAAAAGTCTAGGCTAACTTTGCAAAGAAACTAACAATCAGCTAGCTATAAAAAGTATGGACCATGGATTGCTACAAATAATTCAAGCATCAAATCATAAACACCATTGAATTAGATCTAACATATGTCTATTAACCTTGAGCAATTTTAAAGATAGAATCATAAGAACCATGCAAGATAAGTCAAGAAAAAGGATATCACCAGAAAATAACAATGCCTTCAATTGTATTGAATCACCAAATTACATCAACAATTCCAATGTTCTGTTACAACACTTGCTCAAAGTGAACTAACTTCTAACTTTTCTCTACTACCTAATTCGCTCTTGTATCAAAGCTATCTATATCTGTGTATCTATGTATATCTATTACAAATGAGGTGAAATGCCAAATTTATAGGAACCCTCAAAGCATGTTGACCCAACTAGGATTAACAATCATAAAATAGCCACAAAAAAGTCAGCCCAACTAATGTTTACAATAATAAATTCCCACAAAACAGGTCGACCCAAGGACAATTCAAAATTACATAAAATAGGAATTAAATGCATGAACCTATCCAGGTTGGCCTAGGATCCCCAATATAATTCAAGCCAATGCATGTGAAGGACAGAAAAGAAAGGTAAAATCTAGCTCCGGATAAATAGGAAGCACAACTCCCAATGTATCAATCATTAACTAGACCCTCCTTATCTAGAGCGCACCTCTCCTTATCCTATACTATCAAGAATTCCCTCCAAGTCAGCCAAGGGGTGGAGTAACCAGTAGTTGAATCTCTCCTTTAATCAAATTAATTTCATCTCTAGAACTTCCTTGATGACCTGGATTGAATTCAGCTTGTACTCAACAAAGACCACCATCAATAATATCCATTATAACATGAAGAATTATCCCATCATCAATAATATATTCTCCATCCAAATAAATTAAAACATAGATCGAAATCAACTGAGAAATATCGTTAAAGTGCAATCTTCACAATTGGGGATTTCAAGCCCTCCGCAAAATCCAGGCCAAAGGGGAATTTCGGGGAAATCCAAGCCAGGTGGATTCTAGTGAAATAACCACAAAATCAATAATGGATCATTAAAATGATGAAATATGCAAATAAAATTGTGTAATTTAACAGTTAAATGCATTGAATGACAAGTATTTAACATTAAACTCATCCAATTCACCCAATTTTGAAGTTCCACAAAGCTCCCCAGAAAATCCTGAAAAATCTGGTCAAACCAAATTTTCATGAAAATAATAATACTACATGAACTCCGGGGAAACAAGGGGAAGAAGGAGAAACTAAGAAAATCCAGGATCGATGAAAATCCATGAAGACGACAGGATTTCGGATTTTCAACGCATTTTGGGAAAATGGAGGGAGCAAGGAAACTTGGGATAAATTCGCCAGCACAGGAAAACCTGAATATCGATATCCTCACATGATCCCACTCAAATTGATCGAACAATCACAAATTTGAGGACCCTGGGTATGGAGCCAATTTAAATTGAACCTACTATAGATCTTCCTTGAATTCTAGGTTCACTTGAAAGAAAATTAAGATGAAATGGCGATGCCCTAGGCATGAAACCCGAAATTTTGACCATTAATGCACAGAGCAAGCTCAGGACAAAGATAACTTAACTGCTAGGTCTTCACTAGGGTTTATTTATGACCGAAATGCAAGCTATATCTAGATGTAAATGAATGAACAAACTTAGAACTTACTTGGGAAACCATAAATAAAGCAATATCACATACCATGAATAAAATGCCAATCGACTCCAACAAAGACAAACAGCAATTTCAAATGCCCAAGCAAGCAACAACAATGATAACAATGATGGAATCATAACCAGATCAATAATTCACAAATTCAGTATGCCACAACAAGCCAGTTACCCAAGGATGAAATATCCCAACTCAAGAGAATGCAAATGATAAAACATAATGGCATAAAGCTCTAAAAATTAACTATATTTGGAAAATAGACGGCAAGACAAAATTCTGGAAAAATCCTACCCAGGCAGAATTCCGCAAAGGCCAGAAATCTTTGAATCACAGTGTAAATTAGACTGAGTCATACCTTGAATGAAATCCAGGAAAATCCTGATAGGGCGGAAAATCTCGAACCTGGGTAAAAACCTCCACTTTGCCAAGAACTTAAGATTTTCAACATGCAACTTAGGGAAAATACTTAGGCAAGCAAGATTAACACTTTAAGCTCATGCGAAGGCAATGAAAACCATCAAAATTTAAGGGCCAAAAAAACAAGAGTGAAAGAAAAAGAGGTTCCTTGCTTTTAGTGAGGCGTGTGTACGAAAGTGCACAACAAATGGCGACTCTGCTGGGGAAATGCTCCAAAGCATTTGATGATGAACAAGAATCATTAACCCAAAATCTCTGGTTTCGATCTCACTATCAAAAAAACAAATCGAAATGCAAGATTAAAGAATTAGAACCATAGGTAGACTGAACCTTCCATAAATTGAAAATCCAAGTGTGTGCACATGAGTTCATTTCCCTCCTTGAGCTACTGCAGAAACCAAGTTCAATCAGGTCAGGCTAAGTAAAGATTCTAACTCCAAAAGCAACTTGGATAGAGCCTTGTTGCCAGTCAAGTGTCTATATCCTTGATAGAGATATTCAGATACCCCTGATAAGTTGAATTCATTTGATTTTCAATATTTACTCTTTCCTTCTTTTGATATTTCTTTTCTTTTCACACTTTTTTTTTTATTTCAACCTGTGAATAGTGAAGTTCACACTCAGGACTAAGAACCATAGTGGCACTGAAGCAAAAATAAGATTTTTCACCTGACAAGACCTCACAAGGACCCTACTGCAACTTTAGGATTCTTAAGATGTATAAAATATATAAGATTTCAAAATAATTCAAATTCAAATCAAACTAGTGACCCATCCTCTTTAAATCAGACATTTAGACTGCATGACGATAACAAAGACCTCAACTATCCTTTCAAGACATGGGATTAAAGTTCATCAAGAAAATACTCAGAACAGTCCTAGATAAAAGAATATTTGCTATGTAGGTGCAACACATCCAAAAGAAAACAAGAAGACCTCCAAAGCAAAAGTAGAGCAAAAACACATCAAATTGAAAGAAAACCTATACTAACCAAAACAAACAAAATCAAAGAAGAAGGGGAAACTTACTCTAACCAAAGCAAAGCAAAGCAAGAAAAAAAAAAGGAAACCTAATCTAACTATGTATAGGAAAAGAGCTGAAAATAGCTCAAGGCTAGAAATAATGCTTCAAATACTACCCATTCATAGGCAGTGGGATATCCTCCCTAGTGAGAGTTTTCAAGCGGAAAGCATTATCTCCTAGGATCTCTGAAATCTGGTAAGGACCAAGCCAAAGTTTTTCAAATTTACCATGCTCCCCCTTACGGTCATGGGCTTTATTCCAGTATAGAACCAAGTCAAAAATCCTAAAGGATTTTACCTTGGATCTTTTATCAAACCACCTTTTGACTACACCCTGATGTTTGAAATTTTTTTCTAAGGCTTCATCTCTTCTTTATTCAGGGTGTAACAACTCCTGTAGGTGGGTCTCACGCCTATTTCCTTCATCATAATATTCATTAATAAACTATAAAGTGGGGATCCTCAATTGAATTGGAAATAGAGGTTCCAAGCCATACACAGGATGATAAGGGGAGGTCCTTATGGAATTCTTTTGTCTTGTGTGATCTACCCATAGAGAAAATCTAAGTTGAGTGTTGCAATCCTTGGGATTCTTCTCTAGTAACTTAGAGATGACTGTCAAGAGGTTTTTATTGGAAGACTTAGCCAAACCATTACCTTGTGGATAGTAATTAGATGCAAAATTTATTATAATCCCATGATTAAAATTTTAATTCAAAAATTTCAATGATGCAAATGCCTGACCATTATCACAAACTAAAGATAAAGGACATCCAAAGCGATTGATAATACCTGATTCAATTAAATCAATTACCACTTTGAAAGTACATTGTTTGCACGCAAGAGCTTCAGTCCATCATGTAAAATAATCAATAATAGTGAGAATATACCTATGACCCATAGAATAAGGTGGATTGATGGGACCTATGAAGTCCATCCCCCACTATGCAAAAGGCTTTACCTCAAAGACTGGATGAAGTGGAAGAGTTGCATACTTTTCTCTAGTTGTTGTGGTCTGGCATATGTGGCAAGTTCTAACATGACTGTGTGTGTCCCTAAACAATGTAGGCCAATAATAACCAGCCCTAAGAATCTAATTTGTAGTAGAATGTGTAGATCCATGGCCAGTACCATATCTATCATGAAATTCAGCCATGACTCTCTCAACTTCCTGTCTTCCTAAGCACCTCAGGTAGATACCTTCATGATTTTTCTTATATAGAACAACACCCTTCAGCATGAATTTTTCACTCTTCAAACATAATGCTCTTTTTTGTACTACATTCAGATGGTCAGGACACCTTTGAGTTAGGAGATAATGAACAATATTATCATACCATTCCCTAGGAGAAACATCTTCTAGATTGTAATGTTGGGCTGGAAGATCAGGGCCTATTTTTGCCATTGTCCTTGTAAGTCCTTGCCCTCTTACCAACTTCATGGGCTGAATCTCAATGTCGTATTCTTGTAACATAGTTACCCACTTAGCTTTGTGTTCTCCTATGTCATTCTCAATCAACAACAACTTGATTGCAGGATCAAGAACTATTGCACTCTATTTTTGAGAATATAATGCCTAAACTTATTTACAGCTCTAACTAAGGCATAGGCCTACTTTTCCACACTTGGGTACCTTAGTTCTACATCTTTTAATGGTGCACTCATGAATGCTATGGGATTTTTATTTCCTTGATCATACTTTTGAGTCAACATAGTAGCACAGGAGTGATCAAAACAAACAAATATATATAGAATGGCTTAGCATAGTCTAGACTCACCAAAACCGGAGCTTCAACAATAGCCCTTTTTATCTCTACAAATGCTTCCTTAGCTTCTATACTCCATTCACCTTTGGCTTCCTGCTTCAACATGGCATTTAGTGGCTTGACTATTTCTGCGAATCCAGTGATGAACTTCCTCACAAAGTTGATTTTACCAAAGAATGACTTCATTTCTTTCTTGCTAGCAGGTGGTGGGATCTTGATTATAACTTCCACTCATTTTGGATCAATGGAAATTCCTTTCTCAAAGATAACATGCCCCAACAACATTCCCTCTGTAACCCCAAAGATGCATTTCTTTGGATTGAGAGATATACCAAATTCCCTGCACTTCTGAAACACTTTACACAAATCTGCTATATGATCACCTCTCTTCTTGGAAAATACTATCAGATCATCCATATAAATGATTATTCATTTACCAATTATGTCCTTAAACATAATATCCATGGCCCTCTAAAATGTGGCTATAGCATTAATCAAACCGAAGGGCATTCTTCTGTATGCAAAAGTTCCCCAATTGGTAGTGAAAGCAGTCTTATGCCTATCTTCATACTGCACCAAAACTTGGTTGTATCCTAAATAGCCATCCAAGAAATACATCATCTGATATCCATTGACAATATGAAGTACTTCATCTAGTGAAGGTACTGGATAATTATCCTTTTGTGATGCTCTGTTGAGGTTCCTAAAATCTACACACAACCTGATTTCACCATTCTTTTTTCACACTGAGACCAGGTTTGCAACCCAGGTGGAGTGTCTGACTAGGAATATGATCCTTGCAAATAGCAGCTTCTACACCTCCTTCTAAATTATGGGTTCCAGTAGAGCATTGATTGGCCTTTTCCTCTACCTAAAAGGTTTTGCTCCTAGATTGAGAGGGATAGTATGAGTTATAATTGATGTGTCATAGGTCTTCAAATCCTCATAAATCCAAGCTTTCACATCCTGATATCTATGTAATGCATCAATTATTCCTTTCCTCTCTTCTGGAGTACACACTTTACCAATGACGAGATTCCTAACATCCTAATGAGTTCCCATATTATACTCTTCACATTGTCAATTGATGGACTCTTTCTTGGCATCTTGTTCCTGATCTCTGACCTTATCTAGATCAAAAATCCTCTATAACTGCACCATCCCTCTGGGAATATTATTAGTCTTGAAATTGATTACTCCTTTCAAATCCATCTCTACTTCTTGGAGTTCAGTCTCATCAATAATTTGAGAAGAAAAGACATCTGAGCTTGTAATAAAATCTAAGATATTCTTATCATCTTCAAATACCTAGAAGTTGGTGACATTGTCAGGTACTAAAGGTACTAGATTTAACTCGACTGTGAATTTATTCAATCTAGAAAGAGACAGAGGTTGCAACATACTGGTTGCCTAAGCAAGGGGGTCAATTATATGATTCTTATTGTGTGGTATCAAGTAAATTTTGAAGGCATCAAATCCTTCAATAAGGTCTCATACTCTATGTCTATAATTGGTCATTCTTATGTAATGACAAGAGTATTGTCTCCTAACTTGCTTGACCACTAACTCAGAATCCCCAAAAACTTGCAAGATCTTGACCTTTTTCTTTAGTGCCATGAGCAACCCATGGACCAAAGCCTCATCTTCCACTACATTATTAGTGCAATGAAATTGAAGTCTATGAGTAGCAAAGAAAGTCTTACCTTTTGGACTGATTAATTCAAATCCTACCCCAGTTCTTTGATTTGATTTGGATCCATCAAATTTTAAAGTCCAACAACCAGCAACTATAGACTCCCTTGTTGTATCTCTTGCACTATTGCTATTGGACGGCTCTTCATAAAGCATGACCCTTTTTCCTTTCGAATCCTCTTGAACATTCTGGATATTAATTTTGACTGCCGAAGTGGGGTTGATACACTTCCATACCTATTCTACTACAGTCTAGCATAAGAAACAATCTAGTTCTGAATGAGAGGCACCCTACACCAATTTGGAAAAAGAAAATATCCAAAATTCATTTCCCTACCAAAATGAATCTGATCCTCAATGCATTTTTGAATGAATTCCTGGAAATTATCCAGTAAACTAAGCCGACTATCTTTAAGATCATCTTCATTTTCAAGTGGTTCCACCAAGGCTTTAGTACCATTGGATTTTGTTGTGAGATCAATAGGCGCTATGTGGAACATAAGGACTTCCTCTTCATCTTACTCCTCAAAAGGGGCTGCAAGCACATATTACCCATACTTACTTCAGATATTAGAATTTCATTGGAGGTGTTTTGATATTCTATAATCATGTACCTCATCCCAGGTTCTCTTTCAATTCTAATCTGGTTTGGCACTCCCGTCTAGGGAAGCCACATATGAGAGTTATCAGTTGATACATATCCATTCAACTCCCTGGTAAAGTCTCTTCCCAGAATCAGGCAATAAGCACCAGGTATATCAGCCACCTGTATATTAATAACCTATTGAATTCTAGGGTCAGAAGGAACCTACATATGAATCATGTTTAATTACCCTACAACATTAACTTCAGTTCTATCCAATTGTGTAACTTTCTTTTGGGAATCAACATGAGTAATACCCAAATATCGACAAACACCAAAGGGCATTACATTGGTGGAAGCACCTAAATCTAACAAGCAATTGTGCAAGTGTTTACCAAATATACCGACCGAGATCAGGAATGGAGTCTCTATCTTCCCTTGAAATAGAGTTAAGGGAGTATCCACTTGAGCAACTTGAGTTTTTTCCTTCTTTTTTCCTTTATCTCTAGGAGGCATATGAACTTGATTATGAGTCTAATTTTTCCTTCCTATTGTTTGAGATCTAGATACTTTGTTGATACTTTCACTAACTGATCTATCTTGTTATATGAAATTTGCATTATAAGCTCTTGGGACTGCATTCCTAATGGTTGGAACTCTCAATAACTAAAATGCAGAGAGGCTTATCTTTAGCTTCTTGAGTTCTTCTACAACATATATAGACAATTTTTCTTCATTTAGATCAACAAGAGTCTCTTTTGGATAGTCCGCCACCCTATCTTTGCTTGCTTCCACACTTCTTCCTTTTGACATGTCCATCTGTGCTTTCCCTTCCTTTGACATATAATGCTTAGACACATGAGGATACAATGGATTATTGTTGGAATTAGGATCTGGAGGAGTGGTGAAGTTGTTTGGAGGGATGGAAGTAGTGAAGGGGCCTCCAGCCTGTGGATGTCTATGTGGCATGTCTCTCAAATCATACTTCTTAACAGGCCTTTGGAAGGTCTATACCTCTTCAACATAAGATTTTTCTTCATCCAAGGGGCCATTGTCATTTACTAGATTTTCATCAAACAACTGTGAAATCTCATGTCCATTACACACTTGATCTGCCTCTTCCTTGAGCTAGTCTAATTCTTCTTCAGGCACATTGTTTTTGCTCCATGGAAAAGGAGCATGATTCAGTACCAACACTGGTGAATCATAGGGAGTGGATGGCACCATCTCCTAACTACTTGAATTGTTCTCCACTTCATACTATAAGATTGAAGCTAATGTCTAGAATTCTTTATAATCTAACTCAAAATGTTGACTTGTTTTTTGGAGCCTACACCATCTTGATAAAGCAGCCTCAACCAAATACATACCATTAGGAGGCTTTTCTTGATTGACTGGCTGATTGATTGGTTGATTAACTGGTTGATCCAATGGGGTGGGTACTCCCCCATTGTTAGGTATCGTATTCCAAGTCTTGTTTTGTATAGGTGGTTGTCTCTTGTCGAACCCTTGTCCACCAACTTTTCCTCTATCAAAGTTCTAGCCTGAGGATTGTCCTTTATCATAATTTTTTCCTCTGTCATTGTTATATCCTCTATCATTATTATATCCTCTTTCATTGTTATATCCCCTGTCATTAGTATACCCTCTTTTTTTGTTATATCCCTTATCAAAGTTATGTCCTTGTTGATTTTCTCAACTTCCTCTGCTCTTATTGGACTGCATATTTTTCTGAGCAGCTTGCAACTAACTATTCTGGTTCCTCAAATAAGTTACCTCCATATTTAGCTTATTCACCTATTCAGTCGAGTCATCCAGTCTCTCCTGGCCAGGATTCCTATATGGAGGCTGGCTCACATTATTTTGGGGATATCCTACTACAATGCTGGTATTTAATGACTGGTTCAAAACTTTAGAATTCTACAGATATGGGGGATAGCTAGCATGAGATTGTGGATGAAGAGGTTGATTCAAATTTTGTTGGGGGTAGCTGACTGTGGGTGGCACGTGACTCACTAGAGGCCCTAGGTGATGGACCATAGGCAATTGAGAAACTGGATTCATGATGGGAGTATGATTGGTGAGAGCTTGATTGAGAGTTGGGACTTTTCCAGGGTGAGCAGTGAGTCCTAATGATGGTAAAGGTCCAAAAAAAAGTTGTCTTAAGGCAGTGCTAACCTTCATAGCCTCTACATATGCATCAAGTAGGGTATTAGGAGGATTGTTTCTCCATTTCATGAAGGTAGTTTTTAGACTATCAAGTCCCTCATAATAGACTTCTAAAGGAGTGGCTTCATCAACAACATAGGGGGCCTACAGTTGGGTATAGGCATGATGAAACCTATTGTTAAAGGACCCCCTAGGCTCATGGAATTCTCTTTTAACATTAGTGAACTGAACATAGAGCTCATTGGGACTAATTAGAATCCTAAAATTTTGTAGGAATGCAGTCTCTAGTTCATTCCAATGCTGGATAGACCCGACAGGTAAGTGATTATACCAATAAAATGCATCTTCTCCTAAGGAATAAGGAAAGAGCCTACATGCTACATCCTCATGATTGATTCCCCTATCCTTAAGGCTAGTTTGAAAGATCCTGATGTGTTCCTTAGTAGTTCTATTGGGATCATTAACATGGAAATTCAAAAAAAAAGTGTTTAGGGTTCTTGGGCATGACATTGTAATTGGCAAAAATCAATGGAGATGGGTTATTAGCTAGGAAATCCATTGGTGGAGGTGGGGGTGGTAATGGCTAATTTATGGCTAGCTAAGGTTGTTGGATGGGAATGTCCTCAGACTCAGATGAAGATGAACTTGATGAAGATGAGAATGATGGAGATGATGGAGGTGGTTGGGTGCATGCTGATTCTCCCCTTTTGCTGGTCCTTCTTGACCTAGTAGGAGCTGGTAATTCTTGAAATTCCTCCTCTCCTAAAGTAGATCCGGTTCCTCTTCTGAATCTTTCATGAGAGATGGCAGACATAAATCGATCCAACTTACTTATTCAGGCCCTCCTAGCACCAATTTGTTGATGAGGTTTTTTGCAAAACAACACAAACAAAATATGAAATCCTATCTCTCTTGAAAGGTAAGTCTCTATCAGCAAGCTTCAAGAGATAACCCCAAGGTCTCTAATGTCAGGTCTTGACAATGCATAAACAAGTCAGTGATAAATATGAAAATGTTGATAATCACAAAGGGACCTTACTACAAGCAAATATTGAATCTTTAACCTATCAGATCTTTCAATATGATGATACTTCAATCCTAAATCTAACTCAAATAATAAAGAAATAACAAAAGATTAGGGTTTTAGAGAGATTCCAAAATTTAACACTACTCCTAAGATTAACAATGCAAATGATGAAATACTTGAAATGGAGCAATCCCTCATAAACTAATTCTTGCTTAACCCAGATGAATCTATAATCTCACATAAACAGTGAAATCTTCTAAGGTATTAAAGATTTTTCATATCATGAACATTCATCCAAGACAACCCAATTGCAATTAAAATGAATAAACCCTCACAATTGAACTAAGTACAATAAATATAAAAGTCCAGGCTAACTTTGCAAAGCAACTAACAATCAACTAGCTGCAAAAACTATGGACCAGGTATTGTTGCAAACACTTCAAGTATCAACTCATAAACACCATTGAATTAGATCTAACATACGTCTATTAACCTTGAGAAATTTTAAAGATAGAATCATAAGAACCATGCAAGATAAGTAAACACAAAATGAATCACCAAAAAATAACAATTCCTTCAATTGCATTGAATCACTAAATTACAACAACAATTCCAATGTTTTGTTGTAGCACTTGCTCAGAATGAACTAACTTCTAACTCTACTCTACTGCCTAATTCGCTCTTGTATCAAAGAAATCCATATCTATGTATCTTTGTATATCTGTTAAAAATGAGGTGAAATTCCAAATTTATAGGAACCCCCAAAGCATGTCGGCCTAGCTAGGATTAGGGTATGTGCAGGATCATCATGGAAAAAATAGGCCCTTAAGTGGCAAAAAATTTAGAAAAAATAGTGTTAGGAAACTTGACGTAAAAATTTGAATAAGTTATCTATATTATTTCATAAATATTTAAGAATAGAATCTATAGAAAATTGAATGTATATTCTAAATTACTAGGTTTATTTAAAAATAAATAAAATCTATTTGGTGAAAATTTGTAATTTAAATGTAGTACTTAAATTTCAGGAAAAAAATAAGGCGTAGGTGTTGTCCATGACCACTCTAACCATAATAAAATGATAATAATTTTTTATAATATTTTATATATAAGTAGATGACTCATGTCTGGATGTGATGCATATTTTTTTGTAATTTTTTTCCAAGTAAATAATTAATTATAAAAAAATTATTACAAATTTAAAAAAATATAAAAACTCGTATGTTTGGCCACCTTAACTTGGTCAAAACTCCATGAAATTTAATTTTTCTTTTTTCAATCCTATAGTATATGAAGCATAGAATGTGACACATGTTTTAGATTCAAAAAATGTGATACCATTTGAAAGTTATAGATGTTTTTCAATCAGCCTATCGATAAAGACTTTAGTCGTAATTCTAATAGAAATTGAAAAATAATTATTTATTAAATTCAAATTGAAGCATAATTTATATTGGTGGAAAGCTAAGAATCTCCTCTAAAAACCCTTTTCACTTCATCAATTTTGGGGGAAAAAAGTCGTCAGCCACATACCCTACAAATACCCATAATATTGCCACTTTTTGGCCCTTCATGATCTTGCACATAGCCATTAACAATCATAAAAAGCAACAAAAAAGTCATCCAAACTAATTTTTACAATAATAAATGGCCACAAAATAGGTCAGCCCAAGGAGAATTCAAAATTAGATA
The DNA here is from genome assembly GCA_007258455.2 of Sequoia sempervirens. NCBI lineage: Eukaryota > Viridiplantae > Streptophyta > Pinopsida > Cupressales > Cupressaceae > Sequoia > Sequoia sempervirens. The sequence goes on along the minus strand of VDFB02000015.1, from coordinate 351,747,729 downwards.
AAATAGGCATTAAATGCATGAACCCATCCAAGTTGGCCTGGGATCCCCAATATAATTCAAGCTAATGCATGTGAAGGACGAAAAATCAAGGTAAAAACTAGCCTCAGATAAATAGGAAGCACAACTCCCAATGCTATTGATCATTAATTGGCCCCTCCTTATCTAGAGTGTGCCTCTCCTTATCCTTTACTATCAAGAATTCCCTCCAACTCAGCCAAGGGGTGGAGTAACGAGTACATGAATTTATCCTTTAATCGAATTAATTTCATCTCCAGAACTTCCTTGATGACCTAGATTGAATTTAGCCTGCACTTAACAAAGACCACCATCAATAATATCCATTATAACATGAAGAATTAGCCCATCATCAATAATATATTCACCATCCAGATAAATTTAAACACAAATCAAAATCAAACAAGAAATATCATTAAAGCACAATCTTCACAATTTGAGATGTCAAGCCCTCCACGGAATCCAGGCCAGAGGGGAATTTCAAGGAAATCCATGCCAAGCGAATTCTAGCGAAATAAGTACAAAATCAACAATGGATCATTAAAATGCAGAAAATATGCACATAACCTTTTGTAATTTATCAGTTAAAAGCATGGAATGACAAGTATTTAACATTAAACTCATCCAATTCACCCAATTTCAAAGTTCCATAGCGCTTCGTAGAAAATTCAAAAAAATCCTGTTGGACCGGATTTCTGTGAAAATAATAATACTACATGAACTCTGAGGAAATGAGGGGAAGAAGGAGAAACCGGGTAAATCCAGGATTGATGGAAATTCGTGAAGAAGGCAAGATTCTAAATTTTCAACACATTCTGAGCAAACGAACGGGGCAAGGAAACTTAGGAAAAATCTTCAAGCATAGGAAAATCCTGAAGCTAAAGGAAAACCTGAATATCGACATCCTCACATGATCCCACTCAAATTGATAGAACAATCACAAATTTGAGGACCGTGGGTATGGAGCTAGTTTAAATTGAACCTTGTACAGATCTTCCTTGAATTCTAGGTTCACTTGAAAGCAAATTAAGATGAAATGGCGATGCCCTAGGCATGAAACACTAAATTTTGACCATTAATGCACAGAGAAAGCTCGAGACACAGATAACTCAACAGCTAGGTCTTCACCAAGGGTTATTTATGACCCACAAGCAAGCTATCTCTAGATGCAAATGAATGAACAAACTCAGAACTTACTTGGGAAACCATAAATAAAGCAATATCACATACGATGAATAAAATTCCAGTCAACTCCAACAAAGACAAACAACAATTTTAGACACCCAAGCAAGCAACAACGATGATAACGGCAAGGGAATCACAACCAGATCAATAATTCATAAATTCAATATGCCACAAAAAGCCAAGTACCCAAGGATCAAATATCCAAACTCAAGAGAACGCAAATGATAAATCATAATGGCATAAAGCTCTAAAAATCAACTATATTCAAAAAATCAACGACAAGATGGAATTCTAGAAAAATTAAACCCAGGTGGAATTCCACGAAGGCCATAAATCTTTGAATCACAATGTAAATCAGACTAAGCCGGACCATGAATGAAATCCAAAAAAATCTGGACGGGGTGGAAAATCCTAAACCTGGGTAAGGATCTGCACTTTTCCCAGAACTTAATATTTTCAACATGCAACTTAAGGAAAATACTTAGGCAAGCAAGGTGAACACTTTAAGCTCGTTCCAAGGCAATGAAAACCCTCAAAATCAAAGGGCCAAAACAACAAGAGTGAAAGCAAAAGAGGGTACCTGCTTTCAGCGAGGCGTGTGTGCAAAAACTGCACAACAAACTCATTCACCACCTTGGACGAATTAGTCCACCTGCATTTTTCAGGCATTTTTCTGGGTAATTCATGTATTTCTATTCTCTATTTTCATTTCTCTATTTCAATTTGTAGAATTATTGTTATTTGCATTTTTCACTCCTATATTAAATTGCATTTACATTCACCCCATCCTTTGTGGTACTTGCATGAGTGTTTGGTGCCCCATTGATAATACTTTAGTGAGATCAAGTTCTAGACTCATGGCTTCCCATGATAGCACTTTCATTGTGGACCTTGGGATCTCAAGAGCTCCTACTCCTAGTATGGAAAATGGTGCATTAAGCATTGATCATACCACTTCTATGCCTTCCCCTTTCCATCCAATGAATGTTGACACACAAAACAAGTCCCTTCCGCAAGACAAGGTCATTGGTATTCATGAAGATTTTGCACATTTACAACATGACTTGTCTCTTGAAAACATTTCCACCACTACAATACCTGCAATAGAAAACCTCCACCATTTGATTGAAAGTGATGATGGTCTACAAGTTATGAAATAAATAGTTGAGATATACAACAAGCATGCTCCTTCCATATTCCACTCAACAAACATAGTTGCAAGCCAATGAGGATCTCACATTCCTCCCCTTTCAACCATAGTATCCATACCAGCTTATACCACTCCTCAAGTTACAACAACTATGCAACAGGTTAGTCATGTGGCTCCTTCTTTTGCAATTCCAACCAACATTCCAAGTTCTTTTGTGGCATTGCATATTCCATCCTCTACCTTCACCCCTCTTAGTGCCCCTTTCACTTCACCCAACATTACATACGCCCCATCTCCATTTTCCCTTCCACCTCATACACCTTACACCAATCCCATCATTACACAACTTTTCAACACCATCTCATCCATGCAACAACAACTCTCCACCATTATCCAAAGCCAAAATGCTCCACTAACATACCATGTTCGTAGTATTCCATTATCCTTAGAAATTTGTTATGCACCTAGATGCCACTAGGAATTGAAATGCCAAGGTTTGAGAAATATGGGGGTAAAGGATACCCTACCAACCATGTTAATGCCTATACAACCTTGTGTACTGACATTGTCCTCGATGATAAGCTGTTAGTTGAAATTTTTTATAGGACCTTGAGAGAAATTGCATTAGAGTGGTTTTCAAACCTACCCAATCATTCCATCTGCTCATTCAATGAACTTGTCGATGCTTTCATAAGTCTCTTCCAAGTCCACACGACTCCTAAGAAAAAAATGGCTGATTTAAGGTAATGTAAACAAAATACCAACAAAAAAGTCACTAACTTCATTTCTCATTACTAGTCATTGTATGCTCAAATTGATTTCAATATTCTTGATTCACATCTATAGAAGATGTTTATCAAAAAATTGCACACTCACCTTCAAGTTAAATTAACTATGATTAAATTCCCTTTGTTCATGCATTTATGCACAACCCTTTGAGTTGGAGCAATACTGGGATGGGTGACCTCTCGGGATGGCCCAGTGCTTCACCTCTGTGAGCATCACCTAGATTCAATGAGTGCTAAGTGGACCATTGATTATCATGAGAGATGGATTCTTGTGAACCACTACTCATGAAACATGGGACAATGAGTTTGACTCGAAAACTACATGGTTGAGTCCTGATAGAAATAGCATAACAAGCAAAGAAATCTAAGCAAAATAACCAAAATAGTGCACCAAACTTTAGAAAACTGAATTGAGGCTTCTTACAATTCAATCTGTCTTCTCCACAACCAACCCAGCCTATTCCAAGCCAAGTGGCCACTCTTAAAGTATTTGTGTCATATACCTATGGGGACTTGAAGAGACAATTTACTCCCTTACTTGATACTCTCCACAATACCATGAGCCAATTGCTCCAACAATAAATGCTCATGTTTCCTACCATTAAACCACTTGATACAGCCAACCCTTTACCATCAAGCTTCAAACAAAATGCTTATTGCCATTTTCATCACCAAAATGGCCATGACATTGAACAATCTAAGTGTCTAAAATAATTAGTTCAAGACCTCATTGATTTGGGTCGTTTGTCTATTGTGGGTGTAAATGATCAAGGTAATAAGTCTGTTGCACTCACTAACCATAATATACAAATATTTACCAACCCTATGCCTAAACACAGTATTTAATTTGTCAAGGCTATTGAACCTTCAAACCCTTAAGTCATGAGCATTGATACAAATAATGAACAACTTGATATAACTCCAAATGATACCCAATTTACTTCTATGGATGAACTTGTGGGTGTGATAGACATTATCCCTTGTTAGGGCCCAGCTAACAAAAATCTTGATATCACCTTTTCTTCCAAAGATATACTGAAAAACCTTCCTGATGGTCCCCTTTACATAGTCAGTCGAATCTATGATAAGCCCACTAATGGGATATTAATAGATCCTACTTGTGGTGAGAATATGATCACAAAATAACTTTTAGTATCACATGAGTTGTATCAATATAATTACAATAAACCAATTGCATGGATTAAAAATCATACTAGTTTTGTGTGCCCTATGATTGAATCAATCGTACTCCCCTTACAAGTAGGACCCAAAACTTTGGAGGTAACATTTTCTATTATTTCACAATCAGACCAATTTCATCTAAGGCTAGGTCACTCTTGGCTTTGCTCGATGAAAGCAATCCCTACTATTGTTCACAAATGTTTGAATTTTCCACATGGAAATGAAATATTTACTGTCAACCATAGTGGCTTTAACCCATTATATTCTAAAGGTAATTTTTCCCTAGAAGCCTTTTGTCCTAAACCTATGGAGCCCATCATCCCTCGTAAGGATTTCTTCTTCATAGCCTATTAAAAGTTCAAAGCCAAAAAAAAAGCCAATTTTTCTCTTTGTAAAAAGTCCTCGTCCACTTCCACTCTTCCTATCTTGGATGAAACCATGCTTCAAATTGAGTCCAACATTGAACAAACCACACAACCTCATGAAAAGCCACCCATAAACACTTCCCCTTTTTCATTTAAACAACCAAGAGAAAATGAAACTAATTATTTCATGCCTCCTCACATTCAACAAGTGTATAAAGCTAAAGAGAAAGTGATTGAACCATTTTCTTCGGTTTCTTTTGTTCTTCCCCCTTCAGAAGAAAAGTAACCTATGATGGAGAAACTTGCTCTTACACCTCAACAATTTAAAAATTAAATTAAATGAAACCATGGTGCTAGGGAGCATAGGTGTCATCATCGTCTCCTTGCTCATCAGTCTAGAATGGAAGGAAACAACAAAACCCAACCTCCACCTGTGATAGAAGCACTAGATGATCAACCTCTTCCCCTTGACCTGCCACAAGACAACATAGTCCAACACTTATAACAAAATGAACCAATTCAACAACCACAACTCTTGATCCATCCTTCCTTGGAAATAACCCTTCGTCCTCCCATTTTAATTAATCTTGATGATGAAGATGATGAGGAAATAACAAAAATAGATGAATAATTGCATAACACTCTAAATTCACTATTTTCATCTACCATGAGCTTAACTGATACATCTTCTTAGCCAAGTGACGAACCTGAAACATCTTCTAGTTTGCCCCTTGCAATTCTTCCGTTAGATAGTCAACTACCCTTACAATACACTGGACATGATTGGGAGGTGGATGACTTGTTAGATGGTTAACTTGCATTCGCCTTACTAGCCTTTTATAGTTTATTTTTTCAATTTTCTTGTCTGTGTGTATTGTGTTCCCTTGTAATTTTTGTTTGATGTTCCCTCTCTTTATACACTTCTTATATTTTTACCTCTATTCTTCTCTATGTCATACATTTTCTCTTTTTTTGTGTTCTCCTTTTGGGGATGACACAAAGTGTTGAGTCCACAATTTATCTCCCGTGTTGACCCAAAATCCCTTTCATTTTTTTCTTTTGTTTTCTATTCTCCTTTTCGAGATGACGCAAAGCATAGAGACATCCTATGTCTCTTCCATGTTGACCCAACATGTCCTTTCCTTTTTTTCTTTTGTTTTGTATTCTCCTTTTGGGGATGATGTAAAGCCTCAAGATGCCCTATGTTTCTTCCATGCTGACCAATCGATCCCTTTTCCTTTTTGGTTTGTCTTTTCTTGTGTTTTCCTTTTGGGGATGACACAAGGTATTGAGACTGAAATGTCTCCATCATGTTCACCCAAATTCTTTACCTTTTCTTTTTCCTTTTTATTTTCTTTTCTCTTGTGTTTTCCTTTTGGGGACGATGCAAGGCATTGAGACTGAAATCTCTCTTCCATGTTGACCCAAAACGAACTTTCTTTTTCATTTTTTTTTTCTCTCTTTGTTTCATTCTTCTAGTTCTATGTCTTTGGGGATTGATGACATTTCTGAGCTCTTTCATAAAAACATTGTAGCAACGAACATACTGACCCCAAATCCATAGATCCCTTATGTGCTTTGTGTGTTCTTTTCTAGGGGAAAACTCATTTTTTTCCCTTTTCTTTTCATTTTTTCTCCTTTTTGTTTACATGAAGCATCCTAACTTGGAAACATATGACTTGGCATAGGGGTTTTCCAAGTTGGTTCTCATGTCTTTTTTTCTCTTTGCATTTTCTTTTCTTTGCTACTTTAAAGTAATTGCTTCTAGACCAACGTGTAGCAATTTCTTTAAAGTGGGGGGAAATACATTGGCATCATTTCATTTGCATTTTTGGTTCTTAATGTAGCCTTGTCACTTCATATGATGCCTTTTTCACTTTGTGTATGACATTTGGTTTGATGTCCTTCATGAGTGATATTTAACTTATCATATTACATTCCTCTTAATGGCTCGATGCGACACACTACATCCCCTAAGTTGTGAATCTTCTATTCTTTGATTGGTCCTCTCTTGGAAACATTAGACACGATGTTCCCTAAGTGATAGACCTTGCATGAACTTAACAAGACTCCTTTGAATACCTTTTACACTCTACACTTATGTTTACATTTTACATTTTTCCCACCTTGCATAATACAACTTGCATGCCTATGGTACCTTCCTCTTTTCTCATGAGTTCTAAGCATACAAATATTTTCTTGTCTCATGAAGCACAAAGCATCATTTTCCTTTTTGGCACCTTGTTAAAGTTATCAGGAGGTATAACTCTAATATGTTTGAGTGGGAAGCCCATCCAATGACATGACTTTCCCCATAACCACCTTTGTGTTTGTAAGTGCATACCAACTAGCATATGTATCTTACATTTTTGGGTTTTCTCACCCGACCGGCCACCATGAGTTTTATCACCCCAAAGTGAGTATGCATTTTTCTTTTTTCAAACAATCAACTTCGATCTAATCCAGAAATAGTTGGATAGATGATCAAAGCTTTATTCCATTCCTCTCTCATCATCATGTGTGTTCCTTTGTTCTTATGTTTAGTTTTCCATGGATAATTCATCATCGGGGCTTAATCATCCCTCTTGATTGTTGCCATTCCATCTTGCTAACGTAAGTACATTGAAACCTCTCTCTCAATTTTCATGGCTACTTTAGTCTAAGTTTGAAGCAAGTTCATCTTCTCACTAAAGTGCGGCCTAAACGCACCATAGCAAAATGGTCCCTTGACATTTTCATGGTCTTTTAGGCCTTTCCTCTTGATGCTTGGTCCATTTTTCTTTGATTTAATGTTGTATTGTTGCTTAAAAATTCATATTAGCTCCTTAAAATTCAAATTATGGCATTGTGTGAAGGTGTTTTGAAGCATGCCTATAATTTTGGCAAGAAATACCCAATAATTTTTTTTTTATCACAATAATTAGGCTAGTTAACACTCGAAGTGCCTAAGATGCAACACTAACATGAGCATGAGTTGCACACCTACATGCATCACACAATTATCTATGCATCACTTCTAGATTAAATATAAACAATTGCCTATATGCAATTCATTTAACATCCCCAAAAGTTTTTGCAAAAAAAACCAACAACCTTTCCCATTAACTACGCTAATTACCACTCTCTAAATGTGTATGGAGTAGGTTAAATCTCTATGGTACACACTACACACCTAGTGGGGGTCACTTAAAATATATTTATGAATAAATATATTCTAGCCCTTCTTTTAAAGATGGTTTACTAGAGTTAATTTAGCTTTTGCAAGCATTGAGAGAAGCACGTTCAAGTTGGAGAATGATAGGTTTAAAACTTATTTAATGATTTATTTATTTATTTGTTCGATTGTGTTATTTTTTTAAATCTCAATTTTAACATTGACATCATTGTCTCTACTTAACTAGAATATTAACCATAATATTTACTCTCCAATCTACAATAATAATGTTACTACTACTTACTCATAATAGCACTAATGTTATCCTTAATCTTATTATACTACCCCTTTGCTACATTAACAACCCCCTACTTTTGGTTTATTTGATATTTCTTAATACCAGTATTAACATTGCATATTCCTTGATTCATTCTTGGACATTGGATAAATATAAAGGTTTATATAAATGACCTTCTTTCCATGTTGACTTGAGCAAAAGAAGTTACTTGTCTTTCACATATTTGTTTTGTTTTGCTTTTTTTTTTTTAAACTTTTTTTACCTGTCTTACATGCCAATGTTCAGAATAATAACAATATTACTATCAATTTAATACTAATATTGGAGCACTTCTCAACTCATAAATTGATTCCCTCTTATTAATATTAAATACCCCTAAATAAAAAAATAATTGCTAGAGTCAATTTCTTTTCTTTTTTCTAAATTCATCAATTATTTATGTATATCAACATATCCCATAATATATACCATCCTAAATGTTTACATTGAAAACTAATTTTAATTATCATTTACCTAACTATTATATATATGAGTAAAGTAGCATTCCTTATTTATTTATTTTAAAGAATAATTACGTAGATAATTATTACATATATAAAATAAAAATTTAAACAAAAGAAATTTACACTTTTCCTAAAACATGAAATTACTATAAAGTGCTTAATTTCTTAACCTATTTTAAACTCTTAATGTTTTCTTCCTTTTGTTTTTATAAACCTAAAAGCCACGTAGTCCTCCTTTTACTCTTGGATTTTTCCTGTTTAAACATACTTGAATGTTTCATTTTCTTTTTAAAGTAAGACCATATGCTCTTAAAGGATATTTTAATTCGATTTTATCTTGTGTGATGTTATATGGATATTTTAAAAACAAATGTTATATGGATATTTAAAAAAAAAACTCACGGGACAAAAAGTTTCCTTCTACAGCATTATGGCCATTTCTACTTCGAACGCAAGGAGTCCAACAGGCTATTAATATTATTACAAATTTCTTTTCTTTATTTTTTTTTTGGGTATCGTAAGTGATCTTGATTATTGCACCTTGACACCATCTTATCACTACAGCTAAGCTACTCAATAGTGATATATTAAATTGGAAATATAAACAAAATATTCCTTGGTCTACATGTTGTTGCATACTTACTGGACACCATAAAACTGCCACAACTACCCATGACTTTAACAAAATCCATTTAATTTCACTATGGAAAAACCTGCCCTAATTTGATAGCACAACTAAGAGATATTAATAATCAACCAACATCATGTTTATGAGACATTTGATATCATTCCCATAGTAGAGGATGTCATGATGTTAAAATTTAAAAGTGCTCGTTATTAGGATTTTTACCGTAATTTTCATTTTAATAACATACTCTAAAACCCTTGCCAAAAACTTATTTTGCTAGCTGCAACCTACCAACATGAGAGGTGATATGGTACACCCGTGAGGAGGAGAGGGGAGGGAACAGGTATCAATAGCGGTGTGGGAAGCGACAAGTAACTGACAAAGACACAACCTGTGGAATGACAGAAAATAGTGAAAAGTTGAGCATCATTTACTCGTCTTGCATTAGTATGGATGCAAGATAGCCATTGATACGCTATTATAGATCACCTTGCTTAAATCACACTTATTATTATTGCATTCAATGCAATTGATGGATGATAACTTATAGTGGTTGGACGATTCTTGTGAGAAGCGGTGAGGGTATTCACAAATCTTGAAGTTTATGACAGTTCAGAAGTGGATTGTCAGAGTGATGGTTGGGAACTCAATAACTCAATCTTCATTGATGGAGTCTACCTACTTCTCTGTCCAAGAATTTAAATAGATTTTAATTTTATTGATGCCCTAAATTCTATACAAGTTTCACGTCATACACTTAGTCTATCTGAGAAAATAAAGACTTTGATGTAAAGTTACAGGCTTTCTGGCAGGATGAAGTCTTGTCGCCTCTCTGTGGTGGGTCACAGCCTTCACAGAGACCCACGTCAATGTAAAGTATTAGCTGTGAATAGGTTTTTTTTTCTTTATTTTCTTTTGAAGAGAGCGTGCAAACTTTTCTTTTAACATATAGATCTGTCCAATGGTTTTAACAAATTAGTTCTTCAATTTTATTTAGATTCTTTAAGTCCCTTGCAACATAGAGCACTTGCTGCCCAGGTATCCAGACAAAATGATTAAATAGTTTGCACAATTTATTATATTTTTTTATTATTATTATATCTTTTATAACTTCAACATTTGTTTTTAACATGGCTTACACAAGGATATTCACGAAAATATATTTGTTGCTCATATATATATATAGATTCCAAACTGTCCAGATTAACAAAACAAATTCATTGAGGATATCTATGTAGATTTGGAAGAAAACTACATGTATTTTGAATGAGATAACCAAGAATCCATTCAAATCTCATTTCCCTACTTTTTCTTCTATCCTATTTATTATCTCCTTCTAAAGGAATAACACTTATTCACAACAAGATTACAAATGGAATAATCCGTTTCACTGACCTATTATATTTTTTTATTTTTTTTGGGTTTCCCTTCTACGCATTCTATAATCATTAAAACTAAAATAGAAGGTGTTTGCATACTACTACAATGATGCATCATATAACCATTCTATGATATAAGAAATTGTTACAGTGATTACTTAATGGGTCTTGCAGAGAGTACTTTGCTACATTTCACAAGGTATAGATGTCTTCTTTATTGCAGCATATTACAAGACTTTTGAGGCTACAATAAATATTCAAAAAACAAAATGGACAATAGATAAAGGAATAAGGTTTTCTCTTTCTTCATCTTTTCATGTCACAACAATCACTAACATTTTATTTTGCAACTAAATTTTAAAAAATATAATGAATGGCATATAACTAAATAAGACTTTCCCTATCTCATACTTTTTTTTATTTTCTTAACAAGAAGTAAGATACATTTTTTTTTTTTATAAATAAACAATGCTACATCTATATTTGTGCAATAATAGTTTTACATGCCAATGAGAGAAAACTTGCTCTTTATTTATTTATATTTATTTTTATATTTTCTTTTCTTCTCATAATACACTTTTCCTTAATATTACAACAATATTTTTGAATAAAACACAAAATAATGAAGCTTTCTCTTTTCCATATTCGTTTATTCATTCAAAACTATACTAACTTTTCATTTTACAATAATTCTTGAAAATAAAATGAGTACAATGTCAAATACTACAAGCTTGCTCTCCACCCTGCCATAATGGTGTCATGGAGCCTCGACGACTCTAGCCATACCCCCGAGCATGGAAGTTTCTTAGCTCCATGATGATACATGGAGTTCTTTCAAATTTTTACAAAGGAATAAGGATAACATAGCACACAATTTCATTATCCAAGTTCACTACTCTTTGTTTCAACCATGACCCATGCAACATACCACCTTATCAATTAAATAAAGGAAAAATGGAAGTAAGGGAAAACTTATCTATTTTCTCCAAGTGAGGGAACTAAACTCCTTTATTCTTCTTCCTCTCCAAACCAAGCCATTTTCATCATGATGTTGCCAAAGAGCTGGATTCTTCTCTTTTCTCATTCTTTCTACCATCTTCAATCAAGTTCTCCAAGAGGAGAAGTGGGCAATGCCCAAATCTTCCATCTTCTTGAGGTATATAGGAATCCTCCAAACCTACACTCTTTCCCACAATTTCTCACACATGTCTGAGTCTTGTGCCAATTCCAAGAACTTTTGGGGAGTGGAAGGTTAAGAGTGACAAGTCATTCTTCCCAAGCCCCAACACTTTTTGAATTCGTCACATTCATGAATGTGGACTTTTGAGGGGTCTTTTCACACTCCAAGGACAAGTTCACATGTCAAAAAGGTTCCAAACCCATAGGTATAGGTCCTAGGGGTCTATTCTTGTTCAAAAACCAAGGAAATCAACTCAATAATCCCTTTTCAAAACCTACACAAGAATCCATACGAATTTTGATCCTAACCAAGGGTTCCAACCCCAACCAAACTCACATCACATGTCCTACAAATTAGATTCTACTCAATCACCCAACCAATAATAAAACCTCAAACCCTTCTAAGTCAAATAGGGCTACACTTAGAACTTCCCAAAGATGTATTTGATTTGATTCCAACCTTTATCTATCTTCCTATTTGCATATTTGATTCCTGCACATTACCAAAGTCGGCCTGATTAGATCATACATCTCTTCATATTATTAGCTAATCCAATTCACATAATTTTCACTCATGAACTATTTACTCATTAATACATCAAATGAACCTAATGGTTCAATTTTCATTATAATCAAAGGAAATACACACTTACTCCAATACAAGAATATAGTCAATGAAATAGTCACCCCATCATTTTTTTTACCACCTTAGTAATTCATTTTAAACTCCTATAACATTAGTGATGAACCATTTACCAAAATTTAATATGCCAAATAACCCAACACGTTAAAGTTATATCCAACAATTCACATGTGCATCTATCATAATTAAATTAAGGTTAATTCCCATGAATCTTAAAAATATTTTTATCATTCATTTCATCATAATTATCATCTATCTACTTGTTTGATTGAAATAAAATGGGAAATACGAAATGGGGTCTTACATTCACGGTAGCATAAGCAAGAATATTATCAAATAATCACACCATTTGTCATCCATAATATATCTTACCATCTATTTAGGATCACATAAAACATATTAGGACTTTACTAATCACATACAAGGTGGGGCATTACACATTCACAATGGGGGGTCTTACATCCCCCTCCCCTTAGCTTAGACTTCCTCCTAGAAGTTGTTAAGGTTAGGAAAAGTAATCTCAATATAGAAATGCATATAAAGGTATTAGAATTCAAACATTAAACACACATTAAATAATTCCTTTTTTTTCTATCAAACATCTAAATGCTCATAACAAAATTTTCCATCATAGAACATTTATCTAATATAGTCATAATATAATGAATGTTAGTAGTCATATTGTAGTTAAGATATATCCAACTCATTAACATCCTTGGATACCCTTCAAGGTTCTCTTTTGCATCATAAACATCACTCATGATGTTAGAATTTTTTTTTTTTTCTAATATCAATTCATGTCTAGAAAATAGTAGTCTTAATTTTATCTGTCACTTTCTTTCTCACATAGCAAAGAAGTATTTCCACATGTCACTTATTTACAAATTTATCCATATATCATGACAAGTACATATAATTCACATCACAAGGCTCAATGGGGTTTCAAGGATGGATATTCTTGGATACCACTCAAGGCCCTTCTCTAAGGTATCCTCCAATAGATAAGAATAATCATAGAATGAGGGGAAGAATGGATTAATGACTGTCCCATACCGGTCCCATTCACAAACCCTTTTAAAAAATAATTCCCCAGTGCATCTACTCCCCTATACAACCTGCCAGGGAACCCCCCGGGATATGGCAGTTTACATATGTCACATTACACCGCATTTACCAGTAGTTAGAAAACATTAAGAAAGCCTCAAGTCGAGAAATCATAAGATCATAAACCAATGTTTCAATAAAACATAAAATTATAAAATCAAGAGAAAACCAAATAAAGATCAATTGTAGCTACATTTCAACATTCCAATCTTAATTAAAAAATGAAATTAAATAAGTCCTGGAGACAATTTGGACTATAACAACCTTCAAATGGCTAAATAGCCTAATAAAATAAATGCAAAATTCCACATTGTTGGTGCATAATAAAATAAAACATCAATCAAGAATTACCAACAATTCATATTCCAACACTAAAAATTGCACATTACGAGCACCATGTGACTTGATAAGCCACCTAAGGGGAGGAGGGGAATGGTGGTTCTCTAACAACATAAGTATAATAGCATGCAATAACTGGTGGTCCTGACCACAAAAATATGAATAACTAGTGGTCCCTAACCACAAAAATATGAATAACTGGTGGTCCCTGACCACAAAAATATGCATCATTGGTGGTCCTTGGCCACATAAATATAAGTAACTGGTGGTCTTTGACCACATAAATATGAATCACTGGTGGTCCTTGACCACATAAATATAAGTCATTGGTGGTCCATAAAATTCCATCCTTTACCCATGGGTTATAAACATCAAGGAATAGGTTTTCACTATGAACCAACAAGCGTGGCTCTCATATGTGGGGGAGTAGGCCATGGTCAACGTCCATGGGAAGATTACAATGACTCGACATATATCCTTTTTCAGGATTAGGGACAATGCCCTGAGCTCATAATTTCCCAATGGGAGAACATGTGCCTCTCAACCCCTATTCACATTAGCTGGCATCGCACTCCCATAAGGGGGGAACCAAACACTAGGGGTACACATTTAACATAAGAATAAAACTAAAAAAAAAGGAATACATCACATTCCATTTAATAAACAAACTTATACACATAACACATTTATTTGAACTCACAAATAGCTAGCTTACATAAAGGCCATCACAAAGGGTACATATGGGGGATCATACTAGATGTCCACCACCCTTATCCCAAGTTAGATACCCTATATCCCATACTTGGGGCACAACACATTTACTAGTTTTCACTTCACATGCGATAAAACAATACACTTTACAAAATTCACCATAGAACAATAACAATGCACTTACACATTCTATTTTTCTTTAAGCAATATTCACTTTTCATCTCAATTTTGGAAATGTCGACTCACTTTGCACACACATAAGAAATAACTAGAAGTATGCACTTGTAGTTTAAATGTATCACCCAATCTTCCTAGAACTTAACAATGCATGGTTCACAACACTATTAACACCAATGTCGATACACCCATGCACACTTTATTTCCTTACATAATTCTCAATAAATTGCCATATAATTCACAATTGTAATCTAGGTAATACTCAATTTTCCTACAATTGTCAATACATGGTACATTGAACACTTCCCATCTTACCGACATCACATATATGATCAAGATTGGTTTTTAACCATAGAATTATTCCCTTTTTGTTCAACTATGTTTGTTATGTTCACTAACATATCAGTATGGTTAATTCCACTATAATTTTCATGTGCTAAAGAAGTTTTCCTACTTGTTAAGGAAGATATTCAATCATTTTTTTTTGACACATTGCAATATGGGAAAAGAAAGCACACTCAATGCATGAAACACATGATAATTCACAGAATAATAATTTTCACAACTCATTGATATCTTTTTACAAATCTTGCATTTCACTATCTAAGATTGAACCATTTAATCACATGTTACAATCATCATTTTTACAATCACAACTCCATATAACCTCATAAAGATGCACAAATGAGTAAAATTCTTGAAATTTCTATCTACTTTTAATTTTTCTCCTTTACATTCTGGTGTATATGATTTTCTCTCAAAGAGTGAGTACAGTCAATGGTTTAGAATACAACATTAGTTGAAAGTTTTACAATTCTACTTAGTGCCTCTTATCGATATAGTTTAACTTTCCAATCACTTAATACACCATGAATCACACATATTTCATTACTCAACTTCATAAATTCAATAATTGATTATTCAATTCTTATAACATGTACACAACCTTCAACATCAACACCTAATTGACTACCTTGTTACTTCCTTTATGACATGTATCCTTTCATATTTTGGCACCAACAAGACTTTCGTTCTTAGCTATGTATAAGGAAGTGTTTATAGTGTGTGCCCTAGATAACGTTGTAACTTCAAATGCATATTTTGACAAGGCCTCTTCACCAAGGTTTTAAACTCAATTACTAGAAGGAAGTTATTTACTCACTACCTAAATCAATTTTCACCAATTATAACTTAGTTGCAACTTTCTACACATTCTTAACTTTGACTTGAATTTTAGTAATTATATTCTTTCACTTTTTTTAGTCTTGAATAAAACATCACAAAAGGTTTGATAGGTTTCATCGTACTATTAAGTTCACTAGGTCATGGTTTACTTGCAATAGTGTTTGAATGACATAGGGTTTCACCATTTAATTCAAGGTAAAATTCAATTTTGTTCACTTTCTAAGTTACATGTACTATACAATGCAAGACTTTCATCATTAGTTGATGTCATCATACATGAAATTTTTTTTTTTACCTAACAACCACGAGGTGGTTCATTCATTGCTTCACAGGAATGTGAATTAAATCCTTATACACTATGAAAATTGAGATATTGGTTAATAGGAAAGTCCTATATATATGATGGTCTAAGTTGTGCAAGGTAGCAGTTCATGAGTATCTAGAATCTATTACAAATTATGAACAAGTCCTTAGACTTAGGTCCAACAATCTACACCTTAAGGGTTTAATTTTAATCTTTGATAAAATTTTAAATTCAAATCCACAAGGTGCTCAAATTTCACATAATATAAGGGGTTTTCCATTGCTTCACTCGTGTTAGTTTGATTTAATAAATTTAAGGGTTTAGAGATTTAAACATGTTAAATTACAACATTTAACACATTAATCCATTTTGTGGGCCATATAATTCTTTCCTCTTTGACTAGTTGCAATTTTCCAAAATATAGTTATGGTGTTCTATCCTTTATTTGTACTAAGGTCTGAACAAGAATGTAAGTTTCTCCCAAAACACAACTAACTTTAAGAAGTTACATTATTATTGTGTTTAAGAATTATGGTCTTAAGACGTCAACAAAATAATGTTTATTTAATAATACCCATTGTGATGACCTATTACACTATTCACATATTTTATAAAAGGACCCCACTTCAGAAACTCAATTATACCCTTCCGAAGGTTTAAGAAAGTTTAATATCAAAGGCCAAATTGACGCCATAACCCTTGTTAACTAGACCGATATATGTATCAAGTCATTCACCCTATTTACTTAAACCAAGGCACCATGTTTATATTAAGTTTCTCCTAACAGTTGAATGTCATTAATTAAATAATTTCCTGAACCATCTAAAATGGTCAATTCTTGATAAATTAGTACTTCACAATCCTATTTGGGCTAGATAATTGCAACAAAATTCTCATTTACTACACTATGCAAGTCCCTTAGAATTTTCCTTATCAAAATTTAATTATCACTAGCACAAAGTGGTTTTCACATGTTCCCACACAAACACACCAAACTTAATGCCCGGTTTGTTCCCAGAGTTCCCTAGAGTTGCAACCTAGGGCTCTGATACCAAGTTTCATGCGTATAATTTTGGCAAGAAAAACCCAATAATTTTTTTTTTATCACAATAATTAGGCTAGTTAACACTCTAAGTGCCTAAGATGCAACACTAATATGAGCATGAGTTGCACACCTACATGCATCACACAATTATCTATGCGTCACTTCTAGATTAAATATAAACAATTGTCTATGCAATTCATTTATCATCCCCAAAATATTTTGCAAAAAAAAACAACCTTTCCCATTAACTATGCTAATTACCACTCTCTAAATGTGTATGGAGCAGGTTAAATCTCTATGGTACACACTACACACTTAGTGGGGGTCACTTCTTAAAATATATTTATGAATAAATATATTCTAGCCCTTCTTGTAAAGATGGTTTACTAGAGTTAATTTAGCTTTTGCAAGCATTGAGACAAGCACATTCAAGTTGGAGAATGATAGGTTTAAAACTTATTTAATGATTTATTTATTTATTTGTTCGATTGTGTTATTTTTTTAAATCTCAATTTTAACATTGACATCATTGTCTCTACTTAACCAGAATATTAAGCATAATATTTACTCTCCAATCTACAATAATAATGTTACTACTACTTACTCATAATAGCACTAATGTTATCCTTAATCTTATTATACTACCCCTTTGCTACATTAACAACCCCCTACTTTTGGTTTATTTGATATTTCTTAATACCAATATTAACATTGCATATTCCTTGATTCATTCTTGGACATTGGATAAATATAAAGGTTTATATAAATGACCTTCTTTCCATGTTGACTTGAGAAAAAGAAGTTACTTGTCTTTCACACATTTGTTTTTTTTAAGCTATTATTACCTGTCTTACATGCCAATGTTCAAAATAATAACAATATTACTATCAATTTAATACTAATACTGGAGCACTTCTCAACTTAGAAATTGATTCCCTCTTATTAATATTAAATACCCCTAAATAAAAAAAATTTGCTCGAGTCAATTTCTTTTTCTTTTTCTAAATTCATCAATTATTTATCTATATCAACATATCCCATAATATATACCATCCTAAATGTTTACATTGAAAACTAATTTTAATTATCATTTACCTAACTATTTTTATATATGAGTAAAGTAGCATTCCTTATTTATTTATTTTAAAAATAATTACATATATAATTATTACATATATAAAATAAAAATTTAAACAAAAGAAATTTACACTTTTCCTAAAACATGAAATTACTATAAAGTGCCTAATTTCTTAACCTATTTTAAACTCTTAATGTTTTCTTCCTTTTGTTTTTATAAACCTAAAAGCCACGTAGTCCTCCTTTTACTCTTAGATTTTTCCTATTTAAACTTACTTGAATGTTTCATTTTCTTTTAAAAGTAAGACCATATGCTCTAAAAGGATATTTTAGTTCGATTTTATCTTGTGTGATGTTATATGGATATTTTTAAAAAAAATGTTATATTGATATTTTTAAGAACTCACAGGACAAAAAGTTGCCTTCTGCAGCATTATGGCCATTTCTACTTCGAACGCAAGGAGTCCAACAGGCTATTAATATTATTACAAATTTCTTGTTTTTTTTTTTTTTTTGGTATCGTAAGTGATCTTGATTATTGCACCTTGACACCGTCTTATCACTATAGCTAAGCTACTCAATAGTGACATATTAAATTGGAAATATAAACAAAATATTCCTTGGTCTACACGTTGCTGCCATAATTACTAGACACCATAAAACTGCCACAACTACCCACGACTTTAAAAAAATCCATTTAATTTCACTGTGGAAAAGTATGCCCTAATTTGACAACACAACTAAGAGATATTAATAATCAACCAACATCATGTTTATGAGACATTTGATATCATTCCCGTAGTAGAGAATGCCATGATATTAAAATTTAAAAGTGCTTGTTATTAGGATTTTTACCGTAATTTTCATTTTAATAACATACTCTAAAACCCTTGCCGAAAACTCATTTGCTAGCTGCAACCTGCCAACATGAGAGGTGATATGGTACACTTGTGAGGAGGAGAGGGGAGGGATAAGGTACCAAAAGTAGTGGAAGTGACAAGTAACTGACAAAGACACAACCTGTGGAATGACATGAAATAGTGAACATCTGAGCATCGTTTACTCGTCTTGCATTAGTATGGATGCAAGATAGCCATTGATACGCTATTACAGATCACCTTGCTCAAATCACACTTATTATTATTGCATTCAATGCAATTGATGGACGATAACTTATAGTGGTTGGACGATTCTTGTGAGAAGCGATGAGGGGATTCACAAATCTAGAAGTTTATGACAGTTTAGAAGTGGATTGTCAGAGTGATGGTTGGGAACTCAATAACTCAATCTTCATTGATCGAGTCTACCTACTTCTCTGTCCAAGAATATTTCAGCAGATTTTAATTTTATTGATTCCCTAAATGCTACACAAGTTTCACGTCATCCACTTAGTCTATCTCAGAAAATAAAGACTTTGATGTAAAGTTACAGGCTTTCTGGTAGGATGAAATCTTGTCGCCTCTATGTGGTGGGTCGCAGCCTTCACAGAGACCCACGTCAATGTAAAGTATTTGCTGTGAATAGGTTTTTTTTTCTTTATTTTCTTTTGAAGAGAGCGTGCAAACTTTTCTTTTAACATATAGATCTATCCAGTGGTTTTAACAAATTAGTTCTTCAATTTTATTTAGATTCTTTAAGTCCCTTGCAACACAGAGCACTTGCTGCCCAAGTATGCAAACAAAATGATTAAATAGTTTGCACAATTTCTTGTATTTTTTTATTATTATTATTTTTTTATAACTTCAACATTTGTTTTTAACATGGCTTACACAAGGATATTCACGAAAAGATATTTGTTGCTCATATATATATATATATATATATATATATATATATATATATATATATATATATATATTCCAAACTGTCCATATTAACAAAACAAATTCATTGAGGATATCTGTGTAGATTTGGAAGAAAACTACGTGTATTTTGAATGAGATAACCAAGAATCCATTCAAATCTCATTTCCCTACTTTTTCTTCTATCCTATTTGTTATCTCCTTCTAAAGGAATAACACTTATTCACAGCAAGATTACGAATGGAATAATCCATTTCACTGACCTATTATATTTCTTTTTTTTTTGGGTTTCCCTTCTATGCATTCTATAATCATTAAAACTGAAACAGAAGGTATTTGCATACTACTACAATGATGCATCATATAACCATTCTACGATATAAGAAATTTTTAGAGTGATTACTTAATGGGTCTTGTAGAGAGTACTTTGCTACATTTCACAAGGTATAGATTTCTTCTTTATTGCAGCATATTACAAGACTTTTGAGGCTACGATAAATATTCAGAAAACACAATGGACAATAGATAAAGGAATAAGGTTTGCTCTTTCTCCATCTTTTCATGTCACAATAATCACTAACATTTTATTTTGCAACTAAATTTAAAAAAATATAATGAATGGCATATAACTAAATAAGACTTTCTCTATCTCATACTTATTTTTATTTTCTTAACAAGAAGTAAAATACTTTTTTTTTTTTATAAACACACAATGCTACATCTATATTTGTGCAGTAATGGTTTTACATGCCAATGAGAGAAAACTTGCTCTTTATTTTTTTATTTTTTTATTTTATATTTTCTTTTCTTCTCATAATACACTTGTCCTTAATATTACAACAACATTTATGAATAAAACAAAAAATAATGAAGCTTGCTCTTTTCCATATTTGATTATTCATTCAAAAATATACTAACTTTTCATTTTACAATAATTCTAAAAAATAAAATGAGTACAATGTCAAATACTACAAGCTTGCTCTCCACCCTACCATAATGGCATTATGGAGCCTCGAGGGCTCTAGCCATACCCCTGAGCAAGGAAGTTTCTTAGCTCCATGATGATACATAGAGTTCTTTCAAATTTTTACAAAGGAATGAGGATAACATAGCACACAATTTCATTATCCAAGTTCACTACTCTTTGTTTCAACCATGACCCATGCAACATACCACCTTATCAATTAAATAAAGGAAAAATGGAAGTAAGGGAAAACTTATATATTTTCCCCAAGTGAGGGAACTAAACTCCTTTATTCTTTTTCCTCTCCAAACCAAGCCATTTTCATCATGATCTTGCCAAAGAGCTAGACTCCTCTCTTTTCTCATTCTTTCTACCATCTTCAATCAAGTTCTCCAAGAGGAGAAGTGGGCAATGCCCAAATCTTCCATCTTCTTGAGGTATATAGGAATCCTCCAAACCTACACTCTTTCCCACAAGTGCTCACACATGTGTGAGTCTTGTGCCAATTCCAAGAACTTTTGGGGAGTGGAAGGTTGAGAGTGACAAGTCATTCTTCCCAAGCCCCAACACTTTTTGAATTCGTCACATTCATGAATGTGGACTTTTGAGGGGTCTTTTCACACTCCAAGGATAAGTTCACATGTCAAAAAGGTTCCAAACCCATAGGTATAGGTCCTAGGGGTCTATTCTTGTTCAAAAACCAAGGAAATCAACTCAATAATCCCTTTTCAAAACCTACACAAGAATCCATACGAATTTGGATCCTAACCAAGGGTTCCAACCCCAACCAAACTCACATCACATGTCCTACAAATTAGATTCTACTCAATCACCCAACCAATAATAAAACCTCAAACCCTTCTAAGTCAAATAGGGCTACACTTAGAACTTCCCAAAGATGTATTTGATTTGATTCCAACATTTATCTATCCTCCTATTTGCATATTTGATTCCTGCACATTACCAAAGTCAACATGATTAGATCATATATCTCTTCATATTATTAGCTAATCCAATTCACATAATTTTAACTCATGAACTATTTACTCATTAATACATCAAATGAACCTAATGGTTCAATTTTCATTATAATCAAAGGAAATACACACTTACTCCAATGCAAGAATATAGTCAATGAGATAGTCACCCCGTCATTTTATTTACCACCTTAGTAATTCATTTTAAACTCCTATAACATTAATGGTGAACCATTTACCAAAATTTAATATGCCAAATAACCCAACATGTTAGAGTTATATCCAACAATTCACATGTGCATCTATCATAATTAAATTAAGGTTAATTCCCATGAATCCTAAAAAAAAAATTTATCATTCATTTCATCATAATTATCATCTATCTACTTGTTTGATTGAAATAAAAAGGGAAATACGAAATGGGGTCTTACATTCATGGTAGCATAAGCAAGAATATTATCAAATAATCACACCATTTGTCATCCATAATATATCTTACCATCTATTTAGGATCACATAAAACATATTAGGACTTTACTAATCACATGCAAGGTGGGGCGTTACACATTCGCAGTGGGGGGTCTTACATTTTGTAAAGCATTTATACACTTTTCTAGACAATATTTATTACAATTCACCTAAAAATCACCATTTTATTCATCATCAAATCCTAGTTTTAAGTGTTCTAAGTCTTGTAACAAGATTTCACACTTTTCTAGGCATAATTTCACTATTTACACCTTTTTTATGCTTTATTTGACCTCTTTATGTCCTTATAAGGCTTAATTAAGTGTTTTTTTAATGTAAACCTCACAAACAACATTAAATGCAAGTTAATTCCCAACACCCACATTCAAGTCCAAGATTGGACCCATTCACCATGGGTGGTGAATGCATCCCTCTTGGCTCAAAATTCAAAATATTTCAAATTTTCTTTCGGACTTTTATTTAAAATCACCTTATGTCAGCCTGTGATGAGGTATCATTAGGGTACTAAGGCACAATTGTGTATAAATAGGTATTTTTCTTCTCATTTTAACCCCCAATCATCAAGTTCACTAATTCATGCATTCAATTAGCATTTGACTACTTTGTAGCATCTAATCAAGCATCAATCAAGCATTCAAAGGTTGCCATTGACATATCTTCATATTTCCTTCAACAAGGGTTTGGTAAGTTGATAGAATTTGCATGTTATTAGTTTATCTTTCTCTTTCATTTCATCATTTTATTAAGGGTTCAATTGATTACCAAAGTGGGATTTGACCAATGAAAATTCATTTTCCTTAACCCTTAACCATTTTTCACCTTTGTGCATGTGTTGTGTATGCATATTTTTCAAGAATTTAGGTGTTTAAAAGTGGAAAATAATTCAACAAAGTGTTTCAAGTCAAATATTTCCTATTTCAAGCTTGGAGAAAACGTTATGTTCGTTTTCTGTAGAATTAACTTCGTCAACCCGAAAAACAAACAACCTAAGATCTAGTGCTACATAATTGGTTTCTAATTTCTTAGAATTTTTGGAGAGGAATTATTCACCATTAGTGATGAATGAGTCCCAATTTAAGGCTAGAAATCTATATTTTGTCAGTTTTCAAATCGTAAAATTTAGAAACTAGTTTCTGACAGTTTTCATTAGAAGCAAGAATGATTTGCCATCATTGGTGAATGAGTTCCACTGGTGATTTTCTATGATTTCAGATGGAATTAAGAATATTCTAGAATATTCATCGGACCTCCAAGTGTAGTCTGAATTGGCCTTTTTCTCTTATATTTTGCATTTGTTCATTCTTAGTTCATTGTTTCCAAACATCATTGTGTTTTCCAACGTTGCATTGTTCTTAGGTTTCACATTCATATTCAGTAAAAAAATTTATTTAGTTGCATTCATATAATTCCATTTACTCTTAATTACATCATACATTACATAATTTGAGTGAACTAGCTAGATCTTTTGGCCCTTCTTTCTCCTTTTAGGTGAAAAACCCTAGAAGTTCTAGAAATGACTAGGGTGCCAAAAATCTATGGTTCATACAAAAACCAAAACACTTTCCAATTGAAGTGCATAAAATTATGACATCCTTAGACACTTCCTCAAAACTACATAGCATAATGATTATCTGTTGTGGAATGTGAAGCATTCCAATATGCACTCTTCAACTGTAACTTTTCCATTACTAAGCCTAGTAGATTTTCATCAATAACATCAATTGTGGAAGACATATAACCTTAAATTTTTTGATATAGACTACTTCAACACATACCATTATTTCCTATAAACCACATGATAATATGATGTAGTATGAATCAATGGGGACCACAAAATTGTTGCTTTGTTATTCTGAAAATGCACTAGTACTTAGCTAATTTCCTCAAACACACTTTTTTTTCTTTGTACTTCTTTAGACTATGTAGATATAGATGCACCATCACAGTTTATAGAATGAGTTTTCATCAATGACAACACCATACACCATCATGCTCATATTTCCAACATAAAGTTCATTATTTTTATGTTTGTATTTTTTAGTTCATTTAAAAGGGAGACATATGATTAACTTATTTTAGGTTCACATTATTACAATTGAATTTATAATTATAAGTATAAATTATTTTTCACTAATAGATAATCTGTGTCTTGTTCTTGTATATATTTCTTATTGGTTTAAATTTATAGGAATGTTACTTATCATCTTCATGCTTTGATGCAATGGTCAAAACTACATAATTTACTATGAAATTAAGAGAGTTGGATATTCCTATATAAGGATAGAAAAACTTTGAGAAAAAATTAATAATCTCATTATAATTATTTCTCATCATTTCATACATTAGGAAATGATTTAAATAATTAAATATTAACCAAAAAATTGTTAGTTGATTAATAGATAGAGTAGGATCTATTGTGACCCTCCTAAGAGTTTCTACTAGAATATCATTTCTAATGTATATAGATTGGAGAAATATGTTTGTATTATTGTAAGAAAGAACCTCATTTCCAAAATATCAAGCATATTTTTTATATTGTACTTGTGTGTATAAATTTTTTCCTCATGTCTATTAGCTTTAGATAATCCTACAATTCTATCTTGATCCACTACCTATTTTCTGATAACTCTATCTAAACATGATGTGAAAATATCTCCATTTAGAATTAATTTCATACTTTGTAGACAACTAGAAAATTCAACATCATAAATCCATATCTTATCTCTCCAAATTATTCAAAAATGATCTGAACACTGCTAGAATTAATAATGCTAAAAAATGAGCAATTATAGGATACAAGAACTCAAGTTTTAGGTAAGATTAAGACCCTATAATAAAAATTAATTTCAATACAAATAATATATGACCATATTTTGTTAGAAATAGATTTAAAGTTTATTAAGGAAAGAAATCTGATTTGATGTAATTGAGAACATTGAGAGAGAGTGCAATTGGACAGTTTTATGATGTATGGAAATTTAATGGAAGTAAAAATTTTAAAAAAATTGAAGTCAATAAATGAGACCAATAGTTATCTCTAATAAGACAAAAGAGCTACAATTTCTAGTCAAATCATAGGATCTAAATAAAAGAAATAAGTGTCTTATCTATTGTGCAAATAGAGTCAAGGTTAATATAAGAAGACAAGAAATTAAAAGGACTTGTGGACTAAAAGATGGTGCAGTTTTGTTGTCATTGATGTCAAAAAGTTTTATAAAATATGTTGTAGTCTACTTGTTTGGTTGCCACAGTCTTTGAGAAATGCTCCACATTTCTAAAATGATGGTATTGTGCTCCTATGATTTTAAAGATAGCTTTGTGTTTTCTCAATTCATGTGTGATCAAAGTTTCATAACTTTTGGGTTACCTTAAATGTGTTTTTGAAAAACATAGATTGAAGTTTGTGTTGTCTTTGTGAGGATATTCTTAGAGGTGCAAAGGTTGGATTTTTATTTCTCTACATTTGTAGATATGGTTGTGTAGATTAGAATTTTACTTCAAGAAGATGTGAAGGTGTCATATCAAAATTTCCATGCCATTATTCCTTTTGTAGAGGAAGTTATAAGTCATAGAGTGCAGGACTATGTTGTCTAGTGTCTGGCTTCAATTTATATCTTCTTTCACCACTATAAAGGTTGTGAAATTTAGTTTTATGAGTTTGAATGGATACTCCACATGTCTCATAGTGTCTAAGGTTTGAAGTGCTTGAAGATAGTTATTTTTAAAAATACCGTGTAGATGTTTCAAGTCATTTTGTGAAGATATATTTTTGTTGAGGTAAACTAAGGCATATTGATGGTGTCTCCCACAATCTCAAGTGTGAGCAGAAATTAAGGAGTAAATGAAGATGTTGTATGGATCATTTTGACTCATCTAGGAGGTGCAAAAATCACATTTTATCTTTGTCATGTACTACCAAGGGTGTAATGACTAACATGCTACAAATTACATGTTTTCTTGCTTATGATTGATGCAATTTGAATTTGCAATGCATGCTAATGATGTTTATAGAAAAAAAAAGTTTTGAATATAGTTTTGGATGAGGTTAATTGTGTTTTGGAATCCATGTGAGTCATGTTTCTCTTCTCATTGTTTTGTGTAATCTTTTGGTTCTTACCCTCTACATGTTTCATGATTAATTGTTTTATCTTTGGTCAACTTACAAATTTCATATTCTTTATTTTAGATTGACACATGAATTTTAATCAATATAAATACATGTATATTTTGTAAACCTCACTAATCTAGGTTGTGGCATGGAGTGATGAATTATGGTCCAACTGTGTAAGAGACTGAAAGAGAAAGAGAAAAAGTGGTTGATCCTGTATGGTTTCATTTTTATCATATGTCTATGATAGAAGGGAAGTGAAGAAGAATACTTAAATATTTATTCGACATAATAATCCAAAGTAAAAACTTCTTGATTGTTGAAATTAGTGCACTAGTACGCTGCATAGAAGATATCTGAAGAATAGAAAAATTAGAATTGAATTTATCTAAAGAGAATTGACAAATAAGAATTGCAATCATCAAAAGGATTTGGCTTAATTTTTAGTTTCAAACATCATTGGAATGATTTTCATTCTCTAATATTTCTTGATTATGTATTTAGTTCAAGTAGTTATATCATCCTTGCATTCTAGTCCTAAAAAAAGTGTAATCAGGGAGTTGTACCTTCCTTGGAATTTTCCACAAAATTGTTATCAAGGAGTAGTAGCTTAATTAGGTTGTAGCCCTAAAAAATTGTTCTAAATGTTATTAATATTGTGAGGTTGGATTAGGATAGTACCTCCTAGAATATTTTCTCACTATGGTTTTCCCCTGTGGTGTTTTCCACATATATCTAGTGTTGTATTATGATGTGCATTTTTTAATCTTTCAAGTTCATGTTGATGGAATACAGTTTGAAGTGTTTGTTTGTTTTGAAGGTTTTTAGATTTGATAGAATACCAATTCATCCCCCAATATTAGTATTCCAATGTGTTAAAAATTTGGCATTAGATATTGGTTCTTTACGAGAAGCCTGATAGCTTGAGGAAGATCCAATATGGCATAAGAAGGGTCTCAAAAGGCACCTAGGATTAATGGAACAAGTTTCCCTTTCTATTGATTTCAGATGAAAACTATATGTCTTCTTTAGGGTAAACTATATGGAAATCAATAAAGGATGGTTATACTATTTTTCCTACTCCCCTAACAGATTTGAGAAAAGTTAGGGCTAATGAGAATAATGTAAAGGCTAAGAATATTATCTTGAGTGGGATAGGAAATTTGAATCTTATAAGAGTAATGCACTAAAATTTTGCAAGTGAGGTCTAGGATAAGCTTAGTGGCATCTATGAGGGAGACATCAAATTAAAGAATTCCCAGTTGTAGATCAATAAATCCAAGTTTGAGAACCTAAAAGTGTTAGACGATGAAGATATTGTTGGGTATTTACTCTAGGTTGATCAAGTAGTCAATGCAATCAGAGGACTTCATGAAAATCTAAAAGAATCAATGGCAGTTAAAAAGGTACAAAGATCTCTTCCTAAAGCTTATAGTCCTAAAGTATCTTTTATTGAGGAAGCCAAATATTTAAATAAACTTCCAATGGAAAAATTATATGTTACCCATACTACATTTTAAGTGAGATAGTTTGACATTGAAGCCCCATAGAAGGAAGAAAATTTCAAATCTATTATAAATCAAATGTGTGAAGCATCCTATTATCATAGTGACATTGATGAAGAAAAATCAAACTTTGTAAGAAATTTGAATAGGGGTACCGAAAAGTATAAAGGTAAGCTACCTTTCAAATGTTTTAAACATGGAGAGCTTGGTCATTTTTCTTCTAAATGTCCCTTAAAACATTTTGAAAAGAGAAATAATGATACTAGAAGAAATAAGTTCAAGAAGAGTCTATACTCCAAGGAAGATTCTTTCTCTTCAAAGGATGATGAATGTAGTGATCCATATAATGAAGATGAAATCCTACTCTTGTCTACTAGGAACACTGAAGATAAAGCTACATATTTGAGTTTTGTGTGTACTAATTTACAGGAAAAATATGAGGCAAACTCCTAGGTGATTGATAGTGGTTTCTCAAACCACATCACATGGGATATGATCAAGTTTATCAAGCTTTGTGAAGTGGAATGGAGGCATTGTTAAGCTTGGACATGATAATTTAGTACATATTTGTAGAAAAGGAACAATAAGTATTGATGGAAAGCTCATAAAAAGGTTGTGTGCTATAGACAAATGTCCCCTTTTCATTTTCATGGCCTTTTAGGTCTTGTTTCATGGTATTTGATATGTTTTTCTTTGATTTTATGTTGCAACATGGCTTGAACATGCATATTTAGGTACTAAAATTCAAATAATGTTGTCTTGTGAAGGTGTTGTGAAGTGTTGTAAGACATTTCTACATTCTTCTAGACTCTATTCATTACAATTCACCTAAAAAGCATCTTTTGACACATCAGCAAGTCCTATTTTGACGTGTTGTAAAGTCTTGTAACAAAATTTCACACTTTCCTAGGCACAACTTCACTATTTATCTCTTCGTATGACTTAATTGACCCCTTCATGCCCTCATATGCTTCTATTAAGTGTGTTCTTGGATATTATCCTGACAAACAACATTAAATGAAACATATTCCTTGACACTTTTTTTTAGGTCCTAGGTGGGACCCATTCGCCATGGGTGGCAAATGAGTCCCCCTTGGCACCAAATTAAAAATATTTGAAATTTCTTTTAGGGATTTTATCAAAAATCACTTGATGTCAGCCTGTGATGAGGTATGAACTATAAAATATGACACAAGATTGTATAAATAGTAATTTTTAATCTCATTTTACATCTCCTCATTCAAGCATTCAATTATTCAATCTCCTACACATCTCATTCATTCAAGCTACTTCATACAAGCATTCAAGTATATTACAACATCAATTCAAGCAACATTCAAGCACTTTGAAGCATCCATTGATAATTTAGACTTGCATTATCAAGGGTTTGGCGAGTTAATAGCATTTACATGTTATTTTATCTTTCCTTTGCATTTCACTATCTTTACAAGGGTTTAATTATCACAAGTGGGGTTTGACCAAGGAAAACCACTATTCACTAACCTTAATCATTTTTCCCCTATTGCAAGGTTTTTCGTAGCTCTTTGTTTGTAGATTTGATAGGTTATTAGGTGTTGAAGATTGATTTCCAAGTCAACTTAAGTATATTTCATGCTTGAAGATTATTTTTTGTCTATTTCTTGCATAATTGACTTCGATAACTCGACAAGCAGACATTTCTAGATCTGGTGTTGCAGAGTTGCCTTCTGATTTTCTAGAATTTTGGGAGTCGACTAATTCAGCATTAGTGGAAAATGAGTCACACCTTAGGATTGAAAATCTGAGTTTTGTTAGATTTCAGATCCTAACTGTCAAAAACTAGCTTTCGACACTTTTTCACCAAGAGGACTGATTTGCCACCTTGGGTGAATGAGTCCCACTGTGAAAAATCAGTAATTTTCATCAACATCTAGAATACTCTAGAATCATCACAATTCATCCAAGTGCACTCAGATTCATCCCTTCTCTTTTTGTTCTGCATATTTCTTCCATTTTCTTCATTTTCTGCATATCACAATGTGTTTTCAAACATAGCTTAAATTGCACTCTTGCATTCGTTTTCCCTCATTTAGATTAGTTAATTGAATTTATATTACTTAATTTAGGCATAAAAACATCACACATAACATTAATTGAATGAACCCAATGCATTTTTGGGTCCTATCTCTCTCCTTTTAGGTGAAAAACCCTAGAAGAGCTAGAGTTGTCCATAGTGACCCAAAAATCTATGGTTAATTTTGATGAACCCGACTTTTGAACAATTTTCAATTTTGATTTCATTGTCATATTGCATCCTAGTTTAAATTTGCATCAACATTCAGTTAGGTCATTGTTTTATTATTGCATTCTAGGACTTTCATATTGCATAAATGAAAACTTCATTTAGATTTCATTTTTGCATTGCATTTCATTGAAAAAAAAACTACATTCTGCATCTATACTTGCATTCTGTAGAAAATTTAATTCATCCTCAAAATTCTAAAACACACAAAAAAATTGTATTATGGGACTCATTCACCACCCATGGCGAATCAATCCCGCTACACTTTTTAGACAGTATTTCACACATCTTTCTGGAATTTTTTTGCATTCTAGTTCACTATTTCTTCATTCTTTCATACTTTCTATAATCTCTATTATTCTCATTTATTTCACATTAGCTTATTTTTATAATGGCATTTTCTTTCAATAAGTTTTTAAATTCATTGAAATCATTGGTAGGCATGTCCAACTGTTCCTTTGGATGTGACCCTAATGACGTTGAGCTACCTCATGTTCTTTCAACTCCTCATGATTGTCCTCCTCGTAGTGTAGACATCATTGGAGAAGATGATGTTAGCATGAACTAGTTCTACAATGACTGCCTTGATAACTTTGAAGCCAATGTAGCCTTTTATCGTTCCATGAAGTCACAAGATCTTCCACATCTTGCACCTCCTGATCACTTTGCATATTTACATCCTAAAATCAATGATGGACCTATGGTTCCTCCCTCAATAGGATCTAGTTCCTATAACCCAACACATTCAAACCCCTTTTATGTTCATAAAGTCACAAACACTTCCATAAACCTTGAAGAAACATATGGCAATGGTTTCACTATCTTGAGTAAACAAGGTTGTGACATGAAACATGAACATGACATTCATCAGTTTATGGAACAAAACCCAACCAAAGCAAACACAACAAGGCTAGTACAATGATCTTGAATCCTCCTCCTAACTTGAAAATTCTCCTTCGACGTGAACAATCATTCTCTCCTTCTAATGCTCAGGATGTTAGGATCCCTAGGAGTCCCCTTCCTCCTTCTATTCATGAAAAAGGAGAACCTAGTAGATGCAAATGACCATACAAATTGAAGAAGCTCAAGTTTCCTACACATCCCCCACCTGAATGTGAAAGGAAACTTCATGTGATTATTCATCCTGACAATTCCCACATACCATATTGCAAATATCATCGTATTCTTGGACATTGAACGGAAGAATGTCAAACATTGAATGACATGTTGGATAAGTATCACTACACTGATACTAACTGCTTTCCTATCATCCCTTAAAACACCTTTGCTTTATCATGCCATAGTTGAAGGATTTTTCATTCTCAGTGTTGCATGATCCTATTCATCATCACCTTTGGTTCATACTATTTTTTCCCTTCTGTATGATACAAGTAGTTTTTAGCCTTTATCCTTGTAATTCACTTGTCTTTGAATCTTTACTATGTTATTCATTTTCTGCTTACCTTTTAAGATTGAGAAACCAATAACTTAGTTAATGGTTCACTTACACTTGCATTACTTGTTTCTTTTATTTTTCTTTTATGTGTGTATTGTGTTCCCCCATGAGCTGTGTTTGTTGTTCCCTCTCTTTGTCCACTTCTTCTATTCATACCTCTATTCTTCCAATTGATTGTCTTTTATTTTGTTTTGTGTTTTCCATTTTGGGATAATGCAAAGTGTAGAAACGCCCAATGTATCTTCCATGTTGACCCAAATGGTCCTTGTCTTTTCTTTTGTTTTTTCTTTTCCTTTTGGGTATGATGCAAAGCATTGAGACTGAAATGTCTCCTTCATGTTGACTCAAAAGATTTTCCTTTTCATTTCCTTTTCTCTTGTGTTTTCCTTTCGGACAATGCAAAGTGTTGAGATTGCAATGTCTCTTCCATGTTGACTCAAAATGGACTTTCTTGTGTCATTCTTCCATAAATCCCTTATTTTTTTTTGTGTGCTTTCTTTTATGGGGGGCAACTCCCTTTCTTTCTTTTTTCATTTTTCCTTGCCATGATGCACCCTAACTTTAAAACATATGACTTGGCATAGGAATTTCTGAGTTGGCTCTTGTGTCTTGTTTTCATTTTTCATTTTCTTTTCTTCTCTACTTTCAAGTAATTGCTCATAGAATGATGTGTAGCAATTCCTTTAATAAAGTGGGGGCCATACATTGCCATAATTCATTTGCATTCTTGGTTCCTACTATAGCCTTGTCATTTTTGTGTTGTGTTTGTTACTTTATGGATGACATTGGGTGTGATGTCCTTCATAAGTGTGATCTATCTCAACATATTGCATTCCTCTTGGTGGTTTGATGCGATGCACTACATCTCCTAAGTTATGAATACTATTCTTTGATCAGTCCTCTCTTGGAGACATTAGACACAATGTTCCCTAAGTGACTAAATTTTCATAAACTTAACAAGACTCCTTTGAACATCTTTTTACATTTTTACATTTTACTTTTTGCATTTTTCCACC
Organism: Sequoia sempervirens; assembly: GCA_007258455.2. Lineage (NCBI taxonomy): Eukaryota > Viridiplantae > Streptophyta > Pinopsida > Cupressales > Cupressaceae > Sequoia > Sequoia sempervirens. The sequence continues at coordinate 351,714,720 of VDFB02000015.1, read as the reverse complement.
TTGCATAACGAAACTTGCATGTTTTTGGTACCTTTGTTCATTAGCATTTTTCTTTGTGGCACCTTGTTAAAGTTATCAACAGGCATAGCTTTAGCATGGTTGTGTGGGAAGCCCACCTAGTGGCGTGAATTTTCCCATAGCTACTTTTGTGTTTTTTGTGAGTGCATACCAACTAACATATGTATCTTACCTTTTTGGGCCTTCTCACCCCACAGACAACTAGTTTTATGGCCCCAGATTAAGTACATTTGGGCTTTCTCATGCCTCAACATGAGTACACATTCTCTTTTGGCTTAGATCTTATCCACAACTAGTTGGATTAGTGATTGAAGCTTCATTCAGTTCATTTTCAACACTTGTGTGTTCCTTTGTTCTTATGTTTAGTTTTCCATGGGATCTTCGTCCTGGGGGCTTGATCATCTCTCTTGATTGTTGTATTCCATCTTGCTAACGTAAGTGCATTTGAACCCTATTATTAATGTTCATGGCTACTTTAGTGTGAGTTTGAAGCAGGTCCATTCTCTCACTAAAGTGGGGATAAATTTTCCATAGAAAAATGGCCCCTTATCATTTGCATGACCTTTTAGGCCTTGTTATATGGTACTTGATATATTTTTCTTTTATTTTATGTTGCAACATGGCTTGAACATGCATATTTAGGTACTAAAATTCAAATAATGATGTCTTGTGAAGGTGTTGTGAAGTGTTGTAAGACATTTCTACATTCTTCTAGACTCTATTCATTACAATTCACCTAAAAATCATCTTTTGACACATCATCAAGTCATACTTTGAAGTGTTATAAAGTCTTGTAACAAGATTTCACACTTTCATAGTCACAACTTCACTATTTATCTCTTCTTATGACTTGATTGACCCCTTTATGCCCTCATATTCTTTTATTAAGTGTATTTTTGGATATTATCGTGACAAACAACATTAAATGAAACATATTCCCTGAAACTTGTTTTGATGTCCTAGGTGGGACCCATCCACAATGGGTGGAAAATGAGTCCCCCTTGGCCCCAAATTCAAAATATTTCAAATTTATTTTTAGTATTTTATTAAAAATCACTTGATGTCTGCCTATGATGAGGTATGAACGATAATATATGACACAAGATTGTATAAATAGGGAATTTTCATCTCATTTTACATCTCCTCATTCAAGTATTCAATTATTCAATCTCCTACACATCTCATTCATTTAACGTACTTCATATAGGCATTCAAGCATATTACAACATCAATTCAAGCAAAATTCAAGCACTTTGAAGCATCCATTAGCATTACTTCATACTTGCATTGTCAAGGGTTTGGTGAGTTGATAGCATTTACATGTTGTTAGTTTATATTTCCTTTGCATTTGATTATATTTACAAGGGTTTAATTATCAAAAGTGGGGTTTGACCAAGGAAAAACCCTATTCACTAACCCTAATCATTTTTCCCCTATTGCATGTTTGTTTTCAGCGCTTTATTTGTAGATTTGATAGGTTATTAGGTGTTGAAGATTGATTTCCACTTCGACTATGTGTTTCAAGTCAACTTAAGTATATTTTATGCTTGAAGAGTATTTTCTATCTATTTCCTGCAAAAATGACTTTGACAACCCGACAAGCAAACATTTCCAGATCTGGTGTTGTAGAGTTGCCTTCTAATTTTCTATAATTTTGGGAGTGGACTGAAAATCTGAGTTTTGTCAAATTATGGATCCTGACTGTCAGAAACCAACTTCTGACAATGTCACCAGGAGGACTAATTTGCCACCCTGGGTGAATGATTCCCACTATGAAAAATTAGTAATTTTCATTAGCATCCAGAATACTCCAAAATCATCATAATTCATCCAGGTTCCCTCAGATTCATCCCTTCTCTTTTTGTTTTGCATATTTCTTCCATTTTCTTCATGGTTTGTATATCACAATGTTTTTTCAAGCATAGCTTAAATTGCACTCTTGCATTCATTTTCATTCATTTAGATTAGTTAATTGTATTTATATTACTTCATTTATGAATAAAAACATCACACATAATATTAATTGAATGAAACCCATGCATTTTTTGGGTCATATCTCTCTCCTTTTAGGTGAAAAACCCTAGAAGAGCTAGAGTTGTCCACAGTGAACCGAAAATCTACAGTTCAAGTTGTTCTTTATATGAAAGGTCTCAAGCAAAATATTCTTCATGTGACTTAGATGTTTAGAAATGGATACAATCTCATATTGAATGAAAGAGGATGTGAATTTAGAAAAGAAAATTTTAGAAGATTGGTTGTAGAAGGATCTATGATAAATAGTGACATATACAGTCTAATGGATTTCAATGGGAGAGATTATCTTTTAATACAAGAAAGTGAATGTTTTCTTTGGAATAGGAGAATAGGACACATCAAATTTTACAATCTTGTGAAGATCGACTCATTACATGTAGTGAGGGATATGCCCAAGAGAATGAAGCCTTCAAGTACTGCGTAGAGAGAATGTTGGTTTGGAAAGAAGAGAAGGATAAGTTTCAAGTATAAGGAATATTCTTCCTCTAAACCATTGGATTTTATACATACTAATTATTGTGGACCTATTGAATCTACAAGACATTTTAGAGGGGTGGTGAATCAGTTGTACCTTAAAACATGAAAACCATCCTACACATTAAGATACATACATGTACATTTTAAGATGAGTAGCAAAATAAATGAGAACATGGTAGCTGAGAAGTTTCATTGTGTAGGAAGATTTGAGTGTGACTATAGTAGAGAGCGGGGCATCGGCCACAAGAAACACTGCAGAATGTGGCGTATTAGCAATTCCAAGCAATCACCGAAAGGGAGGATGTTGCAAGAACCATAAGATAGTTCCTTCTCCAGAGCATGAAATGGAATTTCAATTGCCAAGGTTACCCAACAAAATAAATACTATTCACTTTCCCTCATTAAGTATTATAAGTAAACAAGAGTTGTGTAAGAATTGAATAGATACTTTGTAATCTCTGTTATCTCCCCATAAGATTTCTCTTTTCATTGCATATATGGATGTATTTGACTCTATCATTCTAGTGTGGAGTGCCCAATGCACATTGATAGATAGATTTAACTCCTTTGACACCCCTTACTATTTAGTTTACCCTATCAATGGTGATAAACAAATGTATGATTCTGCATATGTATATCCCTTCTTTTAATGTTCTAAAATGAATAACTCAAGTACCTGATTCACGTCTCCATAATTTTGATTACATGATGACCATGGCATTGTATAGTAGTTTGACATTTTATAAACTAGGGTTGGATGAAATTAAGATCATTGCAAGAGTTTTTCACCTAGACATGAGTATTTAAGACTATATTTTTTTAGTAGAAGAAATTTGGTATTAATATTATTAAAACACAGGTGTAACATAAGTTTAGTAGCTCACAAGTTCCTACTAGCATTAGTAATAATATTTCTTACATACCTCGATTTGAAAAATAGTAGTAATGGACTTGATGCCACCAAACTTGTCACATGTCAGAGGTGTAATAGCTACTGGTGTATTCCTAGCGTAGGCTTGGGATAGTCAATCCTACGCTAGGTGGCTGGAAATCTTCCTAGAAATCTGCAGTCGCGGTATGCCTATCACCCATCACTGACCATCTCTTTCTTCTAAATTGCAAAGGAGGGTGAGGCGTATAGGAAACATGTATAGAGAGTATGGTGACAATAAAGTTTACAGATTTGCACCATATTATCTTCTAGACTTATGAGTATGGCTTCCATAGTCTTCCTAAAATAGACACACGCTTCTCCAACTTCTACTATTGCCCGACCATTGTCATGAGGCTATCTCGAAGCGATATATTGACTCATTCTTCAGCACTGTAGGAGTCTTAAGGACTGCAAGGCTCTTATTATATGCTGAAATATTAAGTTTTCCAGGGCAACCACCCCCAAAACCTGAAAGGTATGGTTTAAAGCTGAGGACATATGTGAAAGTGATGACGGTGTGGATACCAAGGATATCTTGCTCCATTGGAATATATTTCCACATCCAAGCCTCTTCTAGCTAACAACTGACTCGAAACCTAAGGGGTGCGATGGCAAGAGATGAGAGAAAGAGCTTAGAGATTAATTAGGGAGGACTTGATCCTTCTACGACAGGTCGCATCCCACCCCTTCCTATGGAACTCATGATCACCTGAGAGTGGTAAGAAAAGGAGATTTTATATAATTAGATTCAACTAAAATTGCTCATAGTTGTAGTTATGATCCTTTGTTGCATTCTTTTCTTTTATTCCTTGCACAGGGAATAGGTTGTTTTGAGAGATATTTAGCAACAGAGGAATTGTAGAAATTGTGACTAGGAGAGGAATGATTTAGCACTGCAAAGTGGGCTTGTGGAAAAAGACACTTATAGTATCTTTTAACTTTACATTTTATATCCTCTTTATCTTGTTTTATTCATGAGATATCGTAACTATGTTTATTTATTTATTTTTATTTACTTATCACATTCGTTGAGTCCTAAATCTTTCCTAGATGAGGCTTAGCATGATGGTAATGAGATGCAATTGTATGAACCATGTATTTAGCCTATTTTACTTCCTATCTTACACACTTTTATTTGTTATATTTTGTTCCTTATTTACTAATGAATATGGCAAAATTCTTTTGCCAATAAACTAAATTTCTATATACATGATACCACCTAATTGTGCATATAGAGACATGAGAGGTATGAGTAGATTTACATTCTTCCTTTCACTATATGCTAGTAGAGATTTATTCACAACTTTAAATTCATAAAAGAGCATTTTCTTTTGACAGAAAAATAAGATGTATTTTTTCTCTTTATATTTTATTTTATCCAGAATATTCTGCTTTATTTCCTTTGCAATGTAAATACAAATGTTCATAGAAAACAAGGATGTGTCTATTGCCATTCAGCAACATGGAATCTACAAATATATACTTACGTGATACAACATGATATACTATCCCTCCTTGATCAAATGAGTAAGAAGTAAGAACTTTAGGTTCAGAATAACATTACATTCATTCTTGCACAATGAAAAAGAATACGCCTTTAAATAAAAAGGATAATGAAGACTGCACCTAACACTTGTATTCTTTACTTTCCTAGAATATACACCACTTTCATATGTAAACACAAAACTTACATCTACCAATAAAGGTAGTTACATTTTTGTGAGGTTATCCTCACCTCATAGGCATAAAGATATGACAAAATAGTTGACCCTCCCCAAGTTTGCAATACTCCTCATAACTTTCTCCAACCTACACAAAACACAAGCATATTCTCCATAGCCAAGGTAGTGCTCAGCTCCCAACCTTTGGTTGGAAAACCAACCACCCCCGAGCTAGGAGGCAACCGAGGGAACCGGGTACAAACAAACCAAGCAAAAAAATATTTACACACACATGATACATACAAGATTATTTTCACACCCACCAAAGGGATTTTCACATAACTTTAGGATTCCATCAAAATCCAAAGAGGGGGATGGAGGGTGGACTACGCACTCCATATGGGGACTTATAGTAATAGCAACAAGAACAATTCAATATCATACTCCCATCATTTCACATGCAACCCTTCTTTAATATCTTCTCTTTCTCCAAAACCCATACCACTTAAACCAGTTCTACCATTTCACAATTACATATTGGTACTCATACCCTTTTTAAGCCTCTCATCTCAAGGAGGGATTAAACTTCCCCATGGAGGTTCCTACTCCATACCATCCCCAACGAGGGATGCTCTTCCCAAATTTTGGGTGAGCCTATCCCTATTCAACCCTTTTTCCCATAACACATAATACATCAAAAGCACAAGAAGACATGCTCTAAGAGAAATTTGAAATAGACATACAAATCAAACATAATAGATAAAATTTCAAGCACATCTTTTCACCTACACATATAATCTTTCAAATACAAACATGAAGAAGTAGAAAACAAAAGTGGTGAATCTACCTTAAAACCGAGCTCAAGGAAAGATGAGTTGAGGATCCACACAACTCTTCTTCCAATATTTTTCTTCAAACTCCTCACTCCCCCAAAATGCAACCAAAATCTAGAATTCCAAAGAATCCCATAACCCTTGTTTTGAGTTTTCTTTATAGGAACTCAAGTTTGAATACCTTTGAATAGGGAGACATCTGACATTTTTCAACCTCCCATCCACTCTCCCAAGCACACTCACCCATGTGTTCTCACACATGTGTGAGGAGTTGGGAGCCTTTCAAGGCAACTTGGAGAAGTGGGGATGGAAAGAGACTAGTCCCCATCCCACTTCCCAAACCTTATTTTCGTCAAACCTCTTTAAGGCCTCAAAAAGAGTGCCCAATCTTGAGACTGACCCATGATTTTGAGCTAAAAAGGTACCTAACCCATAGGTACCTACCCTAGAGACCTTAAACCCATAAAAACACTTAAAAAATATCATTTTTCAATCCCCAAAAAGTGCTTAAAATTTAAAATCCTAGTTTGTCCTTTTGGATGGACAACTCATCTCCTAGGTGGATTGACATGACAATCAAAATCAATTTACAAACATTTAGAAATAACAACACAAATAAAATACATTACAAAATGGAACTATAGTCCCTCCATATGGACTTTAGCTCGGTTTCACTGGTTAAATTACTCAGGGTTCCCAAGGGTTGCCTCCAATTTCCACTGGCCATGGAAAATGTACCTGCACACTTGATTCACACATTAATCCATCGAAGTAAATAATATTCATATAATAATCAAACAATTTGAATCACAATTGCATTCACACAATTTTCATAATTTGCATAGCATAAAAATCTCATAACATAATTGAAAAATCATTCTAGCCACCTATCTTATCCCATTTTCATTAGCCTTAATTTTCATACTCATCTAATTGCAACATGATTAGTTCACACCACTTGTTTCGTTCAATCATCATTAAATTTTTAGATTCAAATTAAACAATTCAATAACCAACATAAAATTAGATCAATCATCATAGTTAGCTAACATGTAGTATAATCAAAATCAAATCATCATATGAACTTAAACTTTTAAATATCATGTCATCAATGGTATCAATGGGCATAGACAATAACCAAATGCAAAATAATCCAAGTACTAGAAGTAACAAAGGGGTGGGCCTCACACATTGCCACATGTCTTCATGTGTCATCATCCACTTCCATGACCTCACACTTTATCTGGTCCCACCTGACACATGACACTAGCCTATTATACCACTAGATTAGATGGTAACCCACCACACACCTAACACAATGGTGGGGAGGTTTTTGATCTCCTAGGCTTGATCACAACTGTTGACCAAGCTAAGGGAAAATATTTATCGTGCAACTTAGGAGGTAGTAAAGTTATTAAATTTTTGTCAAACTAATAATTGCTAGGAAAGATGGCTAGTTGCATAGACAACTCTAATGATTTAAGTTGTAACTTAAGCAACCTGCAACTACTAATACATATAAAAAATCAACTTTTAGGCTGTACTCATCCCCGTGACTATAAGACCTAGGGTTTATCTACCAAATTCTAATTCTATCTGAAATAAAATATCAAACAATTTTGATCTCAATCTTTATCATCTAAATTTGTAAACTACACCTTTGAGAAGATCTCAAGAAACACATATCAAATATGCATCTATTTTTATCTTTTGATGACTGGAGGAAACTTTTATAGTGTCATGACAACATTTCATGACAAGTTTGAAGCATTTTGAGTAACTTTTCAACATTTGCAAAACATGCTCATGCCTTCCATCTATAATTTGATCCTCTAATCTTCATGGCTTCATGCAAACAATATCCCTCACAAGATACCACTTAGATATCCCCTTTTGACATAAATGATAATATTTTATCAATAATCTCCCCCATTTTCATTGATGGAAAAACCAATTGCTCAAACTGATTTGTACCAATTAAAGTAGGACTTTATGCTCATGATTGCTCTACAACTCTCCATTAGGGAAGTTTAACTTTCTCCCCTATGCTCAGTTGCATGATAATTTTAACACTTTCTCCCCCTTTAACATCAATGGAAAATGGTTAGACACAAGATATACACACTTAATCGCCCTTGTGAGTATTCTCGCCCTTTAGCAAACAATTCAAATTAAAAGATTAATGAAACTGCAACCATCAAGTCATTAGAAATTTGTAAAACTAGGTTTACCTAAATTGAATTTTCATTCATACCCAAGGATGAAATGAATAATAATGAAGCTCCCCCTAGACAAATTCCTTATCACTAAAATTCAATGATATTATGTAGGAGAAATTACTCCCAATTTTTTCCTCAGATATTCAAATTGTTCCTTGGGAAGAGGCTTCGTGAATATGTTAGTAACTTATTCTTTGGTGGGAACATATTCCATCATGACTTCCTTGTCTGCAACCTTCTCTCTAATGAAGTGATACTTGATTGATGTGTCCTTTGTCCTAGAGTGCATCACTTGACTCTTTGAAATATTTATTGCACTTGAATTATCACAAAGAATAGAGATGGGTTGGTTGTACTCAACCTTGATCTCCTTAAGTGTCTTATTCATCCATAATACCTGAGTACAACATGTTGCTGCTACTACATACTCTACTTATGTTGTAGATAATGTGGTTGATTCTTGTTTTTTTGTCATCCAGGACACAAGTTTGTCACCCAAGAAAAGTGCACCAACACTAGCGTGTTTCCTATCATTTATACTACTATCCCAATCAACATTTGCATATGCAATCAAAGTGAAATATTTTCTCTAGGGGTACCATAATCCATATTCAATAGTGCTTTTTCATATACCTAAAAATTATTTTCACTGCATTGACATGAGACTCTTTTAGAGCAGCCTGAAACCTACCACCATACATATTGCATGCATAATATTTTTCCTTGATGCAATTATGTAAAAAAGACTTCCAATTATTGACCTATACATTTTCTTATTTGCATATGGGGACTCATGTAACTTACTCAAATTATAACCAGTTATCATAGGAGTACTAAATGGTCTTCTATCTTCCATTCCAAAATTGTTAAGCACTTCCTTATCATACTTGGTTTGAGAAATATCCCATCATCAATTTGTAGAATTTGTAAACCAAGGAAAAATGACAACTCTCCTAACATTGACATCTCAAATTCATCTTGCATTTGTGCATCAAATACCTTACACATCTTATCATTTGTACCACCAAATATGATGACATCCACTTAAACTACAACAATAATCCTATGCTCATTTTTTATATTTGAAGTAAAAAATATTTTCTACACACCCTTTCTTGAATCCTTGTTGTAGATATTGGCCCAATATTGAATACCATATTGTGGGTACTTGTTTTATACCAAACAATGATTTTCTCAATATGCAAATATAATCTTATTTTGATAGGTAAAAACCTTCTAGTTGTTCTATGTAGAATTCTTCTTCAAGGTTTCCATTCAAAAATGTAGATTTGATGGATGTCCATTTGATAAACTTCAAATCTTTTAAAAACTGAAAAATGCAAGAAACATTCTTATAGCTTCTAATATTGCAATAGCTGCAAATTTTTCTTCAAAATCAACTCCTTCAACTTATGCATACTATTTGCACACTAGTTGTGTGATCAATTATTTATGTGTATGAAATAAATTTAAATTTAAAAAGAAATCAAACACACCAATGAAACTTTAAATAAAAGCATAAAACAAAGAAACGAAATGTAAACTCTGTTTATGCTTCAAAGATGTTCCATTGTCCTCTATCTCTAGTGTTTTGTCGATTCCAACATGCTCTCATATTTGTATGCTAGGCTCAATAAATAGTCTTCCTAGAGAATGAGATTAAATATGGATGCATGCTATGCTAAGATATGATTAACGTACTATGATTATTTGTTACAAGAAACTAGAATTAAGAAATGCTATGAATACTAAAGTTGATAACAATGCTAAAATGCTAATCGCCTGAATGCATGTATCTAATGTGTATGCATTGTAACCAATGCTTGGGTTTGGAGGGGTATTTATAGAACTTTCAAAAGATTCTAATTGGCCGAAGTGATCAATGGCTGTGAAAATTCCTGGCAGATCGAACGGTTGAGGAAGGATAAGACTAGAGAGAAAAAAAGAAGAAAACCAGAAAGTGAGATTTGTTTCCTTTTTCATAGAAGAGATAAGATGAGATGATAAAGATGAATTGTAAAAATCATATTTTTGTGAGATTTTGGAAAGATTTTAAAGATAAATAATGAATTTATCAAATTCATTTTTCATCTTATTGATGACATGAAATATTTTCTTAAATAAATAGAATATTTAATTAAGATTTGGAGAATAATGGAAGATTTCATAATTAAATAAAATATTTAATTATGATTTGAAAAGATATGAAAGATATTCAATTAAATAAAGATATTTAATTAAATTGTTTAAGAAATTACATGTGGATGATATTAATTAAATAAAATATTTATTTAATTAGAAGAAAGTTTTGAATAGGAGAAAATAATTATTTAAATTTAATTAAATCAAAAGACTTAATTAAATTCAAAAAGGTGATAATTAATTAAAATAAATAAAGGCTATTTATTTAATTAATTAAGTAGACATATAGATGTGAAATAATTAAATAAAATTGATTTATTTAATCATGATAGAAGAATAAAGTGAATGAACAATATAATTAAATTAATTAAATTTAATCATATGTAGAGGAATTTAGAGAAATTAATTAAATAATTAAATATTTAATTACATGCCAGGATTAGACATGACCAATTTTATGCATATACATTTTTCCCCTCTTTGAAGTGATGTGTGAAACACATTGCTTCAAAGAAAATATTCCTACTTTTGAAATTTTGTTGTGTTTTATTTTTCCCCTGATCATAAATTTTTTAACTAATATGCCCCTGATTAATGTGCCTGATATTGATGATGCCCCTCGACAGGTAAATCACTGATGATGAGAAAAAATTTGAGTTGGTGATGAAAGTTCACTTGGTGAGAGAGATGCAGTGATTTAGCTCCCAATAATTGATTAAAGGTTTCCCCAAATTGAAAATAACAAAATGCGACCGAAAACTCACCTTTTTTGACCCTTAAAAGGTAAAAGGGTAAAAAGGACAAGTCATTATCACCTTTTAACTTTAGAAACTATTTTCTCTAACAGTGACTTGGGGAGATGGAGATTCCTTATCATAAGCATAGATTCAAGCGGGCCTACCGATACCAGAGACTAGCCATGTATGGACCACCGGTGAGTCAATTCAACCCACTTTTCTTGAAAAAAATTCATCTTTAGTCGATATTTGATGCATTTTGGCATGAATTTAGGTTGTCATAGTCTTTTTTAGTGCTTTTACGGAATAAAATAGCACTTACGATGTGTCTTGTAGTGCATATAGGAAATAATTTAGCGCTTTAAGAATTTAGGCAGATTAGCTCATTCGATAGGTGAAATAGAGCTTATAAGATGTCGATAGAAAATTTGGTACATTAGTGCATTTATGACATAGAATGGCACTTTTAGGTTTTTCACGCATTGAGTAGATGAAATGGCACATTCTCTTAGGGATTTAGCGCATATAGGGAAATAGCGCATATAGGATTTGATTTAGCACTTTCTAGGCACAAAATGGTGCATCCAGGGGAAACTTCAACACATTTAGGGTTTTAGCACTTTTAGGCCACAGAGTAGCCCATTTGGGAAAATTTAGACAAAATGTTGTATGATGAAAATGATGATGTATTATTGCTTCTTTGGTCAATAGATAGATAAATTGTCTTTGTCATCATGTTGATATGGATAAAAATTATTGATTTCTTTGTGATTTGCTGATAACTTTTCTTTTAGAAAACAAAGAGTAGATGACTAATATGTCTTCTGATAAATTTTCTTTCTATGATAGAAAAAAAATAGTAGATGATGTGATTAAAAACATATCTGCATTCGTGACTAAAGTACAAATAGGATGATGATTTGATTGTTGATAAATTTTCTTTCTTGAAAAATAAAAAATAAATAGTAAATGATGATAGAATAGATTGATTTGATATTAAGATAGAATTATTTTGCATTGATTTCATGTTGTGAATCTCTTAGATAGAACACTTGATATGGTACATGTGATATGATGCACTTGATAGGAGTATGATATGTGTCACTTGATATGAATCTGATTGATATGGGTCATTCGATATGGGTCATTGATATGTATGATGTGAAGTAGATAGATTGTTTTGATATGAGATGATGATATGAGTCTAATTGATTATCCTTGTGATGAAAAAAAATAGGAGGTTTTCAAAAACCTCTAGATTAGAGAGCGCTTCCCTACAGGTTGGGATCAGATACGAGATCTCACACCTGCAGATGTGTAGTTGATAGTTGGATGTGGATTGGGACCATTGTTGTCTATACCTCCTAGTCGGGTCAACAAGGGAATGTTGACTGCACTAGACTATTAGTTGGGTGGGGGAGGATCATTGAGTAGATGATGGTTCAACTGTGGAGATATGTCTGGGGGAGCTATATGTTAGCTCATTTATATCATGACTTACACTAGGTGGTATATAGAGGATCATCGAGTTTGTCATGTGGCGTTACCTTGCTCCAAATCTGGGCATGGGAGCATATTGTTGTGATGAGACCATTGTGTCTAAGAGTTAGGCCACCAGGTAGGCCTTATGTATATGCTTATTCTATTGCACTTGTCTAGCCCAAGTTGGGAAAGATAGAGTACTGGAGACAGACCCTGGATGATATCGATTCAGTGACATGGAGGCCCTACATGGATTGTGAGGCATGGGATATAGATCAATTGGAGATGCCATTTGTATGTATACCCCATTTTTTGATAGGTCATACTACATTCATCACAGAGAGGTTTTTTGCCTTGTGAGTATAGAGGAAGTTTGGATTTACACAGGGGATGCCTCAGGGCATTGCACACTATAGATGGTGCAAGGATGAGCCTAGATGAGGGCCCTGGATTTCTTATCAGGTTGCATATACAGAGTATAGAACTTTACAACCTGAGGTATGGGATGGAAAACCTAATATTATTGGTGCAAGCATGTTAGAGGAGTACATTGTTTACTATCACACACACCCATTTTTGTGGTTCACATGTCTAGATGAGTTGGCTCCCATTTTGGTGGCTCCATAGCCAGGGGTTAGAAGACATGAGGATGTAGCCGGTGGGGATTAGGTAGTTGGCAGAGGAGAGGAGGGGGAGAGTGGAGATGGAGAGGAGATATCATATGATGGTGATGGGGATGACAACGAAGATGGTGGAGGGGAGGAGCAAAGGCCAGTGAGGTAGAGGACTGATGTATCAAATAGTGCTTAGGGTATGCAAAGGTCGAGGAGTGATACCAAATGGTAGACGGTGATTAGGGTCACCTCTACAGTGCAACAAGCATAAATAGATACACTACAGGCCCAAGTACAGACACTTTCGGAGTAGCAGGTGCAATTGCAAAGCCAGTTGGCTCAAGCTCATGGTTTGATTGTACATTTATAGGCACAGTTTGCATAGGAATAGGCATAGGCATAGGTACAGGCACAAGTACAGGTATAGGTACAGGTACCTCCTCCTACCCCAGACCCATTGGTAGCCCAATTGATAGAAGAGAGGGATTCTTTTAGACGAAGGGTAGTGGAGGTAGAGGGTGTGGTACAGACACTCATGGGAATTGTTGAGAGTGGATATTTACGAGAGGCCATTGTAGAGGGGTTTGAGATTGCTAGGGAGGTCGAGTACTACCAGGTGAGGTATGAGGAGTTGTGTCCTCCCGACCACAAAGAGCCTTACCCTCAGTCCCACAGTAGGACTAGGAGTAGATCACGAATGACTACGCACAGCAGAGGGGTCACAGGGCTGCGACAAGATCCCGATGTCGGGGGTAGTGGCATGCCATCATCCTCGAGACCAACTCCATCATGAGGGTCCACCAGCCAGCCTTGAGTTATAGATACATGATTATTGATGTATCTCATTTTGTGTGAGCATGTATATTGTTTTTTATAATATCTCATGTATCTCTCTATACTGTTTAGTTTCATTGGACATTGGACATTTTGTATGTATTTTTGATGAGCAATTATAAGCAGTGGTGATATTTTTGATGATGTGATGATGGTATAGATATGCATTGGTTTGTATAAGTTATGAGATGGATTTTGATATGTATTATATTGATGTGATGACTAACCATGTGATGTAGGATGATTCATGCTATCATAACAATTTGTGATGCGTACTAATGATGTCATGTAGGTGGATGACCTAGGAAGTTGATTATGAAACTGTGCAATGAGATTTATGAAAAATGATGTGTAATGTATCCATAGAATGTTTGTTTTTGGATTTTTCAAATGCAAGAAATAGATGTCCTAAAAAGTGGATGTTTATGTTTATAAGACGAATTTGTAGTATGTATATGATTTTAGGAAAATAAATGATATGTGGAATGATTCAATGTTTATGGAAAAAATCATGATATGAAATGATATGAAAATGATAAGTGAATGAAAGATAGGATAAATAATAGGATGAAAGGTATGGTGAAATGATAATGAAATGTAATGTAATGATGATAAAATGAGATGAAATGATAATGATAATGAAATGATGATGTAATGAAATGATGATGAAATGAAATGATATGGAATGATAATGAAATGAGTTAAATGAAATGAAATGATATGAAATATGATAAATGAAATGAAATGATTATGAAATGAAATGATATGAAATGAAAATGACAATGAAATAATAATGAAATGATATGCAATGATATACAATGATAAATAAAAATTATATGTAATGATAAATGAAATGATACACAATGATAATGATGATAATGATATGAAATTATAAATGAAAATGATATGGAATGATGAATGAAAATGATATGTAATGAAATGATTAATTAAATGATATGGAATGATAGATGAAAATGATATGTAATGAAATGATACAAAATGATAAATGAAAATGGTATGAAATGATAATAAAATGAAATGATATTAAATGATAAATGATAATAAATGAGATGCAACCGTGTAGAATGAAAATGAAATGATAAGTGGATAAATGAATGATGTCAAATGAGAAAGGATTAAAAATGACACAAAAATGAATGACAAATGATAATCTAGATGAAATGATAATGATAATGAAATGATGATGAAATGATAAATAATGATATGACATGACAAAATAATGATAATGAAAATGAATATGAAATGATAAATAATGATAATGATGATGAAATGATTAATAATAAATCATAATGATATGTACAAGACCTAGATGAAATGATAATGATAATGAAATGATGATGAAAATGAAAGATGATAAATGTCCAAATGTCTTCCACAACTAGTCCACAGAGACATGATAGTCGTTGATGTTATTGGTGAGCCCTTTAAAATTTTGATGCAAGTCTAGTATGTAGATATGTACAATGATCTAAATGAAATACAATGAAATGAAACCAAACATTTGTTGATCCTTTTTGTTAGCTTTCTTGAATCATCATAGAGTTTTTTAAAATGTTGGAAGTATGTACAAGCATCAGAGGGGAAATTAGCACCAATGATGACTTGAGTACAAATTTCATGATTTTTGATATAGCAAGTGAACACAAGAATCAAGGTATAAATGAACCAAGATGACCTAAGCATTTCTTGTAGAAACAGACAAAGATTAACCACTTTCTTATGTAAATTTGGAGTTTTCATTAATGATATGCTTTGAAAATCATGTCTCACGACATATTTGAACGAGATTGATAGTCAATCTCATGACAACAAACAAAGAAAAATCATTCTCTTTCCTTGCCTTTAGTTCAGTACATAATTGAGTGTTCTCCAGAGGAATGATAGAAAAAATCAAACAACCATTGTTCAAAATATAATACTGTTATTCCAAACATTATTCATATTTTAGATCATCCATATATGAGTCATGATATGAAATTTTTTGAAAAATGTGAGATGGATCAATGATTGGATAGTTGTTCATGTGATTTGATGGTTTGTTCGCATGATCGGATATTACGTCATTGTCTAGTTGTTTCAGTAAACTTTGAAAGTTAATTGTCCCCAGTATGTCAACATTTGCCACTAGTATTGGGAAAACTTGCTAAAATGAATATGTACAATGATCAAGCCATGGTAAGACATTATCGCTCTAGGAAAATGATGGCAGTATGATGCTACATTATGACTCTCAGACGATGGATGAAATGAAGATTGAGAAGCTAAGTGCAAAACATGAGCTAATAGATGGAGAGCTACAAATAGCATTTGTTTGCTAGATTTTCACTATTTGTGTTTATTGCATTTTTCTGATTTCTTTTTTATTTTTTTGTATTTTTCTTGTCAATAGGCTACCTATTGCTAGGTTTTCACCCTGTGATGAATTTTTTATTTTTTTTCAAGATCTTTTTTTGATTTGTTTGTATTTTTTCAAGACTTTTTCTATTGTTTTTGTATTTTTTTTAGGGCTTCTTATGTTGTTTTTGTATTTTTTCAATACTTTTTCTATTGTTTTTGTATTTTTTCAGGACTTTTTCTATTGTTTTTGTATTTTTTTAGGACTTTTTCTATTGTTTTTGTATTTTTTTAGGACTTTTTCTATTGTTTTTGTATTTTTTCAAGACTTTTTTTTGTATTTTTTTCAGGACCTTTATAGATGAGGATAGCTTATTTAGACGTAATACTTTTTCAAGTGTATGTTGTTGATGGGTCCATCAAATAGGTCCCCTTCTAATGTTGACAACTTGTATGCTCCTAAACCATATACTGCTATGACCACATAAGGACCCAACCAATTTGGTTTGAACTTACCTTTCTTCTCTCTCTGTGTTGCTAGTTGTGTGGGTTATTTTTCAAAACAAGATCACCAACCTGAAAGGTACATGGCTTGACTCTATGATTATAGCTGTGAGACATCATCTGTTAATATGCTTTCAAATGATCAGCTGCTCATTGTCTCTTTTCATCAAGAATTTATAGCTCTTGTAGTTAAGAAACTCTGTAGTCGTCATTTGTTGTGAGACCCTTCAATGATACCCTTAGTGATGGAATCTCAACCTCTAGTGGAAAAATGGATTCTTCTCCATATACAAGAGCATACGATGTTTCTCCTATTGGTGCTCTAATGCTAGTTCTATAGGCCCAAAATGTGGTATTGAGTTAAACATGCCAATCTTTCCCTGCATCATTCACAGTCTTTTTCAAGATTTTCAGTATTGTTTTGTTTGAGGCCTCTGCTTGGCCATTCTCTTGTGGATAATAAGGTGTTGAATATTGATGCTAGATATGGAATCTCTCACAAATTTCATCAACATCCATTATCTATGATAATGGAGTTGGGAATTCCATACTGACAAATGAGATAGTTGAGTATGAACGACGAGATTTTTTTCTGATAACCTTAGTGAGGGGTACTACCTCAATCCACTTAGTAAAGTACTATGTCATTGTGATGATAAACTTGTGTCCATTCGATGATGATGGATGAATCTTTCCAACTAGATCTAACCCCCATTGAGAGAATGGACAAGTTGGTGTGAATTGTTGAAGTTCTTGTGCAGGGGCATGAATGAGATTTCCATGAATCTAGCATTTAGAGAACTTCTTCATGAAAGTGAATGATTCCCTCTCCAAATTCGGCCAGTAATAACCCATTCTAATCAATTTCTTGG
The DNA here is from genome assembly GCA_007258455.2 of Sequoia sempervirens. Taxonomy (NCBI): domain Eukaryota; kingdom Viridiplantae; phylum Streptophyta; class Pinopsida; order Cupressales; family Cupressaceae; genus Sequoia; species Sequoia sempervirens. The sequence goes on along the minus strand of VDFB02000015.1, from coordinate 351,697,004 downwards.
ATAAGGTCAGTCCACTTGAATGAGTACCACAAATTCCACCATGAACTTCTTGTAAAGCTTTGTTAGATTCGTCATGTTTCAGACATTGAAATAAAGTACCATCAAGACCATGATGATAGAGGGTGTTAGCGATAAGAGTATAGCAAGAGGATTGGTGAATAAAGTTTCTCTTTTGGTTACAGGATAAGTCAGGTGGTAAAATTTCATCTTTTAGGTAAGAATAAATCTTGCCATACCAAGGTGAATCAGATTCTAATAAGTGGCAAATGATTTGGCTTTTAAGTGTGTCATAGGTAGGTGTAAATGATTGTTCCACCAGAAATTCATAGCGAGTCTAATTTTTTGGGAGTTGTAGCAATGATGTGATTGTGGCCATGGCATCAACTACTTTGTTATCAAGTCTCTGAATCTATATGAACTTGATATCCATGAAGTACTTTTTGAAATCGTCCACCATTTTCTTATATGGAAACAATTTGTCATCTTTGGTTTGATAATCACCATTGATCTGATGTATGCCTTATTGTGAGTCACCATAAACTTGTAGTTTTGTGATCCTCCATTCCAATGCTATCTTGAGCTCAATGATTAAAGCTTCATATTCTGCTATGTTGTTGGTACATGGAAACATTAGCCTATATGACCGAGGAATGTTATCTCCTTGAGGGGTGACAAAGAGTATGCCTGCCCCTGATCTATGTTGAGTAAAAGAACCATCAAAATATAATAACCATGATTGTTTGGATTCTGTAGTGAAGACATCAGCATCTGGAAATTCAATATGCATGGGATGCTCTGTTTGTAGTGGTGCTTCAGCTAGTTGATTAGTGATAATTTATCCTTTGATTGCCTTATGATCAACATAATGAATGTCAAACTCACTCAGGATCATGACCCATTTTGCTAGCCTTCCTATCAATGTATCCTTGCTTTGTAGATACTTGAGTGGATCAATCTTTGCAACAAGATAAATTTTATGAGTTAACATTCAGTGTCAAATTTTTTGTGAGGCAAAGACTACTGCTAGACAAGCCTTTTTGATGAAAGTGTAGTTGAGTTCATGAACTGTTAGCATTTAGCTGATGTAATAAATTGCATGTTCCTTTCTTGTAGAATCCTTTTGTGCTAACAATTCCCCCAAATATGTCTCTGTTGTGGCAATATATAAGATTAGAGGTTTGTCCAGAATTGGTGGTACTAGAACTAGTGGTTTCATTAGGTACTACTTGATTTTTTGAAAGGACATTGCACACTTATCATCCCATTTGAAAGGAACATTCTTATGTAGTAGGCATCTGAAAGGGAGACTCTTATCTGCCAGCTATGCGATGAAACTTCATATAGATTGAAGTTTTCCTTGTAATGATCTCAACTGACTGATATTTTATGGTGGAGGCATCTCCATGATAGCATGTACCTTGGCAGAATCTACTTCAATTCCTTTCATTGATACTATGTATCCCAAGATTTTTCCAGATGTGACCCCAAAAACACATTTAGTGGGGTTGAGGTGAACTTTGAACTTTTTCAATCTTGCAAATATTTTGGATAACACTTCAAGATTTCCTTCTCTTCTATAAGATTTGGCCAATATTTCATCCAAATAATCTTCCATGAATGTGTGCATCATGTTATGAAAAATCTTAGTCATAGCTCTTTGGTAAGTAGCCTCGGCGTTCTTTAGACCAAAAGGCATAGACATTCCAATAGTAAGTCTCCCATGGACATGCGAAAGCTATTTTTTCATGGTCTTTAGGTGCAATCTTGATTTGGTTGTAACTAGAAAAACCATCCATTAGTGAATACATGGCATGGCCAACTGTCAGATCAACTATAGTATCAATGCTTGGAAGCGGGAAGTCATCCTTAGGACATGCCTTATTAGGATCTCTAAAATATGTGCACACTCTGATACTTTTGTCGGGCTTGGACACATGAATGATGTTGGAGATACATTCTACATAGTTGATCAATCTTATAAATCCCACATCAAGGAGTTTTCTAAGCTCTTCTTTAACTAGTAGTGCAACATGAGGATGCACCTTTCTGAGTTTTTGTTTCACAAGTTTAACTCCTAGTTTTATGGACAAGTGATGCATTATAAGATTAGGATCTAGACCTAGCATGTCTGCATAAGACTAGGAAAAGTTGAATTGATTTGCTTTGACAAATTCCACGAAATCAGGTACTTCTTTATCTGTCATTGATGTAACTAATTGTAGGATCCTTGGTTTTTCTGTAGTTTCAAGATTTACCTCTTTTGTAGGCTCAATCAAGATAGCGATCACTCATGATAATGCTCTAGGAGAGTGTCAAGTATCCCATCATCTAGTGCCTTAAATAGGTTTTCACCATTTGATACATTCTTTATTTTTTATTTTTTTTTATCTAACACTGCTAGATTTTAATTTTCACCATTAGATCTTTCTTTTTTACTTTTATTTTTGCAGCTAGGAGACTTGACACTCTTGTGATTAATGACTCTATACCAAAAATCGCTAGTGGAACAATCATTTGTGTCATCTGTAGAAAGGAAGTTTATGATAGATTCATCACTTGAAAACATAGGTATATCAATAGGTTCGGATAGATCCCAATTAATGAGATCAAGATGGATCAAAGGTAGTGGATCATTGAGTTGCATGAAATTGGCTATGGTTATGGTCATAATGGAATTTTCTGTAGGATCTGAGGTATGAGGCAGATAAAAGATGATATTATTCTCACAATAGTCTTGTTTGATTAAACCTGACTCGGTATCACTAGAATCATAGTCATCTTGTAGTTCAGATCCTTGCAGTTGGGACCCTGACCCTTCACCTTCGATTAGAGTTGGGGTATACTTTTGTACCAAATCAACCATTTTTCCCCTCTACAACTCATCATTGTAGATGGTGTCCCATTCATATTCATGAGAGTCTGTGTAAGAGTTATTATCCACAAAATTCTGGATTGCTGTCAAACATGCTTCCCTTGTATTAGACCCTTCTTGCAATGTGAGGATAGTATCATTTGGATGCTCTTTCTTTTGAGTTAGTATCATAGCCCAGTCACTGTTTTATCTCTTATAGCAAGTCTTGGAAGGTGAATAGGCTCAACTACTCCTTTTCTTTTTCCGATAGGACCATTATCATCATAGCCCATCTTTTGCATGATTGAATATCCTTTACCATATTGATCAGTAGGTAGTTTGGCATTAAGAACTATTTCATCTTCATCTTTATAGAGACAACTTAGAACTTCTCTATCCTCAGAATCTTCCATGGGGAATTTTTCTTTGATAAATCATCCATTAAAATTTTTATTTGGCTCTATTAGTGGTTGTGTTGATGTTGATGCTACAAATATTTTTTGTTGTGCGATAGAGGGTTTTCCATGTGACTAAGGTGATATAGGTAGATTAGCAAGATAGAGAGAGTACTACCCTACTCCATTTTCCTTGAACTGTAGTTGCTTGTCAAAGCTTTTGGTTAACTAGCCGATTTGTGTATCAACTTTGAGAGAAGTACTAATAGGAGCTTCTCGATTGTTGGGAACAAAAGTATCTTGACTAGCTTTGATGTTTGCACAAGTCTAAATGTTAGAATTATCAGCTGGTATCGTTATCTCTTGTTCATCAAAAGGAAATTTGAGTAATTGATTATATGTGGATGGTACAACTTGCATTTTGTGGATCCAAGGTCAATACAACAAGATGTTGTATGCAAGATCATGATCTAACACTTGACATAAAGTATTCTTGATAATAGGTCCCACTCTGATCGGCAACATGATTAAACCCTTGGATGCTCTTTCCTCATCATCATAGGTATTAATAGTAATCTTTCTTTTGGGATTAATGGAGTCCTCAGAAAATCATAATGCCTAAACTAACTTCATGGTACAAATGTTCAAACCAGTGCCTCCATCTATTAGGATGCGTCTGACACGAAACTTGTGGATCATGACTTCTAAGTATAGTGATGAATTATGTGGATGTGTCATGGAAATTCCATCTCTTTCAGAGAATGAGAGGTATGTGGGTAAGGAAAAGTGTCCCACCATGGCTTGAAATCGGTCCACATCTAGATCGGTGGATACAATTCTTTCAACGAGGGATTTTTCTAGAATTTCCTTGTGTGTTGGGGAAATCTTCAGGAGTTCTAAGATAGAAATCTGAGCGGGAGTTTTTCAAAGTTGATTGAGTAAGTCACATTGATGTTGAAGCAGAGGTACAATGGATTTTGAATCACCCTTTTAAGACAACTTTAGCTTGTGCCCTTGTTGTTGTGTTAGCTTCTCTATATTCTATATTTTCTTTAACTTTTATAACATTGATCTGCTCATCATCAGTGTAGATATTATTGATTATATGATCATTGATATGATTCACACTTTTTCTAGAAGACTCACCCTTTTGATAATTTGGAAAAGGGTTACAAAATGCTTGGTGGTTTTTGTTTGATTGTTGGTGTCCTTCTATTGTGATGGTGCCATTTTTTATTAAGTCTTGGACTTTATTTTTTAGGGCTTGACAATTATTCGTATGATGGCCCTTGCACCAAAGATAATCACAATAGTATGCATCATTCCATGATGGAGGCTTCATACTGGGTTCAAAGTTGCATTGAGGTGGCAATGTAAGAACTTTTTTAGCAACCAATTCTTTGAATGCAGATTCTAAGGATTGACCCAATGGAGTAAAAGTTCTTCTGCTAGAGAAGAATGAAGATTATTGCGGATTTGTGTTTGAGGTATTGCCTAAGGCATCATTGTTGTTATCATTTCCATGGTAACCTTGATTGTTGGAATTCCCTTGGTTGGAAGTAGAAATTTGACTCCCGTTATTCCTTGAAGGAGGATTGTTTCTCTAACTTGTGACTGGTTTGACATTGTTATAGTTATTGTTGCGAGGAGTACTTGAAGCACTAAGAACAAATGGCTTGGTCAAGACATGATTTGCATCTACAACACCATCATTGAACATGTTTTTTTGCGAGTCCAAAACTTAGATTTGTCATTATGGTGATTTGATGAGCTAGGATTGTACTTATCAAGTTTTATTATCCCTCTCTAGACCAAGGCACTTTCAATGGTGATGGAATTTTCAATCAATTTCAGAAAAGAGGGTGGAAAATGAAGATTAAGACAATAGCTCATCTCTTGATCTAAGTTGTTTATGAAAGTGGTGATCTTTTCCTTTTCAGGAACATGACATGGAAATCTAGCTAACAATATTCTCCATCTCTGAACAAATGTAATAAATAGTTCACCAGGTTTCTGTTTAGCCTTGTAGAGATCAATCACGGTTATTTAATGTTGTATTTTGTAGGAATATTGTGATATGAACTCATTATTCAATTCCTCAAATGTCTTGACAGGTGGTGTAATTTTTGATAGCCATTCCATAGATTTCCCTCTAAGACTCCTAGGAAACAAACACATCAAGTAGGTTTCCTCATAGGAAAACTCTAAAGTCATATTTCAGAAGTCTCTTAATATGATGAATTGGATCTAATTTCCCATTGTAATGATAAAACTTTGGGATTTCACAATGTTTGGGAAATGGAATCATTTTGAGACATTAGTCAAAAGGATAAGGATAGATGTCATCAAGAGCATATGTCTCTGTTGTAGTTCCCCCTTGCATGTCTTTAATTTTTTCTTGAAGTGCCTTAGCCTGTTGAGTTAAGGCACTAATATTAGACAAAGGTGTCTCATCAAGACTTTTCTTTAAGTTCTTTGTATCAAAATCATGAGGCAATTTAGCTCCTTTGTCAGCCAAATACAAGAAATAATTCTCTTTGTTCTGTTCTAAGATATTTTCTAAGGATTTGTAAAATTTGGGATCTTGCTCAACCTCTCTAAGGTGATGCTCTTCATCTTGTTCATCATCACTATCTACAGGAGTTTTGCTTATGTCTCTGTTGGAAGGGAATGGATTCTTTTCTCTTTCATCTATGTTGTCATTAAAATGGGGATTACAACTCACACTATAAAGGGGGTTGCTACTCTCACCTTCTTCTTGAGTTCTTTGAGTATGATCTTCTTGTTGAATATCCTCTTTCAGCTTATTGTATTGAGATCTTGTAAAAATAGGCATATGATTTTGAAATGTTCTTCTAGACTTAGATCATAGTTTGATAAGTGCAAAAATGATGTTTTGATCCGATAAGATGAAAATCTTATGATATGATCAAAAGACATTCCCAATTTTTGATTGTGTCTTCCAATGATAAATGATATTAGAATCATGTTGGGGAAGTTGAATCAATACTTAGAAATTTTCTTGAAAGGTGCACTTTTAAGATTTGATCCTTGTTTTTGAAGAATGATAGCCTAATTAAATTCACTAAAGGATTTGACTGGGATGTGTTGGATATTCAATGGAAGGTTGAGGTAGATAATCAAAGTTGAGAGGTTGATTGTGATTGTGTCGTTGTGATAGAGCTCTTCTTTAGAAATAGGCTAGTGAATATAAAGGCTCTACAACATACTCGTCAGTAAATCCCCTAGTAAAATCTTGGTATCTATGGATGAACTCATGGTAATGGAGAAAGACGTTTCAAATTTTATGCAAAAACTTTCTACGTTGCAAGGTTTTCTTGTAACCTAAATGTTTCTTAGGTTTCTTGATCCTATTGACAATTGATTTCTTAACAAATTTGTTTGATTTCCACTCTCTAAGCATGAGAAAAATGTCAAAAGGCTATTGGACCAAAGATGTTACAAAATTAGATCTATCAAAAGTTATAATTCTGAAAAAGTGACAGATGTGCTACTTTGTACCCTGTATGTACTGCAGAAATAGGCATATGCACTAGAGAAATAGTCAAATGTGCTACTCTGTATCCTATATGTGCCATAGAAAAATGCTTTGATAGTGACAAAAAATATTCACATAATATTTTTCCTATGCGCCGAAACACTCAATGCATGAAAATACACTCTAAATGCATTGAACTATCTAGCAAATGCTCTAGAATAGACCCTATATGCACTAAGATATCCCCTAGATGTGCTAAAACAATTTTCCAAAGCGGTTTTCCAAAACAATTTTGAGTAGTTTTAGCTAAAATTTTGCATGTTCATTTTGGATGATCTTTTATCTGAATTAGTGTGATTGAAAACACAATAAACACTCTAAAAACACTTGTTTTTAAGCCCAATACTAAATATCATGTGTATGCTCAAATTTTTTTTCCAAAAAGTGTTTTCACAGGTTTTGCACATAAAAGACAATTTGGGAAAACTCACTCTTAGTACTCAAGCAGGTCATCATAATAACCATTGCCCACATCTTAGAACTCCGTCGACTCACACAGCCATGTCAACCCTAAAGGGGTGCTTGTGTTTTTGTCTTTATCGGGTGCATACTCAGAGTGACAGAAGTGGATACCAGATCTCTTGAGCAAACAGTCCTTGGCAGTTATGTGGTGAGTGTCTTGGGGGAAGATTCTTCCCTCCCATTGTACTATGATTATTAGGATGTGTTATGCCTTGCATAACCACCCAATTTTAAATTTGATTACAATGGGACCCTCTTTCATTTTCGCTCGTTGCATTTTGCCCCCTTTGATTTTTAAGGTTTTTTTGCTTTGCCTTGGCATATGCTTAATATGTTTATCCTACTTGCCCAAGTGTTTTTCCCAAGTTGAATATTGAAAATCTTATGTTTTGGGCTAAATTCAGGTTTTCACCCTAGTTCAGGATTTTCCTTTCTATTCGGATTTTCCCGAAATTATTTCAAAATTTGGCTTCTTGCTGCCATTCAGATTTTTGAGCTAGTTCAGGATTTTTTGCCCCATCCAGATTTTCTCAGATTGTGTTCGGAGTTAGGTCAGGCCTGTTTTGCACTGTGATTCAGGAATTTCTGGACTTCGCGGAATTTCCTTTGTGTCGGATTTTATGGATTTCCACCTGGCCATCAGGTTTCTGAGTGTGGTCAATTTGGATGAAGTCATTGTCAATTTTTGGGTTTTCTGTCAACCTCCGAATTTTCCATTCTGGCCAAACTTTCCGAGATCTCCTTAGCTTCCTAGAAATGTGTTGGTGTTTGGAGTTTTGTGCTCTTCACAAAATTCTGGTCTAGCTAGATTTTTCTCATTTTCTTAAGTTTTCCCAAAGTGCAATGTTCCGAGTCATCCATAGAAATTTGGTCCGACCGGACTTTTCCAGATTTTCTGGGAAGCACTGTGAAGGTAAGAAATTTTGTAAAATTGATGATTCCAGTGATGAATTCTTGTGTTTCCATGCTTTAATTTGGTAAATTTAACTGTTGTATGCTACTTATGTTCATTTTGATGATCCAATGTTGACGCTTAATGGCTAATTTAATGGTTTTTATCATGATTTTAAGCTAACACTTTGATGAAATGTTGTCAACAATTAGATTCTCATATTAGTTTTTGATGAATGCAGGTTGAGTCTAGTAAGACAACAGCTAGAATGGTTAAGAGAGAGATAGGGACAATACGATGGGGTAGATCTGAAGAATAACATTGATACTATTGAATGACGAACTAGGTTTTTGCCTATGCCACTTGAGGACAGCTTGCAGAGGACGTTCTTAATGATGAAGGCCATAATGGAGCAGGGTATGGGCGATGTGGAGGAAGTAGTTAATGCAAGGCCACGTCAAAATTCGTGCTTCCTCACTATTTTTCTTTGCCTCTTCTTCACATGTTTTGGTCTGTTTCTTGCCTCTAGTCGGTGCCCTTGCATTTAATGCATGTTGACTCTATTTCAAACTCCTTCTAGGGATGACGTGTTTTGTAACCGACTTATTTTGTAAACCCTAAACTGTGCTGACTCATTTTTGACGAGTTTTATATATATGGCATTTTTCCTATTTTAAAAAAAGGATGTTGTGGTTGGAGTTAGAAATTTTTAGAGGATTTAGACATGTAAGAAAAGAGTTAGAAAGAAAGTCAGCAGATTAGTTAGCAAGTTGGGAAATTCAAACGGTAGATAATAGGATATAGAAAAAGAGAGTTAGGGTTTTAAAGGAAGTTAGATGTTTTCTTTTTTTACAATTCAGCAGGAAGAGGAGGCGATGTGTTTTCTTGATTTTCTTAGCATAGATGGAGATAGTTTAGAGATATGGGTTTCTTTACACTGGTGATCTTTCTAGATTTGTAAATGCTACTTATCTATTTCATTAACAGTAGAAGCAACTAGATTTAAACCTTCTTTATATTATGCTCTAGAATGGTATTCATTTTCTGTTAATCATTTTGATTTGAAAAGCTTTCAAGGAATTAATTTTATCTTATGTTTTGTTTGAATGATGATTTACAATCTATGGTTAAATTTTGCACTATGCATGAATGAGGCTTTGTATCAATTACAGGTTAATTTTATTCTGTAGTTCTAGTTTAGGAATTCCTTGGAAGGCAACATGTCTGATTAGTTGAATGAATCAACATTTTTTTTTAGTTTGAAAACCTTGATCTATCTTTTTCTATTTCTTTAAAACCACTGGTTAAATTAGGTTTAGATAGATGTTTGATCTTGCAACACTCCATAAGCTCAAAATGAGAAAGCCCCTTGAACATTACAGCTATATTGATGACTTTGTGAAACAACAACATTGTGAACCAACATCAAAGACCTTGAGAAGTGATTAGTTTGTTTACCGATTGTCTCTTTCAGGAGAGGTGAGATATTTTTTTTTACTTTTATCTTATCTGCATGTTGTGGGTCAATTTGGCACATCAATAGGAAACTGGTGCTAGAAGGAGGGCCAGAAGAGAAAACTGGATAATATTGTGTTTTTTCCACTAGAGAGGTCCCATAGAGTTCTTCGATTAATTGAAAACCCACCACCTTTGATAGAACTCAAGACCCCAATGAGACACAATATTTACAGGACTGGCGCAACCATTCTACCACCCTTGTCATCTCCACTCACTCCACTAGGCTTTCCACCAATACCCTAGTGGATACCCATGAATCCACCACCAAATCCACTTCAATTGCCATTACAACTAGTTCAGTACATCCAATAGTTGGCTCAACCTCCACCACTACCACCAATGGCATTTTTTATGAATAACCCCTCTCCATTGGGGACTGTTCCTAGAGGCTTTCATGATATGCCTAAGAATCCTGAGAGATTCTACCCCAAATAAATTCATGGAAAATCAAGGAGTGCTAAGGAGGACATACAAGCTTTTAAGGATGCTTGTACCAGAGCCCAAATAGCTCACCATGATGTGGTTTGTAGGTTGTTCCCTTATTCCTTAGGGGATATGGCATACAACTGGTACATAAATCTTCCACAAGGTTCTATTCTAACCTGGAAAGATTTGGAGAATGCTTTCATCAATCAGTTCATATTTTATGTGGATCCAGCCATTTTGTTCCATCAATTTGTTACCATTAGGAAGGAGCCATGTGAATCACTGCCCTTGTTTAATACAAGATTTCAACGAATGTATAGGAGACTGCAGGACCCATATCTAGTCACTGAGAATAGTGCCATTCAGGCATATTTTAGAGTTATAGACCCTTTACTCAGCTTGTTCCTACAAAGGACTTATCAGCCGACATATATTGATTCTCTGTCTAAATTTTATCATCTAGCCATCAAGCTGCAACAACAAACTAGCTCTCAACAAGGGAACTTAGGAGGAGGTTTTCCTTCTATGGGGTATCAAATGCCTAATCCAACCCCTTTATTCAATACTATCCCAGGGATGTCTCCTTCCCATTCTAAACCTATGTCTGAGTTGAAGACTCCATCTCCTGTTCCATTCTTTGCCAATGGAGCTCCTAACTTCTCTCAACAATCAGAAGCTCATGACAGTCCACATGGTCATCATAATCAAGTTGGAATACCAAATCCTGTCAGCTAGCCACCTGTTGCTAAGAATGTTGAGAGTGAAAAGATAGTTCAACTCAAAAAAGAGGTGGAGATCCTAAAGAAAACTCTATCTCAAGTCACAAATGACATGGCTCAACTTAAACTGAACCCCTCCCAGAACCAAGGTAATTACCCTAATCAGAATAATAATAATCAGGGTAATTATCAAAACAACAAGAATCACAGCCAAAGGAATTATCAAGGCCAAAACTTCCCTAACCAAGGCTATCAAAATTAGAATAGAGGATATAACTAGAGGCCTAATAATAACAGACAATGGAACATAGGGCCAAATAATGGTGGGGTTTCTCATAATTATCAAGCTAACTAGGATAGGCCAGATACTGCAAATGTGGCTGACCTCAATTTTATGACTAACTGGTGTAGGCTGCATGATATTGCAACTCATTCTAAGGTGAACTATCCTAAAATGGAGAAGGTTGTGAAGATGGCACAGGAATATTCTTAAACATTCCAATGGAGTTCAAATAAAGGAGGTGGCTCAATGGATACAACAATCCAGATTATGATCTCTTTGAAGAAGAACTTTGATTCCCAATGCATAATGAGAATTAACCAGAGGAAGATGTGTATGACGCCCAAGCCTTTCAGACGAAGGGAGGACACTTCCTAAGAAACTAGAATAAAGGTTTGTTCACTACATCAACATCACCTAACCACATGGTGCCTTCAAATCAGAGTGTTGATAACAACCCTCCTCCACCGAAGGGTTTGTCTGACTTCCCTAGCAAAGGTAATTCATCTGGTGTTTTCAAATATAATGAAAGTTATAACATAGAATTTGATATTGTTTTAGAGATGTAGAAACAAAAAACCTCTTTATCCTACTTTGAGATCCTAAAATGGTTCCCTTCCCAATGAGATAGAGTGTTGAAAGATTTGGAAGAAGCTGATAAATTAAAAGGGAAAACCAAGGTAGCACCCACTGTGGACATGAACGCCAAAAACAAGATAGGAACCCCACCATTTCTTTTAAGTTTGAGAATATGTGGGAAGAATCTGCACAATTGTCTGCTAGATTCAGGGGCTTCTCGCAATGTTATGCCATTTTTTGTATGCAAGAAATTGGGATTGAATCATGTCCAAACAAACAAGAAGGTCATCCAACTTGATAAAATGGAGGTTAATGCAGTTGGAGAATTGAGAAATATACATGTGCAAGTAGGGTCTGACCCTAGGATTCAAACTAATATGGATATTCAGGTAGCAGACATTCCTGAGACTTACGGTATGCTTTTGAGTAGAGATCTAATGAAGAGTATAGGGGGATATCTCTCCCTCGACTTTTCGCATATGTGGCTACCATGGAGGGGAGTGCCTATGCAGATTAGGATTGAGAGTGAACCTCACCTCAAACATATTATCACTGAGTATGACTATCCCAACGAGGTAGCTTATTTTGAAACCAAGATAGGGGTTTATAAAAGAGAGGAAATTCTGACTCTTTCGGTTCTTGATTGTAATGATTTATCAATAAAAGAATTCCCTAATCCCATGATTAGTATAAACTAGTAGGTATTGATCAGGAAGCTGCAACAAGATTAGCTAGTCTTAGGGGAAGATATCAGTTTGTAGAGTCTTCTACTCTCAAATTGGTGGAGGGTGCACTACCAAAATCATTTAGAATTGACCTGCCAACCCTACATCAGTGTTCTAAATCATGTTTTCCAAACTGAAGAAACTAGCCCAAGTCACCTTGAGACTATTTTACATCACTTCTGATTTGAAGCCAAAAATGCAATAATGTTAACCACGGATAATATGCCTTCAGAGGAAGTCCCTCCTCAGACTGAACTCACCCCGATCGTAATACCAGACCAACATAGTTATGTTGAACAACCCAAGTGGTTAGTCAAAGATACAGATAACTATTAGAAAGATATCCTAAGATTACATGATATATCTAAAAGGGAATTGAATATTGCACCTAATGAACCCATTGAACACCCATTCCCAATATTTGATGCAAAAGATAAAGTTGCCCCACCTATGGTTCATCTTACCTAAGCACCCACAACAAGCTCAAAGAGATCAACCCCAACTCATAATTAGCTATGGACCCTCACATTTGATGGATCCAAATCTAAAATAGGGTGTGGTGCTGGAATTGAGTTAACCAACCCGAAAGGGAAAGCATTTGTTGCTTCTTATAGTATATAGTTTGGATGCACTATCAATATATCAGAATATGAAGCATTAGCTCGGGGACTGATGTTCACACATCAGAAACAAATTTATGCCTTGATGGTTAAAGGAGATTCAGAAGTGATTATCAAGCAAGTACACAGCTAGTAGGCATGCCATAATAAAAGGCTAGCAGCTTGTAGAAATTGGGTGTGGAACCTGATTGAATACTTTGATGCTTTTGGGATTAGTTTAATCCCTAGAGAGGAGAATCAAATAGCTAATTCATTAGTTATTGCTACAAGTACCCTAGAGCCCATGCAAGACTCCAAGCTCAAGAGATTCTCAATAGAATTGATATCCACCTCGGCTGTCCTTGATAATGGGGTATGTGCAGGATCATGATGGGCCAAAAAGTGGCAATATTATGGGTATGTGTAGGGTATGTGGCTGACGACAATTTTTTTACCCAAAATTGATGAAACGAAAAGGGTTTTTAAAGGATATTCTCATATTTTTACCAATATAAATTATGCTTTACTTTGAATTTAATAAATAATTATTATTCATTTTCTATTTAAATTACAACTAATGTCCTAATCGATAAGATGATTGAAAAAATCTATAGCTTTCAAACAATATCAAATTTTCTAAATCGAAAACATGCTTCACATTCTATTCTTTGCATGCTATAGGATTAAAAAAAGAAAAAAAAAATTATGAAGTTTTGACCAAGTTAAGGTGGTCAAACATGCGATTTTTTATATTTTTAAAAATTTGTAATAAAAAATTCATAATTAATTATTTACTTGGAAAAAAATTACAAAAAAATATGCATCACATCTAGACATGAGTCTTCTACTTATATCTAAAATATTATAAAAAAATATTATCATTTTATTGTGGTTAGGGTGGTCAGACAGACACCTACTTATTTTTTCCCTGATATTTAAGTACTACTACATTGAAATTTCAAATTTTCACCAAATAATTTATTTATTTTAAAAATAAACCTAGTAGTTTAGAAACTACATTCAATTTTCTACAGATTCTATTGTTACATATTTTTGAAATAATATAGATAACTTATTCATTTTTTTACGTCAAGTTTCTTAATTCTGATTTTTCTAAATATATTTTCACTTAAGGGCCTGTTTTTCCATGATGATCCTGCACATACCCAATGTTAGGAATTTTCATGTCTTTGATGATGATTGAAATATCCTTTCTTTTTTAGCAAGCTTAGATTTTTTCAAAGGACAAATCATCAATGAATCCAATAGGGATCAAGGAGACTAGAACCCCAAAAACTGCAATACAAAAGGTGTCCTCAATTTAAAAGGTAATAACATTCCCAAGGGAATGGTGGCCTTAGAAAGAATTTTTGATTTAGATCCAAGGGCTCAGAAAAAGGTATCAACTGAAGATAATGGAGGTGAATATGAAACTATTAACTTAGCTGACTCTGGCCCTGAAAGAAATGTTTCATAGGGAAAGCCTGCCCTGAAGCAATTAGAGAAGATATATTGAGGTCATTGAAGAAAGATATTGTTGCAATAGCTTGGGGGTATGAAGATCTAAAAATATTTGATACTTCTGTGATAACTCATACTATTCCTTTGAAGCTTGAAGCTAGACCATTTCGGCAAAAACAACGTCCTGTCAACACCCTGATTGAACCACTAATCTTTAAGGATAGATTAAACCATCCTGTGGACTTGGCTAAAGTTATTGAAAGATGTATCCAATATGGTGTTTCTCTTAATCCTAAAAAGTGTGTTTAGGGTTTTTGAAGGGAAGCTTTTGGAACACATAATCTTGAAAAGAGGGATATCGATAGATCCAGACCGAGTTTAGTCTATTTTGAAGTTAACCATACCAAGAAGTAAGAAGGAGATGGGATCTTTCTTTGGAAAGATCAATTTGTGAGGAATTTTATCATAGGTTTTGCAGAGATTGTTAAACCTTTGAACAAAATGATGAAGAAAGATGCTAGAATAGAATGGAGTAATGAGGAAAAGGATCCTTTTTCTCAGGTTAAGCAATCCATTTTTGATGCAAAGGAAGGTGGAAACCTTCTAAAAATGACTCACAAATGAATATCAGATCAACTTCAAAATGGGTTTCAAAGAACTCAACAAAATTCCACCATATGAGCATGCCCTCCTTTGTAGTATATGCAACTTAGTTTAAGCCACTTTACACTCAAGCTTTCCAAAACACTTACCAAAAAAAATGTGGATTGAGATACCCTTTTAGGGCCTACACAACATATCCAAAAACCAACAGTGATTATTTTCGACTAACATATACTTTCAATACACCTACCCTGCTCAAGGCTACTTAATTAACCTACTTTTACAAAGCAACCCCTCTCTAACTTTATCCCTTGACCATGAAACTTACAAAAGTCCCTTAAAATGTCTTAAAACAAAAGATTCCAAGTTTTTAGGCTTCTATGACACCCCTAACACTCTTAAACACAAAAACCCTCCAAAACTTGCCTCAAAACTAGGGCCTTTTGAAATATAGCCTTCCCAACACATTCAAAACCTATTTTTGGACTTTTCACCAATAAATAAATATGTTTCAACTATTCCAACTCAAAAATATACCCCTTATTAAAGCAGATCTCCTGTTGCTACACTTTAGGCACCATTTTCATGCACTTTTCCCTTTGACAACTCAGTGTACACCTTGATATTCTTCCATCCTGCACATTAGTTTGTTAAGTTTGTATTATACATGTTATAAATGATCCATTTCAAAGGTTACAGCATCATTCTACCTTGAAATGGATCAATCATCCATAAAAACCCTCAAAATCAATGAAAATCTACACTTTCTTGAGGACAGTCAGTTATAAAATACAAAGAATTAATTGTTGTTGCTTATCAGAGCATAAAAGGTCCTTAAAACATGTAAATATAGGTTCCTAAAGCATCCAACCAGACATATATTCAATGTAAATCAAGTTTTCATCAAATGAACACAAGAAAAATGCAAGAAATTGCTTTTTTTTTGCTTTTTCCTGTAGCAGTACGTACAAAATCTGTACCAGCAACCCAACCTCCATAAAAATGATTTTTATGGCTTTGAATAAATTCTTCCAACTTCTCAAACCGTTTTGGATTGATTATTTTACATTAAAGTGATTAAAACATCAAAAAACTACTTTCCCGCCCAATGTTGGAATTCAAAAATTTGAATTTCCAATTTACAATTTATCAAACTCTACTATCCAAAAACTATTGGATCCTTACTATCCAATATTATTTGAAAAAATTAAATTATAATAAACCTATATAACCTCCTAGAACATTTATTTTCCATTTACAAAGTATTTTGGTCCTAGGGTCCTTATCAGGACCCTTAGGACTTTTGATCTTCCAACTACTCTCATCCATGCCAAATGCCATTATAGGCTGCAAGATATCATAGTTGATGTTCTAGAGTGGTTTATAAGTCTTCAAGACCCCTGCAACCTCCTAGAACTTGAAGTGTTCCTTGAAGGGCTTGGGTTCTCCTACACCAATTTCAGAGGCACCAGTCCTCACCAGTCCTGACTACTTGAAGCCATTCTATATTTATTCTTTTATTTATGAACAATCATGTGCAACTGTCCTAACACAACGAAGAGAGGAGGGGGTTGAAAGGAAAATTTCCTTCATGAGCTCTCTGTTTAAGAATGCTGAAGTCAAGTACCCACCTCTTGAGAAACAATCTTTTGCGTTGGTTAGAGTTGTCAAGAAGTTCATGCATTATATCCTTCGAAGTCATATCATTGATGTGGTTCCTGATGCAGCTGTGAAGTCTCTACTTATGCAGAGCGAGTTGGGAGAACAAAGAGGGAAATTGATGGCTATTTTGTAGGAACATTACTTGTTAGCAATACACAACACAGTCCTTTTCTAATGACTCTTGGTATGTCGATATTATTTATTTCATGCTCAATAATCAGTGCCCAAAGGGAATGAATACAACCCAAAGGAGAGCACTGAGAATGAAAAGCTCCCATTATATGATCAAAGGAGGATTGTTATATAGAAATAATTTTGAATGGGTTTATCTATGATGCCTTGATCAACAAGAAGCTGAGCACACAATTGTTGAATTTCATGGGAAATATGGCATAGGTCATGGTTCTATGGATTCTTTAGCACATCAAATCCTCAGATCTAGTTATTATTGGCCATGTGTGTTTAAGAATTCCCACCAACATGTAAGGATATGTCATATATGTCAAAATTTTGCATTAAAAGAGCGTCATCCAGCCATGCCATTGAATCATGTTTATGAGGTAAGGCCATTTTCCCAATAGGCACTTGATTTTATTGGGGTAATTAACCCAAATTCTTTTGCAAGACATAAATTCATTTTGACTACCATGGATTACTACACAAGATGGACATAAGCTATACCTTGTAGGAATAGCACAACGAAGGTAGTAATCAAATTCCTCACTAAATGCATCGCAACCAGGTTTGTAGTACCCTTTGCACTGGTATGTGATAATGACCCTGCCTTTTCTTCTGCTGAGTTCATTTCATGGGCTTATAATCATAAGATTGTTTTAAAGTATTCTTTAAACTAATATCTGCAAGGAAATAGAGTTGTAGGATCTACTAATAAAAATCTCCTAGGAGTAATAAAAAAACTACTAGAGAACAATCCTAGAGACTGACATACCTAGGTAAGATTTGTGTTATGGGAAAGTAGGACTAGGATCAAGGTTGTGTTGAAGACTTCACCATTTAAGTTAGTGTATTTCCTAGAGAAAATTGTTCCCTATTCACTTGCAAATACCTATCCTGAAATTTATGCAAGAACTCTACTCTAATGATGATAGGATTGAAGTAAGGTTAATTAGCTTGCTGAAATTAGAAGAGTAGAGAGATGCTGCTTTGCAGCAATTCTTTAGGCACTAGGCTATTGTCAAATGTTGGTTTGACAAAAGATCCAAAATCAAGGCCTTTAGGATATCATATTTTGTCTTACTGTGGGATAAAGCTAATGAAAAGAAGGGTGACCACTAGAAATTTGATAAGCTCTGGTTGGGCCCCTATCAAATTGCTGAAATCCTAGGAGAAAATGTTTTCCAATTGAGTAGTTTAATAGGAGAACATGTTCCATTGCCTGTCAATGGACAGTTTCTCAAACATTATTTTGGGTCATGAAAAGGTTTGGAATTTTGTTGGGTTGTATATATGTAAATAGTTTGTTGTTATGTTTGTTTTGTATTTTTTATTTTTTGTGGGGCCCTTCATTTTATTCGATTGAGTAAGGAGGTCATTATTTGAGGTATACTTTGGTTTCTAGGAGAGAATTTGGTTTAGATATTTTCAGGTTTTCAGGCTGGATGATTTTGTTCTAAATTCATTATTTTATGTCCATTGTCAATGAGAGTTGTGGAAAGTCATTGAGAACAAGATGTAAAGTAAGCAATCTTCACTGACTACGATTGAATCTGTCACAAATCATCAAAAAAATCTCCTTTTTGTAATGGTATATTTGTCTTGGGATAATGGTGTTGCAAGATTTGAGTGAAAAATATGATTCCCCAGATGTTGTTATGAGGTCCATGGTAGTTTTCAACCCAATACAGTGGACATTTGAGAAAACTAGAGGTATCTCCATTGGAGCTATGGACATTTGACTGGCAGTGGAGAAATGCCTAGGATATCATTGCACAACATTCAAAGGGAATCAACTCATGTAGTTCAAATCTTGCGCATCATTGTTTGAAAGAAGAGGAAAATTTTGTAAAAGGGTGATGTGCCATCAAGCACAGACATAGATTTAGGGGTAGCCAGTATTGATTTACATTTGAGATTCTAGCTCAACATTGTTTACTGAAACTGACCCAACTGGAATTGTGATGTCCATAAACCAAGAGTACTGGGTAACTGAATCCCTTAGTTTCTTGAAAATGGTTAAACCATTTTCCTAGCCAAGTCACCAATTGTTATGCCTTGCATAGCCAACCCATTTTAAATTTGATTAAAATGGGACCCTCTTTTGTTTTCCCTCCCCTTCGATTTTTGAGGTTTTTTGCTTTGCCTTGGCATATGCTTAATATGTTTATCTTGCTTGCCCAAGTGTTTTTCCCAAATTGAATATTGAAAAAATTATGTTTTGGGCTAAGTTCGGGTTTTCACCCTGGTTCGGGATTTTCCTATCTATTCGGATTTTCCTGAACTTCTTCCAAAATCTGGTTTCTTGTTCTCGTTCGGGTTTTCGAGCCAGTTTAGGATTTTCCACCCCATCTGGATTTTCTTGGATTTTGTTCAGACTCGGGGCTGACCTGTTTTGCACTGCGATTTAGGAATTTTTGGCCTTAGCAGAATTCTTCCTGGGTCAGATTTTTTTGGATTTCTGCCTAGCCGTCAGGTTTCTGAGTTTGCTCAATTTGGGTGAAGTCATTGTCAATTTTTAGGTTTTCTTCCAACCTCTGAATTTTCCATCTTGGCCATATTTTCTTAGATCTCCTTAGCTTCCCAGAAATGTGTTGGTGTTTGGAGTTTTGTGCTCTTAGCAGAATTCTAGTCTGGCCTGATTTTTTTTAATTCTCCGTTCTGGCCAAATTTTCCCATTTTTCATCAGTTTTCTCGAAGTGCAATGTTCTTAGTCATTCGGGAAAATCCGGTCCAACCGAACTTTTCTATATTTTTGGGAGGCGCTGTGAAGTGAAGAAATTTGGTAAAATTGATGATTCTAGTGATGAATTATTATGTTTCCATGCTTTAATTTGGTAAATTTCACTATTGTATGCTACTTATGTTCATTTTGATGATCTAGTGTTGATGCTTAATGGCTAATTTAATGGTTTTTATCATGATTTTAACCTAACACTTTGATGAAATGTTGTCAACAATCAGATTATCATATTGGTTTTTGATGAATGTAGGTTTAGTCTAGCAAGGCAGTGGCTAGAATGGTTAAGAGAGAGACTGGGACAATGCGATGGGGTAGATCTGAAGAATAACATTGATACCATTAAATGGAAAACTAGGGTTTCACCTATGCCACTTGAGGACAACTTGCAAAGGACATTCTTAATGACGAAGGCCATAATGGAGTAGGGTATGGGCGACGTGGAGGAAGCAGTTAATGCAAGACCACATCGAAAGTCATGCTTCCTCATCATTTTTCTTTGCCTCTTCTTCATGTGTATTGGTCTAATTCTTGCCTCTGGTCGGTTCCCTTGCATTTAATGCATGTTGACTCTGTTTCAAATTCCTTCTAGGGCCGACATGTTTTGTAACTGACTTATTTTGCAAACCCTAAACTGGGTAGACACATTTTTGATGAGTTTTATATATATGGCATTTCACCTCTTTTAAAAAAAGGAGTTCGTGGTTGGAGTTAGAAAGTTTTAGATGAGTTAGATAGGTAAGAAAAGAGTTAGAAAGAAATCCAACAGATCATTTAGCAAGCTGGAAGATTTGAAAGGTAGAGAATAGGATATAGAAAAGGCAAGTTAGGGTTTTAAAGGATGTTAGACATTTTCTTTTTTTACAATTTAGCAGGAAGAGGAGGTGATGTATCTTCTTGATTTTCTTAGCATAGATGGAGATAGTTTAAAGACATGGGTTTCTATACACTCATGATCTTGCTAGATTTGTAAATGCTACTTATCTATTTCATTAACAATAGGAGCAGCTAGATTTAAACCTTCTTTATATTATGCTCTAGAATGGTATTCATTTTGTGTTAATCATTTTGATTTGAAAAGCTTTCAAGGAATGAAATTTTATCTTATGTTTTTTTTGAATGATGATTTGCAATCTATGGTTAAAGTTTGCACTATGCATGAATGAAGCTTTGTATCAATTACAGGTTAATTTTATTCTGCAGTTCTAGTTTAGGAATTCCTTGGAAGTCAACATGTTTGATTAGTTGAATGAATCAACATTATTTTCAGTTTAAAAACCTTGATCTATCTTTTTCTATTTCTTTAAAACTGCCAGTTAAAGTAGGTTTAGATAGATGTTTGATCTTGCAACAATCCAGAAGCTCAAAACCAATAGGCCCCTTGAACATTACAGCTATATTGACCACTTTGTGAAACAACAGCATTGTGAACCAACATCAAAGACCTTGGGAGGTGATTAGTCTTTTTACTGATTGTCTCTTTCAGGAGAGGTGAGATATATATATTTTTTTACTTTTATCTTATCTGCATGTTGTGGGTCAATTTGGCACATCAACAGGATGTTTGAAAATTGGCACAGTTGGCTACTACACTAGGTTTGTAGTAAGGGTTTCCATTTGGTGCAGCAATAATAAACTTCCTCAGGAGACCTCCCAACCTTTAGAACAAAGGCTTTGGGGATGGCTATCTTGCACACTACCAACAAAAGTGGGTTTCACCAGATTTGCTTTAAATTTTATGGTGGGGTGGAATAGCCTAGCTTTGGCTTGAACCCACTTGGGTCGTTCCTCTTGGATGAGTAATTTTCCCCACAAGAGCAGGCCCTTTATAGGATGTAATAAAGCATTTAAAATTGCAGAAATTGAAAAGGAAATTTTGGTATTCTAATCACCCAGTTAAGGGGAGAGCACAAACCTATTGCCACAGACAAAGAAGACACTATTCTTTTTTATATCTTAAATGACAATTATTTAATCTATGTGAATATGTTTCTTCACAACAGGCATGGGATTCATTTTAACTGCAAAAGAATCAATGTGTGGTGACTATCCTAGGATTGCTTCTTTTTAAATTCCATGTCTATCCTAGGATTGGTTCATTTTATATTTTTGTGTTTACCCTAGGGTTTCTTCTTTTTTTCCAAAAAAAGCTCTATCTGTGGAAGGCGTCAAGCTTAGAACTTCATTTAGTTACAATCTGTAAGTGCTAAAAGATCCTGCATATGTGCTAAAACAAATAGTTAAGGTGCTAAAAAAGACAATAAACACAATGTAGAAAACCTTCTATGTGCTATAATAAATCCTAAATGTGCTAATCTAAGAATGCAAAATTTTACAAATTAAATAAAGTAAGCCAAGGGATGTGCTATTTTGTTTCCTATATGTGTCATTCTATTCCTTATATGCACTAAAATAGTTCCTAAATGCGCCAAAAGACCTATAAAAGTGCTGAAAGAAATCCTAGATGTGCTACTAAAACTCACGTATGCGCTAAAATGCTAATTTTCGTTAGAAATCTGAATTACAGAATGTAAAAATCTGTCAGAAAACCTGTAAGTGGATATTAAAAATGGGGCAAGGCCCCACGGTGGGTGCCAGGAATGTGTGATCAATTATTTATGTGTATGAAATAAATGTAAATTTAAAAACAAATCAAACACACCAATGAAACTTTAAATCAAAGCATAAAACAAAGAAACGAAATGAAAACTCTGTTTATGCTTCAAAGATGTTCCATTGTCTTGTATCTCTAGTGTTTTGTCGATTCCAACGTGCTCTCAGATTTGTATGTTAGGCTCAACAAATGGTCTTCCTAGAGAACGAGATTAAAGATGGATGCATGCTATGCTAAGATATGATTAACAAGCTATGATTATTTGTTACAAGAAACTACAATTAATAAATGCTATGAATACTAAATTTGATAATAACAATGCTAAGATGCTAATCACTTGAATTCCTGTATCTAATGTGTATGCATTGTAACCAATGCTTGGGTTCGCAAGGGTATTTATAGAACTTTCAAAAGATTCTGATTGGCCGAGGTGATCAACAGTAGATTAAACAGTTGAGGATGAATAAGACTAGAGAGAAAAACAAAAGAAAACCAGAAAGTAAGATTTGTTTCCTTTTTTTGTAGAAGAGATAAGATGAGATGATAAAGATGAATTGTAAAAATCATATTTTTGTGAGATTTTGGAAAGATTTTGAAGATAGATAATGAATTTATCAAATTCATTATTCATCTTATTGATGACATGGAAGATTTTCTTAAAAAAATAGAATGTTTAATTAAGATTTGGAGAATAATGGAGGATTTCATAATTAAATAAAATATTTAATATTTAATTATGATTTGAAAAGATGTGAAATATATTTAATTAAATAAAGATATTTTATCAGATTGTTTAAGAAATGACATGTGGATGATATTAATTAAATAAAATATTTAATTAATTAGAAGAAAGTTTTGAATAGGAGAAAAGAAATATTAAAATTTAATTAAATCAAAAGACTTAATTAAATTCAAAAAGGTGATAATTAATTAAAATAAATAAAGTCTATTTATTTAATTAATTAAGTAGACATATGGATGTGAAATAATTAAATAAAATTTATTTATTTAATCATGATAGAAAAATAAAGTGAATGAACAATATAATTAAATTAAACAAATTTAATCAGATGTAGAGGACTTTAGAGAAATTAATTAAATAATAAAATATTTAATTAAATACCAGGATTAGACATGACCAATTTTATGCATATACACTAGTCTTACCTTATTTCTCACAACATCACTATCTTCATTAAGCTTTTTTCTAAACACCCATTTAGTTCCTATCACATTTTTTCTCGGGGGTCTAGAAACCAATTCCCATGTCTTGTTTTTCTCAATATAATTTAGCGCTTCTTCCATAGCCTTTATCTAGCTCTCATCCTTGTTGGCCTCAATGTAATTTTTAGGTTCAATTTGTGACAAGAGAGAAATATTTACTTGTTCCTTGTTCTTTGTAACTCTCTTCTTGTTTGAACACCTTCATTTTTATCACCAATAAAATGATCTGTAGGGTGATCCTTTTGAACATATTTTATAGGTGCTCTTTCAATTTTTTCTTAAAATTCTTCTTCTTCATTTGCATCATCCTCCTCTTCACAATCTTTGTCCTCTTCAACGTTATTCTTATAAGATTTGGCATGTTTAATGTTCTCATAAACCTTGACATTGATGTTTTCCACAATATTGTGTAGCCTCTTGTTGTAACATTTGTAAGCTTTAGTCTAAGTGGAATATCCAAGAAATATTCCTTCATCACATCTAGATTCTAAGCTTCCCAAGTTATCTTAATCTCTCTTAATGTAACATTTTCTACCAAATACTTTGAAGTATTTGACTGAAGTAGGCTTATCGTACCACAATTTATAGGGGGTACTATCACTATTTCCTCTAATTTGAACCCTATTTAGAATATAAATTGAAGTATGAATTAATTCTCTCCAAAACATATCTGCTAACTTCACCTCATTCAACATTGTTCTGGTTGTGTCCTTAACTACTCTATTCTTCCTTTCTACTACCCCATGCTACTATGGAGTCCTTGGTGTAGAGTATTGTATTTTAATTTCATTTTCCTCATAGTATTCAATGAATTCACACAATGTAAATTCTCCTCCTTTATTTGATCTTAATCATTTGATTCTTCTACTAGTCTCCTTCTCAACCATTTTCTTGAATATATTGAATATTTCAAATGCTTGGTACATGTCCTTTAGAAAGGTTATCCATGTCATTCTTGTATAGTCATCAATTAGTAACATGCAATATCTTTCAAATTTTAGTCATCTTTTCCTTGTGGGACAAAAAAGATCATTATGAACCAACTGCAAGGGCTTTATGGTTGAAAATTATTTTGTTTGAAACTTTACTCCTATTTTCTTCCACTACTAATATTCTTTGCACATGATATTTGTAGATTATCAATGTTTGCATTCCCTAATCTCCTGTTGCACAACAAATTCTTGTCATCATGACCTATCAAAAAACTCTGACTTTCACTTCATAGAGATTAAAACTGTTGCTATCTATTCAGACACCTTGTGCAATTCTCTTACCATTCTTCCTTATCTTGCATCCTTCTAAATTAAATATGACCTTATAACTATTGTTACACATATGATTTACACTTAGTAGATTTTACTTCAATCCTTCAACATAAATGTCATCTTTAGTAGTATTCTTACCATCTAAGCTCAATATTCCTCTTCCACAAATCTTTACCATAGTTTTGCCACCCAAACTAGTTGACCCTATTTTTCATTTCTTGAGTTGGATGAATTTTCTCTTCTCACCAGTCATATGTTTGGAGCAGCCATTATCTATCAACCACAAGTTTTTATTTTTGGCATGAAGTTTCATTTGTACAATCATTGATTGTGTACTCATATTCTCTTTTTATTTCCACACCTTCGTATGTTTCCTTTCCATTTTCTCTTTCTTTTCCTCAAAAATTTCCTTTCCATTTTCTCTTTCTTTTCCTCTAAAATAAGTCATGTAAATGAGTATCAAAAGTGAAGCTGTATGCACAACATGTACACCTCTGGAATCTCCTCTGTGAGTTTTTATTGCAACCCTGATGCATTGGAATGGTCACAAATACTACCATCAATGCTCATCTCATGAATGGACTCAAGAAAGTGATCAACATCCAAATCATAGAGTGGACTGTCATATGACCAAGTATCCTCAACCTCAAACAATGGATTGAAGATCATCTCATGCTTCTCTTGAATCACCTTCTTCCTCTTTCTATCTAGCCCTTAATAGGAAGTGATAGAATGCAGGCCTCCATTAGTAATTCCCATCAACACATGTTTCTTTCCATCAACCTCAAATGACATCTCCATCTTAGGTACATTGAGGGAAAATACTCCCAATTCCTGGAGCCATTTCATGCCAAAAACTATATCCATCTAACCCAAGTTGACCACATAGAAATCAGAATATAACTCATAGATTTTCAACATCAAAGTGAGATTAGTAATCCACCTAGTGCATGAGAGGGTATATCCATCATCAATTTGAACTCTGAATCCATGAAAATCCTCAGCCTGAAGTTTGCACCTAGCAGAAAAATCCCCATTAATAAAGTTGTGTTGCACTAGTATCAAGCATAGTAATGCAATGTTGTCCATCAACTATCCTGATGAATCTAAATGTAGTCTCATCCTGAACATTGGCAAGAAATGCCATGGGAGCAGATGTCTTCTCATCTTGATCAACTCCTAAAGCAACCTATTGATCTGTATTATCAGAATCAGAGTTCTCAAAATATGCCCAAATAAAATGATTTTCCTTACCCTTAGGTCTCAATGGGAAATCATGATCCTTGTTATAAGGTTCCTTACACCAATAGCATAATTTCTTCTTCTTTAAATCTTCTCGTGTCTCCTCATCGATCATGGGCGTTGATTTCTTTTTCTTATCAACAATGTGTTGAGGATTCTCATTTCTAGTGGAAGGGACCTCCTTGAGTGAAATTTTTGCTTATTGGGGCTATGAACTCCATGCTTCTAGCATTTCGCATGGGGTAAGTGCACCAAGATGGTTCCCAAAAAGGGGGCTTAAGTGGCCACTTTTTCTTTCTAAAATTAGGAAATACTAACCTTGGACATGAAATTGAGGATAGTTACACTCAAAATTTTGAGATGGAACAAAAACAAGGGTCAAAGTGCTCCGAGTCTACTTTCTAAACTATTAATTTATTTTGAAAATGGTTGAAATTAAAGTGGTTCAAAAGAGAGATGCACACAAATTGGTGTTGTTTTTGTCAAAGAAACATAACATAACAACTCTTGTATGACCCTAGCACAATGAACTTTTTTTTAGTATTTTTAAAAACACTATGGTTAGAAGTTAGCTACTAATATGTAGTTGATGCATGATTTTTGAATAATTTTTTAATAAATATTTGATTTTTTACTAATTTTCTAAGTGGGCACTTCCTGAAAAGAAATTTTTTGGAAAGTAATTGATTTAAAAAAAGAAATGGTAGAATGAAGTCTAGTTTCTAAAAATGTAATTTATTTGAAATTTCAATGAATGATTAATTTATAACAAAGAAAAAACCAAACACTTCTTTTTGGAAAAAAAGGGACATACAAATAAAAGAAATTATGGATGAAAGGCTTAATATTGTTTGAAAGTAAAAAAAATTACATCGCTAGATAGCTAAGAGAGAACCTAACATTACCCACGTGTTCAATTTTTTCAATATTGAACTAGATGCAATCTTGACGGTGAGCACAAACCCGATTATGTTAAAAATTGGAGAATTTGTAAAAACACATCTCTGGTCATTGGGAATTCCCTCTAATCCTTTGAGTTGGTATTCCAAGGAAATACCAATGCAAAAGCTCGGGAATTCCCAAAGAAAAATATAATGTGAGCATGTTATAATGTGCTCACATTATATCTTAGTTTTGACATGGTTTTTTGCTTCTCCGAGAAACATGTCAAGCAAGACAACACAAGTGTGTTATAATGTGATTGTTTTATGTCTTCCTTTATGTTAAATTCCACTCTATTGAAGGTATGCTGATATATATGTATGTTTGTATGTACATGTATGTTGGTGTGGCATGTATGTATGTATGTATGTATGTATGTATTTATGTATGCATGCTTGTATGTATGTATGCATGTCTATATGTATTAGTTCATGTATATTGTATGTATGCCTATATGTATGCAAGATTGTATCTCCACATGTATGGATGTATGCTTGTATGGATGTAGGATTGCATGTACATATGTATTATGCTTGTATATATTTATGTATGTCTTTAGAGGGAGGGAGAATTTTAAGAGAGAGAGAGAGAGTTGTCTAGGTAGG
>VDFB02000015.1:351577020-351669367 GCA_007258455.2 Sequoia sempervirens | reverse complement strand
TCTCAATCATGGCGGCCAAGACTCAAAAATGTAGGGACAATTTTGTTTCCCACCATTGTCTGATTAAATTGCTAGTTGAGAAGTCTTTGCATGATGTATCTGGAATGACATGGGAAGAATTCATTAAAATTGATCAAATTAGACCTAAGCACTTGCAACCTAGGGTTTTACCTTAACCCCGTAGGTCTAGTAGGAGATTGAGCATAGTTGAAGCCACTCTTGGTGCTTCAACCTCTAGCATAGGACCGAGTGTAAACCCTCTTGTAGCAGAAGAAACCATAGAAATTAGCTCTTCTAGGACAAAGCACTCAGACAAAGAAAGTTCTTCCACTGAATTTGATGATGATGTTCCACTTGGCATTCTAATAAAAACTAGGGCACAGAAGAGGGAAGTAGAAACAAGAAAAGGAAAAGCCAAAAGATGATCGGCGGAAAAAGAGGTGCCAAGGTCTAAGAAGAGAAAGGATGATAGTGTTCATCCTGCAGCCAAAGAAAAACATGAGAGCCCTCCTAGGAAAGCAAGACCAGTCTGGCCAACCTTTGGTATGCCTTCGTAGGAAATCCCTAAGTCTAGAGAAATATCACAAAGGGACATATAAGCTCTAATGGGGCAGGAGAATGTCGAGGAGGAAGATATATAAGGCAGCAACAAACATAACATTGGCTAATCTTGCCAATATTGCAGAACAAGTCAAAAATCAAGAATATGAGGAAAATCAGGACTTCCTATAGCAAGAGATCCTGCAACAAAAGCCAGAATAGGAGTAGGAGTCCCTGCAGCAAAAGCCCGAATTGGGAGAACAATCAGTACCCCTACAACCAGAATTGACAGGATAGCCTGAATCCTTGCAGTTAGTATTAGTGCCAGAGAAGATGTTGGTAGGAATACATAACCCCCCTAATTTTTCAATGCACCAGGTAGCCATGCATTTATGGAAAGAGATGCAAAGAAGAGAAGAGGAATGGAAGGAGGAAAAATGCAGATTGAAGAAGGAAATAAAAAAGAGAGATGAGGAGATTAAAGATAAAGATGCAGAAATTGTCACCTTGAAGAAGAAGGTGGATGATATGGCAGCCTTGGTACCACAGATTTTGGAATGTAGGACCCCTCCAAGGGTCTATGCTCTGCATTTGAAGGAGAAATATCTCTCTTTTAGATTGGCAAGAATTGTCTCAAGTTGGAACCCTTCTATTGAGACCCCTGTTGAATTTTTCAATGCTTATCAAATTGCTTCCCCTGAAATGAAGAATTTGTTGTGTGAGTTTTATTTGCATAATTATGTTCTAACTCAAGATCATGATTGGAATCCACTATTGTATGTTGGGGATGTCCAATTAAGAGCATTCATGTCTTGGGTATAAAATGAGATTAGTTGGGGATAGCAATATGGGGCTTATAAGCAATTGGAGTCTAACATCCCTTTGCCCATTAGGGCTTAATCAAGGAATCCAGGGGATACTTTTAGGGAATGGCATAGAATGATTTTCAGACCTAGCAATGGTAATAGGATTATGCCTTGGATAGAAGCAGTTTATAGTGAATATGAGGCAAAGGCAAAAGAAAAAAAGGAAACCATTAAGAGATACCTCTCACAAAGATGGAACAGCTTAATTGATGATCTCAAGCAAGCAGAACCTCATTCCATCCAGAACTATGCAGCAGCTCTTTAAAGGATTGACAGATATATTCACATTGGAAAGACAAAGGGGAAATTTTGGCTTCCCCTAACTTTTCAACCACCCATCCTAATGTGGCATGTACTGAACTTCAGGTTCTACCAATATGACATTGTTGCAGAGAGGCAGAGATGGAGGAGATTGTATAGATTGGGAGGATTCTATTGGGATCTTGATTCACACACAACACACTATGATGTGGGACAGTTGTCAGTTGCAAATTTCAGAACATTGACCAAGCAAAAGAACATCCCTTCCTCTTTTGGAGGACCAGCAAGATCTTAGGTTGGGGGAGTGATGAGTCTAGAATATGGTCTAGTTTTTGGTAGAATTCATGGTTTATTTGCTAAAGTTACCATGGACTTTGACATTAAGTGTTGATACTTTTATGATATTTTCCTCAAACTATCGACATTGAGCTTAATCTTATTTCTGCAAACCTTTAATGATAAATGGCATGTTATATGGACTGTCTATATTAATCTGGCATGTGGTTAATGAATGTTCCTTAAGGTGGTTGCAGATATGCAATTATTGTGCGTACTAACATTTCCATTCAGGTAAGTTGAGGATGCTAAATTGAGGAAGACACTGCCAGCTGGGCATGCACCATAACATCTAGCAAAGGAATTGCTCAAAATTCAAAGGAGGTCAATGGTAGGATATTCCTCATGCAAACTGAATGTAACTGCCTTGCAGTGGACTTTAATGCTAGTTGAGTAGATGCGAGTGTTACTACTATGCTAAATCTGCATTTGAACCTACATGTCTGACCAGATTCCATGCACATGTAACCGCCGCCACTCCATTTTCTTTGTTTTCCTAGGTAAATGGCATCCTCCCAGTTCATGGAGTTGACTGCCTTGTTTAGTTGATAGTATAAATAAAGATTTAATGCTCCTTCTCTAGAGGTTCCATGATTTCATATTGTACTTGCATTCTTGAGTTTTCAGTAATACAGATATATTACTCTTTTGTACTCATGATTTACTGTGAATAAAATAAAGTTCTGAGTTCGAGCATCTAAATTCTCATTAGTTTTAGATGATACTTATCCAAGGGGGCCCACTTGGTGAGTAATTTGTCCCTTAGTTTAGTATTATTTTAGTATTACTTGTTGTTTAGTAATCAATTGAAAACTTGGCACCAATTGTTCCTGCAACCACTAGAATTCCATTATGTGACTATTCCTACAGCCAAGGAGGATAGTAGTGCCATGTTTGTTGCTCATATGTTCATTTTTTTCATGCATTTTAGCTTAGTGTAATTTTTGATTGATGGTTAGCATTCATGTTATTCCTTCCTAAGCAATTTACTTTCAGCATTGTGTCTTTCTTAGCTGTAGAATGAAAATGGCTACTTTGGGTTCCTAGTGCACATATTGTGCTAACCCATTTCAATTTCACATCCCTGGGTTGAAAATTTAAATGCACCTTCATGATGATTGAAATGGCTATTCAGGTTAGATGTTCAATCTCTGAATCACGACTGTAAAGGCCTAGTTGTTGAATCATTGTAGGAGGTGGACAATACCAAGCTCTCCATGGAAACATGAAAAAAATCCTCTATGGCCTCAACATGGTCAAATAACTCAACACTGAGCTCCAAAAAGGGAAGATTACAAACCATGATCTCTAAACCAAGAAGATACAACACCGCAAAACCATCACTATCACAAGATCCCAATGAATAGTGTAATCAAGATATCCATGACATTGTGATAATAACCTCCTCAATGAAGATCAAACAAAGGCCCTCACATAATTAAAAAACTCAACTACAACATGATTCTTTTTTTTACTGGCTCCAGGGATACCCAAAGCACGAGTTACAGGATTGAATTTTGACCGGTAAGTTATTGTTTGTGTCCAAATAAGGATTTGATTATTGGCTAGATACCGGATATGAGCTCCAAGTGTCCAATATTGGAATTGAGTATCTCCACCATGAGGACCATATGTGTGATAGATTTCTCTATTGATTAAGTTATCTTTTGGTGAATGAAAAATTAATTTCCATAATTTTCCACTATAGCCATTGAATTCAAAATCCAAAGTTTCTTTAATTTTGGAACCTTGGAGAAGATTTTTTATCAATTGTTTGCCAAGCTCTTCATTTAACTAGTAATCAGGGCAATTTATGGGAGGATTCATAAATCTAACCGGCCATTGTGGATACAAGTGCTAGAGATTAAGACACAGGGCTATTTCATGATCAACCTCCTCTGTGAGATATGTGATGATAATACTCTGAGGGTGCCATAAATTTGGTGTGGTTAGAATATGTGCAGCTTAAAACATTCTTAATCGATCATGCAGATAGTCATCAATGAGATTTTTTATTTTGTCCCTTCAATGATAAGGATTGGAGCTAAATTCTTCACAGCTTTGTTCTATCTTCCTTTCTTCTCTTATACGAATAACTCGAATAGTACCTCCGTGGGAAAGGAAATCAGCAATTAAATTCTTGTGTTCTAGAAAATGATCAATCTGGAAATCAAAAGTATTGAGGAACTAATCCCATCTAAGAAGCCTTCCTTTCTTAAATTTATCTTTGAATTCCTTTTTGAAGAAGCGGCAAAGATTCTACAAATCAGATCTTAGCAGGAAGGGTTGATCAGTGGTAAATAGATAAAATGCTTTAAATACATTAACAACTGCTAAAATATCTTTATGTGTACTGTGATAGTTGAGTTCACTTCCTTTAAAATTTCCAGAAACATATATGACAATTTCCTCTCGATCTTCAACTACTTATTTTAATACACCACCCCAACTATGCTCACTTGCATCAGTTTCAATGATTTTTTACAGGAACCAGGAAGCCTTAGAGATGATAATTGAGCATACTTTTGTTTAATGTATTGTATGGCATTGTCATGAACACTATTCCATGCAATAGGATCCTTTTAAAGGAGCTTGTCGAGAAGAGCTTGGTCATATGCTATATTTTGATAGAAACTAGCAATATAATTTACAATCCCAAGAAATTGCTACAACTCCTTTTGATTGGATACTGTGAGAGAATTGATTCTGGACAGAATATGAGACTAGGCCTCCATTCTCCTCTAAGAGAGAATCTTAATACCAATAAAATAATTTCCTCCTAAGAAAACTGACACTTATCAGGATTAAGGAGAAGACCATGCTCAAGACAAATGGCCAAAAACTAGCGAAGATGATCAAGATGACTACATGGACATTGGCTAAAAACAAGGATATCATCAATGTAAGGAATGATAAATTTTGAAAATGGATGAAAAATTGAGTCCATCATTTGCTAAAAAATGGAAGGAGTAGTCTTAATGCCAAATGGAAAAATATTCCACTAGTATAACCCTTGGGGGATTGAAAAAGTACTTTTATGGTGATCGTCTAGGTGAATGGCGATTTTCCATAAACCCTTGGTGAGACCAAATTTAGAGTAGATTGTGTGAGCCTTCAATAGACTACTAGATATGATCTTTTGAAGGAAGAGGATGTTGATTATCCTCAAGACATACATTGAGGGGTTTATAGTTGACTACAAGTCATTTTCCAGGCAATTCATTGTCATGTTCATCTTTCTTTGGTACATACATCACATGGAAACAGAAAGAGGATGCAGGAGTAATCAAATTTTTAGATAGAAGATCACCAATCTCTTTCTAACAAATTTCACTTTCTATTTTACTAAGAAGAAAATATTTTGCACATACCTTAGGCTAGATTTCAATGCCTTGTGTGTCTTTCTTGACAGATACTCTGCAACAAAATTTCTAAGACAATTTAGTCAAATCTTTTGACATTATTTTGTCAGAAAATTCTTTCTTGAGATCTTTTAACTGGGCTTGGATCTGAGCATTTTTTTCTACAAACAATACTTTGTTATCCTTTTTCAAAGGAACTTTTGGACTCCATTTGGTGGTAGAACTTTTTTCAGCAGTGAATCTGGGAATGTGAACGCCTTTGATTTCTAAATGATCTGTAGATACGATAATTGGTTCCCATTTTGCTAATATGGCACTTCCTATAATTCCATCATAAACATCAATTTCATATTGAATAAACTTAACATTTTCAATTGATCCATCAGGAAACTGAAGAGGAGAAAAACATATCATATGTGAAAAATGATCTACTTTACCAAAAGAGATCTTTGTTTCTGCATCTTTCCATTAGTTGGCTGGAAAACACTTGTATCTAGCAATATCCAAATCAGCTTTGGTGTCAACTAGAAAATGAAGAGTATAATGCTTAATTGCCTTGAAATGAATTTGAAGACTAATACCCGGATAGCTGGTAGATTTCATCATTTTATAATTTCCTTCATTTTCTGGATCATTGTGTATGAGGAGGTTATCCAAGGATGAAGAGTGCCTGACTGGTTCCCAAAGAATTTATTTTGGATTAGAACACATTGGGATAGTATGAATCATATGTCCTTCAGGTGGATTTGGTTCAAGTTTCATATTAGAAATAAAACAATCTAGATTGCATGTATGGCTTTCTGCTTCATGAATTTGATCCATTTCTCCTTTTGCACAGAGCTCATCAATTTCTGAGTGAGCTTCACCAACGGCTTTATCCAAAAAATCAAGTCTTTGATGTCACCAGGTATGATGTGCCAAAGATCCAATAGGAGGAACTAAGAGAAGAGTTGCAAGTTTTGGTGTGAATTTGGATCCTAAAGAGAGGTGTCTTTGGCATTGATTGTGGACAAGCCGAAGAGGTGGTTTCTCTGCTTGTTGTTCTAACTCCCTTTTGATGAGATACAAATTATACAACTATTGTCAATGTTTTTTCCAGGTTCCTTGCATCATCATCATAGACTTTTGTTCTTGCTCCAGTTTATCTATGTCCTTTTGAACTTTAGATAATTTTTGTGAAGAGCTATTGAAGTAGGGTTGACTCTTCATCACTCAGCATAGAAGAGATACATATAAGGAAGCATCAGAATCGTGTGAGATATCATAAATATATTCTAGTTCTATTTGTTGTTCCTTATCAATTTTTTCTTTTTCTGCATCAATATCTGAAAGAGGAATATCATCATTGTGACTAGGGTAGTCATTAATGAACTCATATTCTAACTCATATTCTATGCCTAGTTCTTTTACTGCTCGAACTTTGGCTTTTCCTTTCTTACTTTGTCATTCAGGGCATTTTTTAGCATAATGCTCACCTTTGCAAATATAGCAAGTGGGTTTCTAGTCCTCTGACTTCCTATGGAACCTTTTCTTTTTGAAGAAGCCTTTCTTATATTTTCTTTGAAATTTTCTTTCCCTAGAGAATTTTTTCTTAAATGTTTACAAATTGCATTTGAAGCATTTATGCTTCTTTTTAAACTTATTTTATGGCTTGTAGTCATTGCATCCAAAATCATGGTTAAGATGTTTGCAAATAGATGTAGACAATAGGGGCTTAATTTTTCTTGACATTTGCCTATTTGAATATGTTCGAAAAGCATCATCATTAATCTCCTTGATATAATTACATAACTAGGGAAAAGAAATTTCTTTGAATTCTCGCCCAGTTCTAACTAGAGTTTACATTACCTTGTTTAGGTAATAGTCTTCTACTTGGGGAAAAGTTTTCAAGAATTTGTAGAACATGGCCTCATAATCTTGTTCATAGCCACAGTAATAGAAATTAAAGTATTTCTCCTTGAAATATGAATCTATTTGAGCAATATCAAAAAATTTGTTGGTAACAAAAGTATTATAACACATGGTGGGTGGATGGGTGGGCTCCCCCTCGCCCCTCTCATAGGCATGGGGTGTCCAGGGTGGACGTGAGGTGGCGGACGGGTTGGAAAGTTTGCATCCAATTTTGGCATGTTTTTGTCACATCAACCTTCTAATTTTGGCAGAATTCGGGTGACCCTTGCTTGGTGTTTTGGCGGTCTACTGGTTCGAAACTTCTGGAGCCGGTTTAATGGCATGTTGGGCTCAGTTCCCACGAAGTCGCCTAGGTGACACGTCGAGCACGGCTACCCTCGTACTGATCGCAGACGTGCCGAGTGGTATTTGTTATTAATTGCATTCATCATGGTTCTAAGTTGGATGAACGGAGGCTATATTTCCACACACGCCAAGGACAGTTTTACTTCGCCATAATTTTGTTCCGTATGCGAAGTCTGACTGATCATTATTCGGGGTTTTTATTAAGTTTATGAAGCCCGTTCCAAAGCATGGGTTCTGCATTTTGGTTTTTTTTTTTTGTGTTTTTGATGCAGGGTGCGACTGGCAATTTCTTGCCAATGGAGAGACAGTCGAAATCAAAGTTCACCATTCTCCTTTCGGCGGATGGTCTGGAATCCTTCGGGGTTGACACTCCTATTTCATTAACAGCTACGGAGAGGCAGATTTCCTTTCGTGAGATCACGGACCAGCGCCTAAAACGCATTTTGCTTGTGGATGATCCGGTGTCATTGGCTGCTGTGAAGATGGTCCTTGGTAAAGGACACTTAGAAAGAAAAGAATTCGCCCGTGACAATGCTCAAATTTCATCGCGGTTCCTCACCGTGCTCTTGGATCTTGATACACCGAAGACAGTGGCCAGTGAATTGATGTTGCGATTGTTCCGGGATGACTTGCTTGGCGGTCTCGAAATGACTTTGAAGGCGGCTTTTATTGGGAAGGGTATTCCGCGTCCTACAAACCTTGCTTCTCTATGGGAGTCGGATGAAGCGGTCAAGGTTTATCCTTTTCTTCTGGATCTCAAAGGACCCGCATTATCACGGCACCGTAAGCTTGCAAATGTGGCAGTGGAGTTTTTGAAACAAAAATTAAAGATAGTGCCGGTGGATGGAACGGACTGGTTGGAAGGTTTCATTTCGTTTGCAGAGGTAAATGGTTTCTGGTGAATTACTGGGGTATATGTTGTTGCCCATTTGGTTTATGTTATCGCTTGTCTTGTGATACTTTGTATATTCGAACTCGTGCCTTGGTTTTTTGGCTGTTGTGGAGGTCAGGCCTATGTTTTATCTCCTCCGTTTTGGTTCTCTGCCCTGTTTTGGAGCTGTGCGGAGTTCATCTTTGTTAGCTACTTTTTGTTTGTATGTTGGTTATCACTGAAACATCTCCTGCCTAGCAGACGACTGTAATTTCTTTAAATTTCAATAAAATTATCACCTTACGGATCCAAAAAAAAAAGTATTATAACACATGTGTTCTATAGCATCATTTCTACCAACAAACATGATTATCAACTGGTTACATACAGTTTCAAGGCCACTTTTGAGAAGATCATCTCTATACTAAGCATCTAGGTGATCCCAAGCTCACCATGCTAGACCAGTCATTGCATTAAGAGCTTGAAGGATAACATCTATGGTTGAAACACCCTAACTAGTACTA
The DNA here is from genome assembly GCA_007258455.2 of Sequoia sempervirens. Taxonomy (NCBI): domain Eukaryota; kingdom Viridiplantae; phylum Streptophyta; class Pinopsida; order Cupressales; family Cupressaceae; genus Sequoia; species Sequoia sempervirens. The sequence goes on along the minus strand of VDFB02000015.1, from coordinate 351,660,351 downwards.
ATATAATTCTAAACCCATGCTCTAAGAGCTTCAATACTCTGTAGATTAGTAATAGCATCAAATTCATCAAAGTTTAACCATGGAGGTGTCTCATCTCTAAATGTTTGTAGATTTGAAAATAGATTAGGTCATGAAGGTCCTATATTGGAATGAACATTGGCCATAATTCTCTTTTCCTGATGAGTGATCTTATTTATCTTGTATTTTCCTAGAATAGGATCCCATTCTTTTAGAGCTTCAGGTTCCTTTAATGTATGATGTAACAATCCTTTTGTAGCAACCTGTATGTCCTAAAAAACTTATGCTACTGATAGGAAAGTTGAGGACTTTAGCAGTTGGTTGTGTGGGAATCACAGATTAAATATTATGGGATTCTGTAGTAATAGATTGTTGGACCTAATTAATCATGTGAAGCAGAGTATCTTGATATGTGTTCTTACAATGTTGAATCCCAGTGACTTCTCGCGAGATGGTGGTGATAGTAGATTGCATAGTTGTGCTAGTGGAATGTTGCCTAGTCCACCACGCTTCAGCATGTTATTTAAAAGCATCAAAATCTCTGCGTAAAGCAGCAAGTTCAGTTTTGATGACATCCTCATAAGTATGGGTAATGATTTTTTCAAGCTTGGTAAGATTAGCAAGAATATCATGATAGTTTTGATGCTAGGATGCTTGAAATTTCTGGTGACTGGTAGCAATTTGTTAAATTGCATATAGTTGTTGATCTTTAAGCAACAGAAGAGCTTTGCAGTGACAAAGGTTGGACCAACTCAAGATTTTGGAGCTAGAAGGAGACTCTTCTCCTAAAGTATTAACACGTGCCTAGAATTATATCCAGTATTTACTAGAGGGATCATATTGCAAAAAGTCTCAAAATCGAGGTAAAATACTAGGAACTAAATGGAGACCTTAAGGAGTGGAAACTTCAGTATCAGTGTCTACTAGACTATCTAGTTCAAGAAACGTGACAAGTTTGGGAGAAATCATTTGATAATTACCAATGGAGAATGTATAAGAATAGTTGTTACATTTCATTATACCAGTATCAATTTTAGAGTAATGTACATGATTACATTCAGTAGTATCCAAGTGAGGACGATAAGGTGTAGGTGAGAGACAAAGTTGACACAATTGATTAGAGGTTCCATGAACACATGTATCAGTAGGGATTAGATGAATTCTAGGTTGAGGCTTAGGTTTATGCCAGCATAAGTGTTGAGGTATATCATGTGAACAATAATTAGCAAGATTAGCACATTTGGTTATTTACATGGATTGAGTGCAAGGGACAACAGGAGTAGACATTTTGGAAGTAGAAGCATGGGAAAAGCTACGTCGTGGAGTTTCCATAGGATTACCAAAATCTATAATGGCTTGATCATCCACTTCCCTAATTTGGATGCCTCGAAGTTGAGAAGGTTTAACCTGAGAGTCAATATCATCAGTTTGTAATTCTAACGCCCAGTGAGTAGGCATCTAGATATCTCACCATTTAACATTTTTTGGGGCTCTAAGCTTAGTTGTGTTACTAGATGAGGTCTAAAAAACACTAAATTGTTTAAGTAAAGTAAAACGCTTTCTAGGATCATTCATAAATGTCATTGTGGTATTGAATAAATTGAAAATGAACTAGAAAATGAAGTGTATGGTCTATTGAACCCTATTTCATGTGAAAATGACTGGTTCAAAATTTATAGTTCAAAACCTCATTCAAATTTTCATCATGTAGGTTGACTAAGAAATTTAAAGAGGAATCAAAGATAATAGGTCCAAAAGCCATGGTATCACTAGTAGCTCCTAAAATAGCATCACTAGTTCTTATATGCCTATTATCTTAAGCATCATAATGATCTGAATAGGAAGACCTTTGCAGTAATGTCCTTCAATACCTATTCTTAACCAAGATAGATTTAAGTATTGGTAAGCTTTGGGGTTTGATAAGGCCATACATCTATATTTCTAGATCTTGGCATCTGAGAATAATTGTAATGTACCTTGACTAACATTCTTGACTCGATGTTGAATTTCATAGACTTTACATAACTGTTTAGACCTATAATGAACTAGACGCTTAAAACCTTGGATATCAGGATATATTTTTTCAAGTTTGATTGCAAGAACTTTAAAATGACCATAAGAATTTCTATCAAAATCATGAATAGAACTAGCTATACTGAGATTATAACCATTTTGAGAAAAAATTTAATCAAACTAGGGAATAAAGTTGGTAAGACTTGTGTGTTTCTCTCTCAATTGAAATCTTGAGTATCAATATCTAGGGTTTCTGCAATCTTACTATTTTTTTCCATTCTTTTATTCATGGTGCATCCTACTTTTCACAATGACCAACAGATTCACTACCCATACTCAACAAAAAGGACTTACGACTACGACCATGCTACAATCCCTTCGAAAAACACAACTAGCAGAAGTGATTTAGGAAAACAATTGAGCGAGCAACCAAAGAAGGATAACAAGATGAAATATAAGAGAGAGTAATTGAAAACACAAAGGATCCATATTGATATATCAAAATTTTACAATGTGAAACTGAGCTCTGATACCATATTTTGTAACAATTATAAAATATGTGTTGTGATCAAACTCTTATAGATACAACCTAGTCTTATGTTCTTATTGCTTGTTTCTGATCTGTAGTGATGATCACTTGAGGTGCATTTGCAGAGAGCATACTCCAAACTCTAAGAGACTTCCTAGGCTCTATGATTCTTAAACTGACTATTTGATGCCCAAAAGAGCCTCAAAACTTCCCATTTATAGAAGGAGAAGTGTACCGAGGGGGAAGTAGATCAAAACACATGGAAGGAATCCACTTAATGAAGCATGCAATACTTTTCATAGCCATGTGAAAGAAAGTGGCATGAATAGGAAAGTAGGACAATCGTGTGAGATACACATGGCACGTTCATGTCGGCTTTACACCCAAAAGCCACTATGGGGATCTCCTTTTGACCAAGAGAGGAGTATCTCATATGCATGTTCTCATGAGTTCATTTATGAATTTAGACATGGGTTAATCTCCCATTCATATTTCTTCTAAAGGAAATTATGATAAAACTTATGAGTGACAGACCCACTCATTAGTCATTGGAATTGACCTCTCCACCGACACACCTGGGACAAGTGTCATCATTATGTAATCCAGGAGGTCCTAGTGAGCAAGGATGTACCTGAGGTGATTCTTCTTTCCACATAATTCATTGTGTCTTTGTTTTAATGGCCCCGGTGATACCCAAAGCATGAGCTACAGGATTAAATTCTAACTGGTAGGTTGTCATTTGTATCCAGATAGGGATTTGATTGTTAATTGGATAGATACCTTGAAAACACAAGGATCCATATTGATATACCAAACTAGAATCAATCCAAAACCACCAACAATGCACTTGCATAAATAATCATGTCATTCCAAATTCCATAAATCACAAGGAACATCCATGACACCATGAACACCACCAAAAATACCAGCAACACAATCTAATCATGTCACACATTTTTGCATCACATAGTTGACTACACAGGTCTCACACCATGACTACACTTGGTAATACCATCTCTCCTCCTCAACATAACAACCAAACCAATAAAACAATTGAATAACTAGACCACCAATATGAATTTGCATCAACAATGAAGAAACTATGGACATAAACAACCCACATCCAAGTCATAAATGCAACATGTAAGCATAAATAACCTACAACACTACACATCTCATAGATGCAACAATGCAACATATAAATCCAGCAATATACTAATAACCATGTCAAATGAGAGTAATAAGAGATGTGCATGTGAGTATACAATGACTCCAACATCAAATCACCAAGATTTGAATAGTCATAAGCTCACAAAATCACCATAGTTAAAAGAACCCATAAATAACTTAGATGGAAATAATATTAAATAAATCATTCCAAACATCTCCAAACTTGATCCAATATGTAGTACTTTGAACAATCTTTCCATCAACTATAAGAAGTCTAAAGTCTGACTCTATATGCACAAGTTATGACCTCTCCAAGATTGAAAGGAACGTCTGAATTCTAGCAAGCATTTCACTATCAAAATAGAAAAATCTAGAAAAATCATTGATACCACAATGTAGATCTCATAACCACCTTTCCAACAAGTATAAAAAGTCAAAAAATGGATACCCTAGGTGAAAGTTATGCCTCTTGGAAAAGGTTGCATAATTTGGCTAATATGAGTAAAATCGGTGGCCCTCAGGCTAAGCTGGGTAGACCCAAGGCTACATTAAATATGGTTTAGTTTTTGATATTTAATAAAAAAAATGGCAAACATTTAAAATTGTAAGTGACTTTTTTTTTTAACCCCACATGGGAGTGGGTTGGTCTGCCCGGCGAGACTACCGACTAGAGTCGACAACCCACCGACGATGTCTGGTTGGCAAGGCACAGACTTCCAGTTTGTGTGGACTGATAGTTCATGCAACCTATCAGTTGCAGAAAATATGGGTATGGTAGAAGTCGTGGGGGGTCTATGGGCCCCCAAAAAACTATATATATTTTTAAATAATTTTTTATTTTTATAAATCACAGGGTTTTAATTTTTTTTAACCCACAAGATAATAAAATTTTTTTCGACCTACAAAAATAGAGTCATACGACCATACAATAGGGGCAAGGAGGGGGAAATTTTTCTTTTTTTTCATAGTGGTAAAAATAGGTCAAATTTTATGTCAATCGTCATCTCTCGAGCCTCTTGGATCTAATGTGGTGGTTTTTCTTGTCCCAAGGGGTCATCAAAAATATTTCCCCTACAAAACTGTCATGACGAACATCCATGAAAACCCTTTTTCCAACAAATATTCATAAACATAGATCTACAAAAAATAACAATAAATCTATAACCTCAAAACCCCAAATCTGCAAAAAACACCTACATAAAACCCTCATATCTTGCAATGTCTTTATTCTTTCCATGCAATCCCTAGATTCAACTATACACTAGATCTACTCCAACAAGGGTTATACAAACAACAACCATGACTCTGATACCAAATGAAAGAAAATATGCATCCACCCAAGATAATTTCCGCATAACCCAAATAGAAAAATATATGCAAACAACTATTGAAAATCCATATGCAAGATAATAGACAACATACCATCAAAGATGACACAAGATATACCTTGAGAAAACCCTCAAGAGAGAAAAAAAACCAGCCTCCAAAAGCATCCATCACTCATGTATTATTCAATAATAAACATTACAATACATATTCAAAGTCCTCCATTAACACCTTTGAAACATCAAGCCCTCTACAAGCAAGTTCCATGTGAACAAGCATGTAACCACACATCCCATGACATGCTTCAACCCTCACAAAAGCTAACAAGGGATCTGCTCAACCAACCAACCTTATACAACTTCCCATGTGTTTGCTTTTATATAAACAAGCTCACACAAAACCACCAAGTGGTATTACATAAAACCATGTGACTAATATGATGAGCTTACAAAACCATTAACCCCAAAATTTAATTTTTCATACTAAGTTTTCCCAACATTAAATATTTTTCCCATATGCAACCCCATATTAAATATTTAATCCAATGTTACATACAATACATAAAGTGTCCCCAAGGATGCTAGACCCATGTGATGCACACATCCCTAGATTCTCTAGGTGCACCACATAATAAATAAATATATTAATAACATTATGTAAGGTGGACAAAACACCTTTTACTAACATTTTTCAATCTATCTTTTCTTCTGATTTTATCTTTTTTCTTATTCCATCGCTCACTTGATGCCAGCTTGATCTTCAATATTTCAATGTGTCTAGAGGGGTACATAATGGGGCATATTCATTACTTTAATCTGTTGTGTTTGTGGGATTTCCTTGTAATAGGACCATGGTGAATGCTTTCCTTTTGTGCGTGGGGATAGTCTCAAGCAATATAATGACCTTTGCATATTAGGTTCTTTATACCTTTTGTGCATAAGGCCTAACTTGCTTTGAGGCTTCATTCTCTCACGTGATCAAATAGGGTTTTTGTATGTCAAGTATTAACAAGGATACTCCTATTTGTTTTCAAAGTCAAATTCCATGCAATAGATATGACGTCACCTTGATTCTTCATACTTTGGTGCATAGTATCTACTTGCTATATAAAATAAGGATTGTACATTATTTAGCATGACCTAAAGCAAAAGCAAAAAAATCCATCTTATCTCATCCCATTTCTAATAAAAATCTCAAATTAATAATAATCATAGTTTTGTCGATATTGGATCAACATCATATCTGACTTTGTCTATCCATCTAATCAACTATCCTTTCTTATATCCTACTCATCATAATAACATTTCTATCCATCATGACATACACAAAAATATTCATTGCATCCTACATCAATAAATCATTAGTAGCATCATATATCATATGCCCTACATGGTCATCATGTATATCATCAAAAATACATAAAAAATCATATCCATACATCACAACATAATATCATACATACTGCATCCATAAATCATTAGTACCATCATAATACAACATCATCACATAATCCATAACATAACATCATTAGATCTGTAGCATCATAAATTGTCACCCTTGACAAATTCACACTATGTTTTTCTCCCCCTAAATAATCAAGCCTAATTGGGTCCCTAATTTCCTATAAGTATGCATTCTATAGCCCATTTGTACTACTTTTTGAGAAATTACAAGCATTGAATAAATACATGAAATTAGCATTTTTCCCTCAACACTTAATGTCCTGGAAGTTAGGGCCAAGACCCATATTCCCTTGGGTGTATGGGTCCCCCTACTTAGCAAGGACCCAATTTTGGACAATTTGGAGTGGCCATCTTAATATCCAAAATTCAAATTTCAAATTTTAGCTATCGGGATTCAATTTTTCAGGAAATTGGATAAATGCCTATAAATACCTAGTCTTTTCACCATTTGAAACTAGAAATAAGAAAGAAGGGGATTTTATGAGCAAGAATCATTATCAAGAGCAGCATTTCAGAGCATTATTGCATCAATTCAAGATCCAAGCATCATTTCAAAGTGTATGTGAGTTCATGTTGTCATATTATCATTATTTTGTGAAGGCCAACCCCTTTTGTAGGTATCCAAAGAAATTCAAGCAATCAAACAAGCAAGATCCAAGAACTTGAGGTGATGTGCATGACTTCAATCCTTTGAGGAAGACATTGAAGGGTGGTGAGTTGTAACACTTTGTGATTTCATCATTCATTTCCTATTCATTATCAGTTTATTATTGACATTGCCATTGTGGAAGTGGAAACATTTGCATGGGGTTTGACTAAGGTAAGCCCCTAAATGGCCCAACATTTTCCCTCTCTTTGAATGTGCATATTTTAGGTTTGAAGAAGGTTAAAGGAATATTGAAGACAAGTTTTCCATTGTTGCATTCAAATCCCTAAATATTGTCAATTTGTGGAAACTCACCTATAGGATTATCTGACAACTTTGTAAGCAGAAATGGGAGTCTCAGATCTACCACCAGAGGACCTCAAAAGTCGAGCAGGACACCCCCACAAGGACTCATATGACCTTGGGCATATAATTCCTCCTATGCACACTAAAACCAATTTTTTTTGGGCAAGTACACAGTCCTCTACACTTCCTAGATCTACCTACAAACTGTTGTTTCAGTCTATGCATTGTCGAGATCTTGTATTTTTCATATTAGGTCACATAGTCAAATTAGGTTTATCATAGCAAATCATTTCTAGTCCATTTCCAAGGACCTAAGGATGCAAATCCAGGTCTGACTGGATCACCTTCATGGTTGAAAATCAATCTATTCACCTTGTTGATTTGCATTCTAATGTACCTTTGAAAAAGGAGCAAAAGCAATCCTAGGTTTAGACACTAAACTTAGGGTTTCTTTTTTCTTATGCTACATTTTGGTCACTAACATTTTGACATCATAGACCTTCTAAAAATTGCACTCATTCACCCTAGATCTAAGTTTTTCATTGCATTCCTTTGCATTTCTCATTTATGGTTTCATTTTTGTATCATAAAACATCATAAAAATTCAAAAATTTATTGCATTCATATTGCGTCATAGCTCTCCTTAAGGTGTATTTCAGTCATTTAGGTCAGATTTGCATTCAAAAGTGTGATTTTTGTTCAAACATTGTCATACACTTGCATTTCACTTACATTAAGAAATTATGGAAAAATAGTCACTGTGAAACCATTCTACAAATAGAAAAAGTAACCTTAAACAACATAGATATTCATTTTTTTAGTTTTTTGAACTCTTGTCATGGACTCAAATGCCCCTAGGAATTCCTTCCCTACTACAGGTGGCTCAGTGAGACTCTGCACATATTTCTATCTTTGTACTTTCATTATGTTTCTGCTTGAAAACGTCTATTTTGACATTCTAAAACAATTTTATTGCATATTAAAGAAATTTTCCATTTTTCTTAGCTTGTTGAGAATTTTGAAAGAATTCTACTTTTTAGTACTTGAAATTTTTAGATCTATAGGAAAATTGATTACATTTTCTAAGGCATTGCATAATTTGGGTAGATTAGTTTTATTTTAACAAAGATTCAAAACCCCAGTTTATTACAACACATTGCATAATCTAAAAACTTACAAAATAACAACAAAATTAATTCTAAATCTAGGTTTGTAAGCTACCACATAGTTAGCTCCTGACACTAGTGCCTTTGAAACTAAAATCTCAGAAAAATCCCAAATAGGACTCAAACACCCTAGGGCATCTCAATCCTCCATAAACATGCCTAAGATCTCTAGAACAAATTAATACATGTCAGTTTGCATACATGGAACTTGGTTTCTATATTTTTGCTTGCATTAGGTCTATTAGTTTGTTTTTAGTTCTAGTTTTCCTTAACATACGTAAACCTAGATTGCAATTGAAATTTAATTATTAAACTTGGGGAAAGCATAGTAATCTAATCATGTTAGATCTATTTCTACAAGCACATTATATATTTACCAAGCCCTTTGGTTGTGATGAATTTGACATGTTAGATGATGCCCTTGGGGACTTCATCTCACCTAGATCATCCACTAAGGCTTCTGACATTCCAACAAATGCAATCATTGATGCTCATGATAATCACAGTAGCTATTCTCATAATATCTCTCCTAATTGTGAGAATATCTTAACATGCAAGAAAATGAAATTATTGACACATTTCTTAATATCACTTTGCCAAATATTCATTAACCTCCCAACATCTTCCCTACTTGCGAGAACACTTTGGTGCAAGAGGATGTAATCATGGATCCAATTGTTGAGTGTCGTGAGAATCTTTTTTGTTTCTCTCCCAATACTTCACCTACTTCGGAAGATATTGTGGAATAGGAGGATGAAATCATTGATAGATACATTTCTTTCAATAGACAATAATATGGATAGCATAGATGAAGATGCTAAGTTGACATTAGATCCTCCCTTCATATAAAATCATCAACAATTAAATAGCTCAATTGAGTTTATGAATGCACAAGTAACAATTGGTTCACCTCCCATTATAGGACCTCATAAACCTCTTAGCAATATCTTGAACTTTGCAAGGAAAATCACTAGCAATCATGTGTCGCAGAGACCAATTTATCACACAGTTTCTCACACATATAACATTCCTCAGTGTAGTGGTAAATATTATGATCTTGTTAAGCAACATCATCGTACTCCATCAAACATCTCCCTTTGGTATTTGATTCAAACATCACCTACATACACTAGGATGCTCCAAGAGGTTTGTGTCCCATCTTCTGCTAGATCGAATGATGTAGCCACTGTATTTGAGTGTATGCAAGTTACAAAGTCAAATATTTCATTCCCTCAACATGAATTACCCTTGCTTGAGATCCAAAAAAAACACGAAGCCTTAATGATAAAGGTGATCATTAATGAAACTAGAGTTAGACGTACTCTCATAGATAATGGAGCGAGTCTTAATGTTTGTAGCATTGATCTCCTAGATAAAATTGGTGTGGAAAAGAATCTTATAGAACCCAATGATGTTAATAAGAAATCATTAGGAATTATCACACTACCCATTGAGGTTGGGCCCATAGTTTTTCCTTCTCCTATCCATGTCATGCCAAACCCTCTTTCATACAATCTTCTCTTAGGTAGACCGTGGATTCATGTCATGAAGGGAGTCCCATGTACTCTTCACCATGAGATGAAGTATGAATATAATAATAATATATATATAGTTAAAGCGGGTGAACAAAGTTATAATTCACAAGTGCAACATGATCATAACACCTTCAGCTCTCTTAATACTTTGATTCCAACTTCAAAGGTAGAACCTATACAAGTTTATGGTAATCCCAATTTTCTTTCACCTACAACAAAACTCTTAGAAGATGATTGGGGGTCGTTATATTTTACACCTTGTTTCAAAGGGGAGTCTCAAATCTCATCCTCAAAGTCCAAAGAGTCCAATATAAATTATTCATCTTTAAACACATGTTTTGGGGCTGATTGGGGTGCATTATATTTTACACCCTCCTTTACTGGAGAGTACAAAATCTCACAATATAAACCAAAATATCTTGGTGTTTCATTTGTTCAACTTGGTTCTACATCAAAAAAATCACCCCGTGGTGGTGATGATGCTCTTCAACTCCCATACCTCATGAGAGGAAGATGCTTAACTTTAAAAAAAATTAAAAGGATTTTCATGCTCGAGAAGAAGCCAATCCTTCTTAGAAGAATGTAGATTAAATCTCTTCATCTGAGATGGAAGAATGTTATGGTCTTGGATACAAAACCCTTTCTAAACATGGATGCAATGAAAACATGAAACAAAATAGGAATCAAGTGAATTCTATACCATATTGTTCCAAGCAGGGTCTAGGTTTCCAACCTTCACCTCCATCTTCATCTAATGCTTTATCATCTATTGTATGTATGACATCTTCTGATAAGAAAGAAATATTTTCTTCACAAGGGAAATAAATGTCCCCTACTATTGATCAAGAGATTATCTAGTTGAGGCTTCTCAAAGCTTGCATGATTCTCTTCCTCCAAGAACATCAAATAAATTATACGACAAAACTCATTTTGTGCATATCATCGAGTGTATGGTCATTCTACCAATGAATGTTAGGCCTTGAATAATAAAATACAACAAATTAAGGATTGTGGTTCTCTTCCATGTGATGATGCACCTAATTCCTCTAATCAATAAATGATCTTCATCCTATCGTGTTGCTCATCACTATGTGGAATTTGTACCTTTATGTGTTTTGCTCATTGTCATTCATGGTGGTACAATCTTAAGTGCAACCATATTTTTCATGACAACAACATGATAGTCCTTGGTGTGGTTTTCCTTGTCTTTATGATTGGGGGGAAAGGATAACTAGTTTTGGGAGGCGTTCATTCTTTTCAAGGATCCCCTCTTCGCCTCTTTTTCCTTAAAATACCAACATATAAAATATGTTGAAATTTTAAGGGGAGGGCATATGTTACCCCTATCCATTTTGTCTTATGATATTTGACCTATTGACATACCCCCTTTGGTGGTGGTGTTATTTGTAACGCCCCCTGAGGCATGGTTATCAATTTTTCCCATGAGATGTTGAACTTTGTGAACCCCCCAAGGTGAGTTTTATTTGTCCCTCGAGATGTTAAACTTTGTGCACCCACTAAGGTGATTTTTTGCAAGATAGTTCATGGATTTAGCATAATGGAGCTTGTTGGGTCATGGACTTGAGCACCCATTTTTAACATGGCCACCTAGCATAAAACAAATTACATTCCAGTGGAGCCATGTGTTTCATAAGTGATTTTACATCCTTGTGAGAGCATAATTTTTTTAGACAACATTTTTGATAGATGATGTTTGGTATTTGAGACAATTTAAGATTGAGGTCTCTTTGCCTTGCTAACTCGGATCCTTTTAGTACTAACCTTGTATTTTTTGTGTGCCTTTTGTGTGCCTTCTTCTTGTTTGCATCATGTTTGCATCATGTTTACATCAAGTTTGTTTTCATTTTGTCGTCATCTTTATGTTCCATCATGCCATGTGTTTTCATCGTGTATGCTTCATGTTTTTCGACATGTACATTTGTGTATGTTGTCTTGTTGCATTTAATACATGTGTGTTCCTTTGTGCTTATGTTGGTTTTCCATGGAATCTTGGATTCTAGGGGATTGTGCACTCCCCCTAGATCCTTAGTCATCCTATCTCTTCAACATTTGGACAATCAAACCCCTCTTGACATAGATTTTTCACTTTAGTTTGAGTATGAGTGTAAGTTCATACTCTCACTAAAGTGGGGGCTAAATTTAGCATCATAAATTATCACCCTTAACAATGTCACAATATTTTTTTCTCCCCCTAAATTATTGATCCTAATTGGGTCCCTAATTTCCTAAAACTATACATTTTATAGCCCATTTGTACCACTTTCCAAGAAATTGAAAACATTGAATAAATACATCCAATTAGCATTTTTCCCTTGAAACTTAATGTCTTAAAAGTTAGGCCAGGACCCATACACCCTTGGGTGCATAGGTCCCCCTACTTAGCCAGGACCCAATTTTGGACATGTTGGAGTGGCCATCTTAACATCCAAAATTTAAATTTCAAATGTCGGCTATAAAGATTTAATTTTTGGGAAATTGTATAAATGCCTATAAATACCCAGTCTTTTCACCATTTCAAACTAGAAAGAAGCAAGAATGGGATATTATGAGAAAGAATCATTGTCAAGAGCAAGTCAAGATTATAATTTCAAATCATTATTGCAAAAATTCAAGATCCAAGCATCATGTCAAAGTGTATGTGAGTTCATGTTGTCATATTATCATTGTTTTGTGAAGGCTAACCCCTTTTGTAGGTCTCCAATACAATTCAAGAAATCAATCAAGCAAGATCCAAGAACTTGAGGTGATGTGCATGACTTTAGTCCTTCTAGGAATCCATTGAAGGGTGACAAGTTGCAACACTTTATGATTTCATCATTCCTTTCCTATGCATTATCAGTTTATCATTGGCATTGCCCTTGTGGAAATGGAAATACTTACATGGGGTTTGACTAAGGCAAGCCCCTAAATGACCCAAAATTTTCCCTCTCTTTGAATTTGCAAGTTTTAGGTTTGAATATGATTAAAGGAAGATTGAAGGAAAGTTGTCCATTTTTGCATTCAAAGACCTAAATATTGTCAACTCACAAAAACCCACTTACAAAATTATCTGACAGTGTTTTGAAAACTTTGCAAGAAAAATTGGGAGTCTCGGATTTGTCACCAGAGGACCTCAAAAGTTGATCAAGAAAAAATTACAAGGAATCATACACCCTTAGGCATATAAGTCCTCTTATGCACACCGAAACCAATTTTTTAGGGTAGGTACAAAGTCCTCTGCACTTCCCAAACCTTCTTGAAAACTATTGTTTCATTTTGTGCATTGTCAAGATCACACATTTTTCATATTAGGTCACATATTTAAATTAGTTTTATCATATAAAATCATTTCCAATCCATTTCCAAGGACCTAGGTATGTAGATCTAGGTCTGATTGACTTTCCCTCATGGTTGAAAATCAATCTATTCACCTTGTTGATTTGCATTCTAATGTACCTTTGAAAAAGGAGCAACAGCAATCATAGGTTCAGACACTAAACTTAGGGTTCCCTTTTTCTTATGTTACAATATCATACCATTACATCACATCATCACATCATATAATAAGTAAATGAATACACCAAATCATAAATCACATACATCCATAACATACCATGAAATCACCATCATGGTCCCATAAAGTTTACATCTCATATATCATCAAAAAGTATATTATGATACAAATTTATACAATGAAGGTGTGTACAATAAGCTATCAAGAGCCATCAATACATATATACATCACCAAGAATGAGTCTATAAGGTACCTATACATCAAAATCAAAGACATACTCTACATCGAGTTACCCCTCTCATCTTGACTCAAAAAAAGAGGATGAGGAGGAACACCCTATTGTACCTACCCTCCTGATGGACAAAGATGTTGTTCCTATCCCCCTGATGGTCTTGGCTATGATGTTGGCTAGGGTGGATGACCAACTAATCCTCCATCGTATCTCCCTAACTATCTTTCCAATGTGCTTCGCACAAAAAAATTGGGTTGTCTCCTCCCAAGTGGCACTACTACCTCATATAATGTCCTATAGTATGTGGCCTCCTAGGTGAGTTCTCTCACCTCTCTCATATGCTTGGCCATGGATACCATTCCCCCCTTCCCTGTATCCTCTTTTTGTTATCTCCTAGTTTTTGTGTGGTCTCACAACATGCCCCAAGATTGAAAAGACTTGGGGACCCAAGGAAAAAATATAACTCTTATGGCAGGAGCTAGCAGATTGGAAGATCACCGGAAGTAAAGAGAAAAATATTTGGTAATAAAAGTACTTCATAATATAATTGTTTCGGGCACTTGATACCGGGTACCAGAAACATGTGAAAGGAAAAAGGTAATGCAAGTTCAAATGGAAGGCTTTGGTCCAGTATGAAGGAGTCTGGTATCATGGAGTTCTGGTATAACTGAGGTCTGGGAAAGTAAGTGGGTAAAGCTAAATATCAGGTACCAGGTTGTAATATGAAGTGAAATGCTAAAATCTTAAGTTTATCTAATGATCCCAATAATCCGGTATATGTATAAGGGTTTATGATATGCTTGAAAGTGTGTTAATTATGTGATTTTTGTACTAACTTTTGAATAATAGTTTTATTCACATGAGATGCTATAAATTCTTTCTTTCTTTTAAAGGGATTTAATGTGTGGAATTTGTGATTGCAGGAGATATCGATTGTGATGCAAAGTTCAGGAATGGACCGTCAGGAAAATGTGAATCATGGATGGAATAATTCTCAGTCTGGTTCGATTACTCTGGGAGATTATAAGGCAAAAGGCTTTGAGTCCACAGGAATGCTAGGGATCCTAGTATTTCACATGCAGTGGAAACAAATGTCTATTTTCGGGAGAGCCCATTCCCGAGAGTGATAGAAGTAGATCCAAGCGATGTGTGGGGGAAAAAATTCTTCCTTTTCATTCTAAATATATGGGAAATCCCTACACATTATCCGGATTCGAAGTATCATCCTGGCAAAGATTCAAGATCAACACCCGAAGAGCTTCAATGTGTAATTAGAGTTGACTTCCATTGAATTTGATTACAGTTCTCCTATTAGTCACTATATTCCACATGCCTTGATGAGATTGGTCCCTTGGATTTCCTCTCATGTATTCGTCTTATCCTTTATGAGCCTTGTGTTCTATAAAAGGCCAGAGGACTCTTATTTTTATTTTCAAGTTCAGAATTTGTGGATGTCAGAGGAGCATGAACTTTTAAGTTTTGTTCTTTTTTCTTGTTTTCTAAACCATTCCAGCGTAAAACTTTGTATGCACATAGACATTGATTAATATCAGAGCTAATTAGATAGCTACCTATCTCAGTATCTTTTGTAGCTGATTTTTTTAGTTCAGCTGAACAAGACTGTATGCTACGCCATTTAAGGGTGCATACAGAACCTACTCGGTGTCCAGAAATGAAACCCTTCTCTTTAAAATCTTGCACCGTTTTATATGTAGCTGTGAAGCAATCTAGTGAAGTATAAAGCGGTTTGCTCTGTTTTAATTGATTCTTTGGGGCATCCATGGAGAATAACTAGGAGAAATTTTTAATTTTCAATATTTTTTATACTTTGTTTTAGAATAGATGTTTAATATTTGAAAATGTTCCAAAAATTTAAATGAATGAAAGAAATTTTATTGAAAATCTTTTGTTTTCCATAAAATTGTTGAATGCTTAATGCTAAATCTACTTAAGTGATAGCAAAGAATTTGTGATGTTCATGAAATATTATTGCAATTTTTTTGGTTTCATGATACTTGAACTCATCGTTTCAATTTGAAATTTATGCCTAAAATATTCAAGAAACAACCATAGTCCATTTGATATTAACAACAATATCACATCAGTACCTGAGAGCGACCCTAGTGCAACCATGACCTTGTTATTGGAGACTTGGGATTGAATGAAAGTGAATCTTTGCCCTGTTAATGTAGAATCCCCTTTTAGGTTGTCTTTGTTCCATATCTTTCAAGAAGGATAGGCTCTTTGTGGTCTTGTCTATGAAGAATTTATTCACCCTATTTGTTGCAAGTAAAATCATCATCAACAAGAACTGGAGCTAGAAGGAGGGCATCTCTTTAATATTTTAAGGTATCATTCCCTAGAATTGGGGAATTATGTTTCAGAACATCATTTCCAAGTTCGGTAAGGAGCTTGTAAGTAAGAAATTGAATGCAAGCTGAATTTCAGTATGGAAGTTAAAAAAATTTGGAAAATATTTAATCAAAAATTGCATCCTTTGAGTTTATTTACTTTTGGAAGAGTCACCAAGTGTAGAATTCACAATACAACTGATCATGATGAACTTGAGAGTGAACATTTTTTTTTCTAGGGTAAGTTTCGCCATAAGTAAAGTAATTTCGTTAATAGAGGAAGTTTTAACTGCTAAAAGAAAGGGATTGTTAACAAGAAAAAAAAAATCCCTAGTAGAATTCAAAATATTAAAAAATTAACAGATATACCAAAACAGTTGGAAAACTGCGATTACTATAAAGAAAATTCTAACATTTTGCAGGAAAATAGGAGAGAATGTTGAAATTCAAATATATTTCATCACAAACGAGGAAACAACACTGATGAATCATTATTTCATGTATACGTGGAAAATGTAGATAACAAGAAAGAGCGGGAAAATTGAGCGAGAAATGCATGTATTTTTCTCCAAGTTGAAAATTCACGAGCTATAAAAAAAAAATTCCTTATTTTATACAAGATACAGAATATCAAATTTTTACTTTTTCTCTCTCTGATAGCAATATAAATAGTGATATATCTTGGTCTAACGAAATGAAAAATGAAGACAGGGCTGAGAACATGAAGATTTTCAGAGGAAGAGGAAGCAGAGAAATGGATACAATCGTTCATGGAAATGGACCAAGGTTGGAAGAATGTAGAGTATGGTCACATCAAATGAAATGTGTGCAATCAATCTCTAATGAGTTTGTTTTCATGCATATGAGTCAAATCATTGGTAAGTACAATTTTGAATTTATGATGTTTAAATGTAGAAAATTTAAGATAATTCATTATTATAGTAGAATACTAAAAAATTTGATGAGTGAATTCAAAGACAAACCTATTGTAATTCGTACCAAAACTGTAGAAGAAATAGTTGTAGAAATTGAAGTAAATTGCTTTATTAGGATTAATCTTTTGTCATGTTAGAGTTAGGGTAGTTAGGGTTAGTTTTCTTTTCGTAGGTTTTTGTGTTTGTTTTGTTTTCTTTCTTCATTTTGTTCTTTTCTTTTTCCGGCCTCTACATTAGAAAATTCTGCTTAAACCTATCTTACACATGAGAGTTAATTCAAACATTTATGAAATTGAATTGTGAAAAGTGAAATAATAAAACCATACACAGTAAAAAAATGCTTTAAAATGTGTTGAGATATGTGTCTGTGTCTGTGTCACGTATATACAAGAGATATCAAAAATCCTTGTTCAAAAAATTGAAAAGTCAAAAAGAGTGAGAAAAGTTGCAGATGGTAGTAGTCATTCAGTCGATGTGGGATGCCTCTTCCATCAGGGCTAAATACCCTATATAGGCAAGTTCCTGGTGAACTTCAAAGTCTTGGATATGGAGATCAGTAAGAAAAGGCCGAAGTGGAACCACTTCCCCGTGTTCCAAGAACTAAGGAATATCATCCATGGAGGGAATCCCAATGGTCGAATGTGCAACAGATAAAATGGTATCAAGATTCTCCAAGAATTCAAGCTTCACTATCAAGTTGGAAATAGCGTGGACATCTCCAATAGGTAGCCCAATGTCCAGAAGCGACACTACAAAGTGGGAAGCTATATCAGAATGGAATCGAAAGTAGCGGATGGACGCAACATATCTTTCCCCAAGGACTAATCATATGTTTGGCACAGTGAAACTGGAAGTCCTAATGAAGAAAACATTTTCAAGCCTTTGTGATGTGATGCTCCCTAAGAAAAAATTTTGTCGGCAAGAGCAACCTAAGAAAATTGGAGTATCCATGGCCAAGAAGTAAATGCAAATGCATAGAGTATAATTGTAGAAACAAAACAAAAAAGAGAGAAAGAAAAGTGTGAAGAATTTGAAAAGAAGTGCAAAATTTATAGAGAGTCGTAAAGTTATGGTACATAGTTTCCTTAAGCAAATTATTTTCTTGGGAAACTATAAGTGAGGTGGCAGCTAGATAATTATCTTCAGAGTTAAAGGTTAAATCAAATTAATTCTTTACACATGTCTGGTGGTAAATTGCTTCAAATTTGAGCAGTATGAAGATTATGAATCAAGCAAGTTGAAGATTTCAAAATTAATAGTGGTCATTTCAATTCTTTTAAATAGTCGTATTAATTATGGAGGTGCTTATGTGTGCATAATACAAAGGGAAATGAATCCGGAAAGGCAGTGCACGTCATCACCCGAGTACATTGAGGAGATAATACGTGTAGAATAAGGCATGTGAATTTAATGCAGAATAATGTGATCGTGATTCAAGGTAATCATGACATTTTTATCCATTAATGAAGTGCAGCGTCATCAAGTCGAAATAGCTAGCAAAAATTTTAGAAGTTTCCATAAAATTTAATTAGAAGGGTGGTAACTGATGTTTCTAAATTTAGATTTAAATTTGATGATTAAGTTGTCTATTGCTAAATTTTAATTTATGCATATTTTTTAATCATAAGCATGCTACAATTGGCTAGGATTTGGCATAAATTAGTAAAATTTAGCTAGAAACACACACCTACAAGGAATCATTAAATGAGTTTTTGAGAAGTAGTGAATTGATGAAGGAATTTGCATTGTATGAAAAATCAAAAAGTAACCTTCGCTACCACTGTAATTCCCAACATAATAGCAGTGCTTCATTGCTTGCAAGTTGATAAAAGAGCTATCATCAAAATATCAAAAGTGAAAAATGAGTTATCATTGCTATATCAAAAATAAAAAGATGTCAACTCTTTAGGCTATCCAAACAACTCTAACGGGGCTATGGATGCCTGACCGACAGTAGAGCTATGTTTGGGGGAATTATGGAGATAGCCTTGTCGAGGGTACGGATGCTTGACTAGCAGCAAGGCTCTATCCCTAGTTAGCTTTGGAGGATTACTATATTATGTAGTTCAATTTCAATGAACTTATTCTTTTTACTAAGTTCCAAAAACTAGAATTAATCAGAGCACACATGGATGTTTCTGGTGGAGTTTTATTTCTTTATGCCAGAATCTAGGTAAAGGTAGAAGTTATTGTTTTAAAATATGTATAAGTTTCAACTTACAACTAGTGATTTAATTTCATGTTTGGTTTAAATTTGGTTTTATTGGTTGCAAATTGTTGTGTGGTCTCACAACACGCCCCAAGATTGAAAAGAATTGGGGAACCAAGGAAAAAATATAACTCTTATGGTAGGAGCTAGCAGATTAGAAGATCACTGGAAGTAAAGAGAAAAATATTTGGTAATAAAAGTACTTCGTAATGTAAGTGTTTCGGGCACTGGATACCAAGTACTGGAAACATGTGAAAGGTGAAAGGTAATGCAAGTTCAAACAGAAGGCTCTGATTTGGTATGAAGGATTCCAGTATGAAGGAGTCTAGTATCATGGAGTTCCGGTATAACTGAGGTCCGGGAAAGTAAGTGGGTAAAGCTGAATACCGAGTACCAGGTACCAGGTTGTAATATGAAGTGAAATGCCAAAATCTTAAGTTTATCTAATGAATTTGGTAATCCGGTATATGTATGAGGGTTTATGATATGATTGAAAGCGTGTTAATTACGTGATTTTTGTACTAACTTTTGAATAATGGTTTTATTTACATGAGATGTTATAAATGTTTTCTTTCTTTTAAAGGGATTTAATGTGTGGAATTTGTGATTGCAAGAGATATTGATTGTGATGCAAAGTTTGGGTATGGACGGTCAGGAAAATGTAAATCATGGATGGAATAATTCTCAGTCTGGTTTGATTACTCTAGGAGATTATAAGGCAGAAGGCTTTGAGTCCACTAGAATGCTAGGGATCCCAGTATTTCACATGCGGTGGAAACAAATGTCTATTTTCGGGAGAGCCCATTCCCAAGAGTGATAGAACCAAAGCCAAGCAATGTGTGGGGGAAAAAATTCTACCTTTTCATTTTGAATATATGGGAAATCCCTACACATTATCCTAATTCGAAGAATCATCCTGGCGAAGATTCAATATCAACACCTGAAGAGCTTCAATGTGTAATTAGAGTTAACTTCCATTGACTTCGATTACAATTCTCCTATTGGTCACTATATTCCACGTGCCTTGATGAGATTGGTCCCTTGGATTTCCTCTCATATATTTGTCTTATCATGTCTGAGCCTTGTGTTCTATAAAAGGCCAGAGGATTCTTGTTTTTATTTTCAAGTTCAGAATTTGTGGATGTTGGAGGAGCATAAACTTTTAAGTTTTTTTCTTTTTTCCTATTTTTTGAACCATTCTGGTGTAAAACGTTGTATGCATGTAGACATTGATTAATATCAGAGCTTATTAGATAGCTACCTATCTCAGTATCTTTTGTAGCTAGTTTTGTTAATTCAATCGAACAAGATTGTATGTTGCACCATTTAAGGGTGCATACAGAACCTACTCGGTGTCCAAAAATGAAACCCTTATGTTTAAAATCTTGCACTGTTTTATATGTAGCTGTGAAGCAATATGGTGAAGTATAAAGCAGTTTGCTCTATTTTAATTGATTCTTTGGGGCATCTATGGAGAATAACCAGGAGAATTTTTTAATTTTCAGTATTTTTATACTTTGTTTTAGAATAGATGTTTAATATTTGAAAATGTTCCAAAAATTTAAATGAATGGAAGAAATTTTATTGAAAATCTTTTGTTTTCCATAAAATTGTTGAATGCTTAATGCTAAATCTACTTAAGTGATAGCAAAGAATTTGTGATGTTCATGAAATATTATTGCAAATATTTTGGTTTCATGATACTTGAACTCATTGTTTCAATTTGGAATTTACGGCTAAAATATTCAAGAAACAACCATAGTCCCTTTGAGATTAACAGCAATATCACATCAGTACCCGAGAGTGACCCTAGTGCAACCATGACCTAGTTATCGGAGACTTGGGATTGAACAAAATCCAATATTTTCCCTATTAATGCAAAATCCCCTTTTAGGTTGTCTTTGTTCCATATCTTTCAAGAAGGATAGGCTCTTTGCGGTCTTGTCTGTGAAGAATTTATTCGCCCTATTTGTTGCGAGTAAAATCATTGTCAACATTGATCCTCTCTCCATCCCTCTCCATTATGAGTTGGACTATCTAGGCCTCCACCTAATATTGATAGGTTATCTCTATGTCCCTCTCAATTATCCTCTGAGCCAACCAAATAGTGAGGCTATCCCTCTCAACCCTATAACTATCGCTTTCCTTCTACACCTAACCTCACTCAATGAGAGCTATCTGGAGTGTGACATCATCGAGGCCTGTACCCCTGGGCATCTCCTCCTTTACTCTTTGATCCCCCTCTCCTCTCGCTACCACCATAGGTACCACCTACTAGTGTCTGTACCTGGGACCTCCACCCTCTCCTACTATTGCCTCCACCTCAACCCTCTATAACTATCTCTTAGCCCTCCCTAACTCCACCTCTCTCCTCCTCCTCCTACCACCCATTGCTCCTCTATCTAGGTGGATGAACCTCAAGGGTCTCTATGGGAGCCACCATGCATCATAGTCATATGTCACTCCTAGATCCTCTGCACCATCTACCCATATCCACTATAATGGTGTCAAATGTAGGAACTCAGAAATTGCAATATGAGGCATGGGTATGGGCCCCCATTCACTGATCTCCCTCTAAGTCTTGGCAAACATAACATGATAATTAGGGGCGTGCACATCATGTGCCTCACTGATTTGTCTTTGGACTCTATTTGGCAAGTACCTCTCTAGGATGTGAGGTGTTCTAGTCTACTAGTAGTATGGTAGGTAAACTTCATCGCCATCTTATACCTTGCAATGAAGCTATGGTCTCCATGTGAACTCATTGATCTCGTTGATGATCCACCTCCAATAGTCAGGGTCCCCAAGCCTCTCTTGTGTGAAAAATGTGTCATATCAATATATAAATGGATCACTCGCTACTTAGGCTACCTCTCTAATGGATTTCATGACAACTATATGCTCCCACACCCATATATGTAGTAATGTAGCACTTGTTGATAAAATGGTAGCTGACTGTAGACTACTTGGTGTATGTTGTGGTATAAATGAGCCAAAATGCATGGTCCTCATGCATATACCTGACCATCCTATAGCATCCACTCTAATACATGGCCCCATCCCATTGAAAACCCTCTAGATCATTGATCGGGCATGATCTTCCTATAGTTAAGCCATGTTACCACTAAAATGATGTCATCTACAACACCAATATACTGTCACAAGTCAATATTTTCATCATCCATTTCGATCTCATCATCTAATAAAACCTACTTCAATGCCTCAATACCAAAATTAGGATCATATGTGACCCTAGCGCTCACAATGGGAATCCTTAGAATGCACCACACATCCTTGAGTGTGATGGTGGCCTCACTAGTAGGTAGCCTAAAAGAAGAGGTCTTTGAATGCCATCTCTCCAAAATTGCGGTCATGAATGCTTAATGCGCTCAGATCTCTGACATGTACGCGATGCGAAATAAACCAATTTCTCTAAGAAACTCAACGTCTATCTCACTTAGATCAACCATCTAGTCTAGGACTTGTGGTTATCACTCCCTTGACAAGATAGGATCAAGTACAACCTGCAAGCATATTGCCCACAATGTCAATTTACTAAAAAAAATTTAAAAAATCTAACTTTGCAAATCCTTGAATCAAAAGTGAGCTATAATTTTGCAAAAGCGTCATTTTTTCACATTCATAAGCGAACTCTTTTTCAAAAGCATCGCTTTACCATTTTAAAAGTTAACTATTTTGCAAACACATTGCTTTATCTCAGTTAGAAGCAAAACATTTTTTGAAAGTGACCCACTTTTGCAAACATGCCATGAAAAAATAAAAAGTGCCATGTCAAGTTTCAAACATGTTGACACATGTTTTAAAAGTGTTGATCCTAGATCAACGTGTTTGAAGATCTAAATTTTCCTAACATTTATGATACCTAGAACTATGTGTAAACCATAAAGGGTTAGATGTATGTACTAGGGGGTCTGCTCTATCGGGCTACTAGAACTAACAAACATAGTTTTTTCAGTGTGTAGCTCAAGGAACGAGTTTCGTCTTTACAACAGCTTTGCAACGGAATCTCACTCTAGGCTCTGAAAACTATGAACTTTAAGAATGTAAATGAGGTGAAAATGACCCCTAA
Source organism: Sequoia sempervirens (assembly GCA_007258455.2). Lineage (NCBI taxonomy): Eukaryota > Viridiplantae > Streptophyta > Pinopsida > Cupressales > Cupressaceae > Sequoia > Sequoia sempervirens. Next base: position 351,636,848 of record VDFB02000015.1, on the reverse strand, counting down.
GGGCCTATATATAGACCTTGAAACCTTGGATTTCATCCTCCCCCCCTTCATCCCATTTCATCCTTCCCCAATCTTCCTCAAGGAAAACTTTAGTGGTGAATCTTCGCCAATTGGTGAATTTTAGAAATCGACGAAGTCAAAATTGGCAAATTAATCGCACCCAACAGGGTGTCCAAATTGCTCAGATTTTATGAATTATTAGTCCAATGCAAGTCCATTCACTAACGATTTTTTTATGAGGCATATTTAAGCAAAAAAATTGCCATTAAGAACTACGTGTTTCAAATGGACCAATTAATATTTTAGCCTAGAATCCCAGAAGCATGTAATAAAACACCTACATATTTGCCAATACTATTAAAACAACAATATATCATGACCCATTTCGCTAATTAAAATTTACAAATAGTTGCTTGTGAGGACCCATTTTTCCAATTAAAATTTATAAATAGTTGCTTATGAGGACCTATTTCGCCAATAATGTTAAAAAATAATTACATTTGAGGACACATTTCACCAATTGTCATGACACCTCCATGCTAATCGTAGAACCATAATCGCCTTGAAAATTACAACGTATTGTTGTATAAGCATGCGAGATACGCCAAATTTTTAATATACCATTTAAAAATCCTATTGAATTTTCCAAATATGGATTGATATAAATACAATTGAAATTATCATTTATTCTTACACATTTTATTTAGTTCTCAATTTGGAAGTCAGCGAAAGTCGAAAACGTAAACTTAAAGGTGAGTGATCACTTCTTCATAGTATTATAAGATTTCTTTATCTCTTTTCCATTCTTGCTTCAATCTTAAAGATGATATTGAGTAGGGAATGGGATCTATATTCTTTTTCATTCTTAAATAAGAAGACATTTTTTTCCAGCTTTTATTCGAAGTGAGAGATCAATATGTCGAGCAGCAAGGGTAAGACTCCTCAAAATATCGACGCAACACTAGAAAACATCGACAAAAATTTCATGACCCATCTTCCACTACACTACTACAAGGCTCATGGGAATGAATGGTTAGTACCAAAGTTTCCCCTAGTGCACTCACTAAACCATGCAACTCTCAAAAACTGTTGGGGGGAGATTGATAGGTGTATTGACTTTCTTCTGCGTGCGGCTAACATTATCAAAGACCAGCTGAAGGGTTGGGTGAAGGCGTTTGTGGTGGCGAAAGCTCTCGATGGGGAAAGGTGGTCTTCAGACGAGGAGGATTGGAAGCTCGGCACTGGTGAAGAATGGGTAGCAAATGACACTAGGAGCTAGGAGGAATGAGCAAACCATCCTGCCCATACTGCCTGCAGTGGTGATTGTCTGATAATTCTGAATGCAATCAAAGCCAAGAATACCAGTGAGGTCAGCTGCAACAATGCATAATCTAGTGTCTATGGAAGGTCATACTGGTTTGTGATGGTCTTTTTGTAGTTCGTATAAGTGTCCAATGTCAGTTCGTTCAATATTTGGGTCTATAATATTTTGTGGAAATGAAAGCTTCATTGTGAATACTTTTGGGATGAGTCCCTAGTGACTTGGTCAGTGTCTAATCCCATCCAAGGAATGTAAAAACTCTTTTTTATTAATACAGGGTGTTGCCCCATATAGCAATTATTTAACTATCAAAAAAAATGTGCTTAAAAGGATCCTTTAGTAGTGTAGGCTTTAACACTAGTTCATTAATATTTCCTTAATATTTTGAACCTTTCTATAGTTCCTTAAACTATTCTGATCATTCCACGTGGCACTTCCTCACCTCCTCGTTGAGGGATGGGAGATATAGTTGGGTCCCCCATGGGTTGGTGGGGAGCGGTCAAGGTTGACCCACATCACCCTATCTTGATCATTCATTTCTCAAACCCATCATTCACCTAGGTTGAGGGGTCGGTCACCATGATGACTCTAAAGGCTTAAATCATAACTTAAGCGACCTTCAACTATCGGTATCTAGTCAACGTTAAATATTATTTTGGTTGTCATGACTTTAAGTGATTTAATAAGTAATAAAATCTCAACCAATGATTTCTAAAAATCTAACGGTTCTAGTGTTATTCTGAAGGTTTCAATTTTCAAGTCTAATGCTTCAGAGATTCACTTCTGGAATGCAACAATAGCCATCCATCAAAAATTCATTGAACGGTTGTGGATTATATTATTTTGCACTGATATTTGGCTTCAAACATAATAAATATGTTGACACTTGTCCCCATTCCAGACACTTTATGAAGGAATTTGAATGTGTGAAAAATTTGTCCCAGAATTTGATATTTTTGCCAACAACGCTATGATTTTTTATTGGCATACCAATTTATTTTGCCACTGAATTTTTTTATTAGTTTGAGATTATGTTTAATTTACCAAAAAAAATTATTCATTTGAAAATAGGCTTAATTCGCCAATGAAAATATTTTTTTATTTGAAGAAAAGTTTTAATCGCCAACAAAAATATTTTTTGTTTTGAAAACAGGTTTATTCGTCAATGAAAATATTTTATTGGTTTGAAAAAAGGTTTTAATTGCCAATGAAAATATTTTATTGCATTAAAAAATTTGCAATTAGCCAATATTTTCCACAAACTTCTAGCGATTAGAAAAGATTCACCAATTGAGATTTTTTTTCCCAAAAAACGAAAAAATTCGCCAATAAAATTAATATTTTTATTGGGAAGTATACAAGATTCGCCAGATTTTACACCTTCGCTGAGGGGGGGGTTCTTAAAGTTATCCCTGATCTTCCTAATTAGTTTCCTTGCCACCTAGGACCTAATTTTTCCTCCTTTTCTTCACTGAACCTATCTTGTCATCCTATCACGAGCTCGACCTAAAAAAAAAAATCAACCAACCTCTCGAGGGGCAACCTACCATCCTCCCATCATTCCTTCATCCACTGGGCACAGTGGGGCATCAAAAAAAATTCAAATCAGCATTATGTCTTTGAAGCAACGCAACATGTACATTGTCTCAAAGAGGGGAAAAATGTAGACACCTAAAATTTTCTAAATGCATCACACATTCGTAATTCACCATTTTCCATCATTTTCCTCATTATCTTCTAATTCATCAATTGTAATTAAATAATTTCCAATTATTTGATTAAATTAACAATTTTCCTTTATTAGGTTCCCTCAACCCTGACTAGGTTAAGCTCAATTTTGATGGCTTGGCCAAAGGTAACCCGAGTCAAGTGGATGGCGGTGGCATAATCTACAACCATCATGGTAAGATGGTTTTGTCTTATGTGGTTAACTTTGGAGTTCAAACCTCAAACTTTGTTGAGGTGGTTGTTGCTTACCATAAAATTTGTGTTGCCACAAATTTAGGTCTATTCCACTTGGCAATAGAAGGTGATTCTATAAATACCATTATGCTATTGAATGGGAAGGTGAACCCATGTTGGACCCTCCAAGACCCCATTTTCTCGGCACAAAATATCATAATGGGCCTTGAAATTAGTCAATTTATAGGGTGAATAATAAAGTGGTGAATGCTCTCGCCAACTTGGGAGATTTCACATCTAATGTTATCATTTGGATGATATTTCTTTAATCCCAAGGTTTGTACAATTACTACATTGTTTTCTTTGTCAATGTAAGATTGTAAATCAATATGCAATGTATATATACATCAGAATTAATTGTTATTATTTTGTTCCAGTTAATAAAAAATAGACAGATTCTTAGTTGAATTCACTTTTGATTTTTATTATTAAATACTATGATTTATATTCTTGAATGAGAAACTTTGCAAATAACCATGTAATTTGACACCTTTGCATATATGATTACTGTGAAAAAAAAAAAAGATCAACAGATGGTTTTGGATGGTAACCCCATCATGATCCAAAATTATATTTAATTTGGGCAGTAAGGACTACCACGATCTTTGGGATGTCTTAACATTTTGCTAGGGTTTTCTATGATCATCATAGCCTGCAGTCATTACCCTGCCCTTCTCTTTATTTACAACTACCTTGTTCAATATTCTTGGTATGGGTGTTTCTATTTGTAACAATTCACTTCATTTTTAAATCTTTGATCAAATCGATAATATGTAAACATACATATATTTTTGTTTATTCATGTGTGCATTGTGAAATAAAAACAAATAATGCTACTAGTAGTTTCCAACAATATTAGTAATGTTTAAATTAATCACCTTCTTTACAAAGTTAAATTAAAATCTAATAGTAATATTATAATCTTTTGTCTAAATTGACATGTTAATTCTTTACTCTTATCATATTTACCTATTATAGGATTTATTCTTACATGTTCATCTATTTTTAAAATTATTAATATTTATTTTTGTCATATTTCGATTTCATTGCTTGCATTTAATAATGTTGAGAAAATTGAATATTTGAAAAGTGGAATTTATCATTTCTATTTATGGATTTGATAAAGTGCAATGACAAAATTGAAAATGAAAATCATGCAATTTTATGATTTAGGAGAATTATTCCATAAGATTATTGGTTAAAGGTTCTTGATAAGTGGACAAGTGTAAGAATGTGTGTGCAAGAGCAGGATGAAGGATCAGAACTTGATTAAGGTAGGAATGCTTAGCCAAATGACCACGATAAGCAAGAATGGAATTTGGAATCTCACACACCACAGTAGACCATGACATTTGCATATGTTTGAAAGTTGATAAATATCATCGTATTCACTGTGAGAATTATAATTAGTGAAAGGAACAAATTAGTGCATTCTTGTCTTACCCTACCTATTTCCAAACTGATATTTAATGAAATTAAAAACTCATTGCATCAAATACAATTATCATATGAAAAATAATTGCATTATTGTTTTTTTGATGAAATTGAAAAATATGTTTTGTATCAAGAAATGTGACGAATAAAATAAACATGTATGTTTGAAAATATATCTTGAATATATGTATATATGAATATTATCATGTGTGGAAAATTGTATATATATGTGTGCGTGTGTGTGTGTTTGTATATATATATACATACGAGTATATAAAGATATATAAACACATATATGTAAATTTTTTTATCTCGGGTTTAATTTTTTTTCTTGAAAAATAATGAAATCATGGTTAAATTTTGTAACTCCCATAATGAATGGGATAAGGGGTCGAACCCTCTCATATCAAAAAAGCTACAGTCAATTCTCAAGAAGAGGAGAAAGTGGGTGACCAGGAGAAGAATATGGAGATAGGAAAATTTAAGACCACTATCTCCAAATTTAGTAAGGAGATATTCATGATCATGAGGGAAAAATTAAGTAGAGAATTTAGCAAGAAAATATGGGAAGATCGAAAAGAGAATCGACAAAGGAGGAAAAAGTACAAGGGTTGAAAGGTTGTTGCCAAAAATCATTAGAAAAATCACAAGAAATGTAGAAAAGTGACATAACTCAAATCCCCACTGATGTTTCCTTGAAATCAAAAATATATTTTTTCATATGCATTACTTTGAGGATGTGTTATGCATTTCATGGTCTAGTATTCTTGTGAAATGACTTTGTTAAATGACTTATGTTGAATCATGCTAGCTCCATTGGGGCCGAAGACACCATAGCAACTTGTGTTTATTTATGCTTTGCATGCATGGGTATCAGCTAGATCCCCATGCAGGTTTCACCCATTTGCTCATCTTTCTGTAGGTTGAGATCGTTCGGCCCAATTGGTGTTAATAAATTTCTTTTATCAAATCTCTATATAATAATGCATTGGTTGCATGACACCCTATGGTGATTGGTGTATATTGTATCTATGCCGCCCTATGGGCACTGAGCCTTAATGGTAGCCTAAGTAATTCATATCAGTTGATATTGCTAAGCAATGAATGACCTGTATTGTTCACATATATCACCCCATCATTTGGGTGGTAAGTTGTGGCAATAACGAGCCCTATTAAAGTATGGTTGACCTAAGACTATCACTGTTACTTTGATATGTTCATTTCATTACACTATAAAGATAGTATGTGAAGAGAAAAGTTATCATTCTATGGAAACCTTGGCCGAATGATGTTATCATTCAATGAAAAATTCTCTTAGAACGAATGTGCCATCATTTGATGCATGCTAAAATGTTAGTGTATTTTGTGGAAATAGTAATTGGCCATCTTTGGTCGTGGGTTTATTGAACCCTCTGATTCATCATGTGAATGTTTGATGAATGTGTATATATATATGCATCCGTATATATGTATATGTGTATAATTAACTTCACTGTCGATTCATTCTAGTGCTTTAACCAAGGACGAATAATGACTCACTCTATTCTTTATAAGTATATTTGAAGGGTGCTTTTTCATAATGTTAAAGGAAAAACTAAGGCTTAGTTACTATCGAATAAAATTAATAATCTATAGAAAAATTGATAGCATGTTATCAACTTCATGATAACATGCCTATATCAACCACCACCTTTGTGAAATATCATCTTGATGGAACGAACCATTTATATTTATTTTCAATATACTGATGTACATTTACAAAAATATTACACTGGTAATTCCAAAATAAACAATAGGTGGACATGATTGACCAGAAAAAGACAAACATAGAATCTAAATATAAATTGATTGAAGGGATTCTTCCTTTCTATATAAAATGATATTTCTTTGGTAATGATTGATATGGATAATATAGATCAATCGTGTTAGACAAATATTGTAGAATAAATTTCTTATTTGAATTTCAAAAGAGACTAGATGTAATTGCAATATTAAATGGAGCATTTGAACAAGTGGATGTTTATCTTTTTTTAATATGGATTTCCTATACATAAGATGGATTTTCCTTTTCTATTTAGAATGTATACGCATTTTCCAACTATATTCACTTATAGGCATACGTGTATGCATGCATAAATGCTTCATTTGTGCACATGCACATACATGTGGTATACCTTTTGATTCATCTTAATTAATCTTTTGAGTAAGATTTTTAAATTTTGATTACAAAGGAAAGAACTGTAGAGATAGTATAATATGGATTTGCAATATGTAGAAAGAAAGACGTATGATGAATAAACAAATGGTTATACTTTTTTTAAATGACTTATTTGTGGTCAAATAATGAAATGGAATAATACATGATGATGAGTCTAGTTTATGGTTTAATTTTGGTAGAATTTATGATCTATTTGCTGAAGTTGTCATGGACCTTGATGTTTGAATGTTGATATTTCCTCAAAACCATAGACATTGGGCCTAATTTTATTTTTGAAAATATTTAATGACATTGACATGTTATATGGACTATCTGTGTTAATTCTACATGTGGATTAATGAATGTTCTTTAAGATAGTTACAGATATGTGATTATTGTGCGTACTAATATTTTCATGCAGATATGATTAGAGGCCTACAAAATGGAGGAAGACTCTAACAGCTAGTCATTCGCCATAACATTCAACAAGGGAATCATTCAAAGGTCAATGGATGTCGACAACGAGATATTCCTCATGCAAATCTAGTTGTAACTACCTTGTAAATGGTCTTTATTTTTGTTGAGCGAATATAGGCGTTATTGTTATGCTAAATTTGCATTAAGGTAGCATGCTTGACCAAATTTTGCGCATTTGTAACCACCTCTCCACTTTTCATGTTTTCCCTAAAGTGGTGTCCTCCTAATCTGTTGGAGTTGACCACATTGCTAGGTGATTAGTTAGTAGCTTCTTTTCCTATAAATAAGACCCAAATGCTCCTCTGGAGGTTTCTTAATCTAATGATGTAATCGCATTCTTAGATTTTTAGCAATATTGTCATGATGCTCTATTGTACTTGTGTTTTCCCATGAATAAAATGAAGTTATAAGTCTATGCATATAATTTTACATTAGTTTTAGAGGATACTCATCCAAGGGAGCCCACTTGGTGAGCATTCTATCCTTTAGTTTAGTTTAGTTTAGTTTAGTTATTCCTTTATGTTCAGTAATTAGTTAAGAATTTGGCACTGACCATTCCTATAGCCATAGAATTCCATTATGTAACTATTCCTGCAATCAAAGCAGACAGAGTAGTTTCTTGTTTGTTTGCTCAAATTTTCATTTTTGTCATGCATTTTAGCTTAGTATAGTTTTTGATTGATTCTTAGCATTTATGTTATTCCTTTCCAAGCAATTTACTTTTAGCATTATGCCTTTCTTAGTTGTAGAATGAAAATGGCTACTTTGGATCCTTAGTGCACATACTGTGCTAACCCATTTCAAGTTCACATCCTTGGGTTGACAAGTTAAATACTCCTTCATGATGATTGAAATGGCTATTCAGTTTAGATGTCTAATCTTCAAATCACAGCTGTAAGGGCTTAGTTGTTAAATCATTGTTGGAGGCCAACATTTTTGGCGCCATTGTCGGGGATGGTGCCCAACTAGGGAATTCTTTGGAGTCATTGATGGTTTTTCTTGTTGTAATATTTTTGAAAGTTTGTTCTTAGTATACCCCTCATTTAGGAAAGTAATGATCCACTATTATTTTTCCAATTCTTTGTGTGAGCTGGCTAATAGTGAGTTGATACTACATGCATAGAGGAAGAAGTATAGATGCTCATGGGATATCTCTTCCTAAAAATATTGATCCATTCCATATAGTTGAATAGCATAACCTTCCAAGAGAAGAAGAAGAAGAAGATCCACACCCCTTTGTTGACGCATTTCCTGATCTAACTAGCTCTAAAGTTTCCTTTGAAGATCAAAATATGATTGAGAACCCTTTTGTTTTGGAACTACATTAGGAAAGTATGGGTGATGCAAATATAAACAGACCTAACCAACCATTTTTTCCTTTCCCCATTGCTCATCAAAATGAAGTTGACAACCTCAAAGATATCCCTACTTCATTCCTTCCTAAGTTCTATGGAATTTTCATAGAAAATATTGATACCTTCTTATTCGAGTTTGACATACTCTATAGGAGTTATTACTATACCATCGATGCCCATATGCTCAAGCTATTTCCTACCACTCTGAAAGAATTTGTATTAAGATGGTTCAAGAGCCTAGGTAGAAATATTGTTGAGACGTGGGATGAAATGAAGACAAAATTCCTTGAGAAATACAAGGAGTATTGTAGGGGTAGTGACATGAGAGGAGATGATATTTTTAGGATGCAATAGAAGGAAGATGAGAGCTTGGAGGATTACATTGCAAGATTTATGTTTTTCCTACATAAATCTCCACACCATACACTCAATGAAGACTCAAAAAAGTTGCTTTTCCTGAGAGGAATTAATGATAGCTACACTGATGCCTTGTACCTAATGGGAGGAGGAGATATCTCCCAAGATCCTTGGGAGGATATCAAGAAAATATGCCAAAACTACTTTAGGGCAGCTTCAAAGAAAGGGAGAGCTTACCAGTCTTCTATGGGTAAGTCATCTACTAGTGGAGTTTCAAGAATGGAGATTACTCATTTGCTAGAAGACTTCAAGCAAGGCATTATAAACAATCTAGCTACTCAGCTAGATACACTTCAGGCTAAGAAGAAATGAGAGTAGGCAAAGGCAATTTTGGCAGAGCATTGCCCCCATTGCATACAAAAGAAGGACTACAGATGCAAGATGATAGCTAATATTGACAGCAATCAGATTGCACCTGAGTTCAAGCCAATCCAGGTTGAAGAAGATCAAGTTTACTATGTTGCAAAAAGGAGGCCATGGGCTCCAAGACAAGGTATCCCACCAGATCCACTATCTTTTGTTAGTCCATATTTTAATTCTTATTCATCTAGTAACCAATGGTAACCCCCATATCCATCCAACTATGGAGGAGATCCACCATAGCCTTGGATTAACCCTCCAAATGCTTGGCCTAATCACCAAAACTCTCCACCTCAGTGGCAGCAACCCCAAGGGAATTGGTAATAGTTTCAAGGAAATTGGCAACCACCCCCAAAAAATTGGCAGCAAACAAATCAATGGAGGGGAGCATAGCAATGGACAGACTAGACAAATAGCTACATTCAACCACCTTCTCAGCCCCAGTAACCTATTATAATGCCTCCTCCTACTAATCCAAGCTCAAATCCACCTAAACCTACTCAACTACCAGCTCATCCCACACCTAACCAAAACAACAAACCACAACAGTAGCCAGTATACTCCGTTGATTCAAATAAATTCCCTACATATGTTGTGAGTGTGAGTGACATCCACTTGCATTCAGGAACTAATTTTCCATCCCCTTCCATGCCCATTACTACTGAGCTTCCTATAGAAGAGGAAGAGGAACCTCTGAATGATCTCATTCATCCAAGTGCACCTAAAAATCCTAAACCAATCCTAGTCAAGCAGACTGAACAAGAACCACCATTTCCTCAGAGATTGGAATTTATTAAGAAAAAGGAAGAAAATGACACAAAATTTGACATCTTGGATCAGCTGAAGCATATGTGTGTCTAGATATGTCTATTTCAAGTCATAAAATATGTTGCAATCTATGGCAAGGCAATTAAGGAAGCATGCCTTAAGAAGCCAGGCAGGAAGAAGAAAGACCCCACTACGGTTCATGTGGTAGGATAGCTAGATGACATCATGCTTGGGAAAGTGATTGTTCCAAAATATAATGACCTAAGGAGTCATGTTGTTGGAAATTGTTCCTCAACTTGTTGGCTTGTATCTCTATTCAAGTCTTCATTGTCGGTTGATTGTTGGATTTCCTAAGTTTATAACCTTGTTACAGAGTTTGGAAGTTTTGTAACTTCCCAACTAACTGATCTCCTTCATTTTTGCGGCATTAGTTATTTTTGTAACTTAAGAATCTTGTCGCGGATTTTGGAAGTTTCATAACTTTCCAACTGACCGATCTCCTTCGTTGTCACAACATCGATGATTTCTGTAACTCAAGAACCTTGTCACGAAGTTTAGAAGTTTCATAACTTCTCAATTGACTGATATCCTTCATTGTCATGACATTTGGGAATTTTCTAGCCAGCACTGGGAGTTATGAAGTTTTAGTTTTCTCCGATTGGGCGACAGTGGTATCGACTTGTCATGGGGATCGGTAAATTCATAACTTGTATGCGGGAGTTATGAAGTTTGAGTTTTCTCTAACTAGGCGACAGTGGTATTGGCTTCTCATGGGGATTGGTAAATTCATAACTTCTATGTAGTGCTTATGAAGTTAAAATTTTGAGCAACGTGTCAATGGGTGTTGACTTTGGTGGGGCCATGTCGATGGTTGGTTTGACCGTGGGTGTACGAGTGAGTTGGTAATCAAAAGGGCTAACTCATAGATACCTAAAGTCTTCAAGATTTTGTTTATAAACTAATGACTATTAATATTCTATTCCAAAGTGTGATAATGTCAATAGTTGAGCGAACCGAATCAGTTTGGATAGTAGATTCCTAGAAATCAAAGGGTCAAAGTGAGTATAGCAAGAAGAATAGCAGACCGATTGGTATTGTGTGTTGAGCGAACTGTATGTTGAAAGAACATTGTAACAGTGTTGTGATTGACTGTGGTTGGCCGATTGTAATGCTATTTTGTAATATCAAAGAACTAATACTTGTGAAGGAAGGATTTGTAACTTTATTGTAATTTTTTTACTGTGAATAAATTTACTTTTCTTTGGTGGTGGGTTTTTCTCCCGAAAGGGTTTTCCCACATAAATCAGGTGTCTATTTTATGTTGATATTATTGTCTATTTTGTTTTAATCTTAATGCTTTGTAATTTGAAATTAAAATTACTCCTACATTATTCCCTTGTGAATTGACATTAGGAAAGTGATTTCCACACTAGATTCTTTCCTTACACCTATAGTAGGAGTTGTTATAAATGGGATCCAAATAAAGAATGCTCTGATTGACTTGGGAGTAGTAATAAATGTAATGACCAAAGATATCTTGCAGCAACTAAATGTTGCAAACATGAGACCTACTCCTACTATCCTACAGCTTGTTGATAGTTCAACAGTTAAATATGATGGTGTAGTAGAGGACCTTGTGGTAACTCTGGACTCATGGGAGTACCTAGAAAATTTCATGATTCTTTCTCCTAAAGCCACACTTAGTGGGTACCCTATCATTCTAGGAAGACCATGGTTAGCAATAGAAGATGCATATATTAGATGAAACACATGAGACATGACCATTTCTAATGGAAAGAGCACCAAAAATCTTGTTCTCTACCCTCTTGCTTAGCCATCACATGATTTGGATAATTCTATATGGCCACATGTTGGTGAAGAGGCCAAGAAAGTTAATTATGTGGAACAGCTTATGATATTAGGCAGAAGCTCTTTCATGCAGCTTCAAGATGAAGATGAAGTATTTTCTAACATCATTAAAAATCATTGTGAAGTGGAGGAAGCATTGTCTTCTCATTTTGTTGTTTCAGTCAAGACACTTTTTCCTGCTCTTCCTACAGCCGCTCTTCCTGTGGACACTCTTCCTATAGCAAAACTTCCTACAACAACAAGTATGTCTCATACATTGCTTCTAAATGACCTGAAGCTACCAATCATTAATGAAGTAATCATGATAGAGATAACTACACAAGTGCAAGTGGCAGAAGGAAAACATCTACACATCAACAACAAATTGAGTGAAGAACACCAGTTGTCATTGACAACCTTAATGAAGACCCACCAGCATGCATTTGCATGGGACTATCATGATATGAATGGATTGGACCCTAAGCTTTGCACTCATAGAATTTACATCAGAGATGATTGCACCTCAATGAGACAGACACAAAAAAAAATTAACCCTACACTAAGAGAAATTGTAAAAGGAGAACTACAAAAATTGATTGATGCAGGATTTATCTGCCCCATCTTAGATAGCTAGTGGGTGTCTCCATTGGTGATTGTGCCCAAAAAGGTATTGGAGTTGTGAGTTTGTGTTGATTACAAGGAACTCAATGCTGCCACCAAAAAGGACCATTTTCCCTTACCCTTCATAGATCAAGTTTTGGACTCACTTGCAGGAAAACAATACTTTTCTTTTCTAGATGGATTTAGTGGCTATAACCAAATCCAAATTGCACCAAATGACTAGGATAATACCACCTTTACCTATCCATTGGGAACATATGCCTACTCAGTACTTCCATTTGGCTTATGCAATGCACCTACAACTTTTTAGAGGGTAGTCATTAGCATATTTTTAGATATTTCTCATGATTGCATAGAAATTCATATGGATGATTTAACCACCTATGGCATTGATTTCACTAAAGAATTGGAGAATCTCAGGAGAGTCCTATAGAGATGTGAAGATCACAATCTATCCCTAAATAGTGAAAAGTGTTTCATGGTGATGCAGGAAGGTGTAGTCCTTGGCAACTGCATATCTCATAAAGGAATTCAAGTAGACCTTGCAAAGATTGAGGTGATCACCAATCTACCTATCATTGCAAAAAAAAAAATATGTTAGGATTTTCTTAGGACATGCAGGCTACTATAGGTGGTTCATCAAGGATTTCAGCAAAATATATGCACCATTGTATGCCCTTCTCACTAAAGATGTTGAATTTCAATGGATAAAAGACTGTGACAAATCATTTTTTGACTAGGTGTCCTTGACTCATGCCCCTATACTCAAAGGACCTAACTGGGAGTTTCCTTTTCACATCCATATAGATGCATCAGACTATGCTATAGGAGTCATCTTAGGATAGAAAGGAGCTATTGAAAATTTTATCTATTTTGTCAGCAAAAACTTGCAAAGGAGCTTAATACAATTATACAATGACAAAAAAAGAAATACTGGCAGTAATCTATGCCCTCAACAAATTTGGGCACTATATAATAGGCTATCAAATCTTTATGCACATAGATCATTCAGCCATTAGATACCTCATGAATAAACCTCTGATCTCAGGTAGGCTAGCAAGATGGCTATTGTTGATGTAGGAATTTGACATAACCATTGTAGATAAACCAAGGAAGACCAATGTTGTTGCAGATTTTACTTCAAGGCTAACTACATCAGAAGAAAATTAGGTCATAAATGACTCTTTCCCTAATGAGCACTTATTTTCCATTAGTGTGCAAACACCGTGGTATGCTAACATAGCTAACTATCTGGTCACACGGAGAGTTCCTCCCCACTTCTCTCCAAAAGAGAAAAGGGTGCTCATTCAAAAATCATTTCCTTTTTCAAGGATTGTAGGATGTTTTTTTTACACTTGGCCAGACCATGTCATGAGGAGATGTGTGAGAGAAGATGAGACATATGATATTTTGCATGCATTCCACAATGAACCATGTGGAGGAAATTTTTCAGCCAAGAGGATAGTGATGAAGATTCTAAATATAGGATATTACTGGCCAACACTCCACAAGGATGCAAGAAGATATACGAGAAAGTGTGATAGATGCCATAGGATGGGCAGGCCAACCAAATCTAATGAAATTCCACTTTTCCCTCAGGTAGTAATCACTCCCTTTGAGAAGTGGGGATTGCACTTTGTAGGACCCATTGACCCTCCATATCTAATGGTAAGTCTTATACCTTGGTATGCACTGATTATGTAACCAAGTGGGTAGAAGTTAAGGCGATGAAGCATGCAAGAGATAATAAGGTTGTTGAATTTCTTTATGAAGATATTTTCACAAGGTATGTAGTTCCAAGAGAGATAGTGAATGATCAAGGGACTTAATTCACCTCAACCCTTGTTGCAACACTGTTCAATGAGTACAACATAAGACATGGGAAGTCCACTCCTTATTACCCTTAGGAAAATGGCCAAGTTCAGGTGACCAACCAAGAGATTAAATCCATCCTAACCAAAAAAGTGGTTGTTCATTAAAAGGATTGGGCAAACAGGCTGCCGAAAGTTGTCTGAGCCTATAGGATGACCTATAAAACAACTACAGGCTTCACTTATTTTGAGTTGTTGTATGGAAATACAGCTATGAGTCCCATTGAATTTGAACATAAGACTCTTATGACTACAATAGACTTGGGGATGGATATCTCTAAGGCATAAAGAGAAAGAATCATGTAGTTGAATGCTTTGGATGAGATGAGGAGAGCAGCCTTGCATCACACAAAGGTAGTGTAGAATTAGAGAATAAGGTGGCATGAAAAATTCATCAAGGACAAGAAATTTCAGCCAAGAAATTAGACCCTACTCTATGATTCAAGGTATCAAGATAATGCAGGAAAATTGTAGACGAGGTTGCTAGGACCATATGAGGTTGTTGAAGTCTTCCCCAATGGTGTTGTTCATCTCACTACCATTGACCCTATTAGATTCAAGTTGATTTTCAATGGTCATCGCCTCAAATTGTATCACAAGAAAACTTCCAAAGAGGATTTCCTTTAGCAATTCACTTAACATGCAACACCCAAGCTTCCTGCAACTGAGAGAAGTGGACCTAGTGTCCCTCCTTCTGGCTAACTAAGGTATATACCTTGTCATAATAAAGATTTCCATTTTTATGGGACTCCACTTCTCCACCCATCCACTCATCCACCCATCCATCTCCACCTTTCTCTCTCTTACATCACTTCACTTCATTCCACTTCACCTCATTCCACCTCATTTTCATTAATTTCTCAACTTATTTCTTAAAAGGCAACTGGTACTTTCTCCACAATCTTTGCAACAAATATTCCACGAATCCAAGTATGTGTGCATTAATTGTTATATCTTAATTGTTTTTAGTGCATTCATTTAATTGTTGTGAATTAATATGGACATTCACCATAGCATGTCATTATTGTATGTCCTTTTCAAATCATCCTTACCACCTCGCATGTGAGGACACATGCTCAAATTAGGTTGCGGGGAAAAAGATATGAGTACTTTGCCCACATGTTAGTCCATGCTAGTCTACGTCAACAAAGTTTAAATCGAGCCAATTTGAATTCTGAGTGAGATGACGGCTCATATGTGTGAGGTGACACCAACTACTACTATCATTTTTCTCCATCATAACCTTCCTTTATTTCCACTATTGATCCTGTCATAATCTTAAGTCACCAAAAGGTAAAATAGAAAGGAAAAATTTAGGTGACATTAGCGTTGGAAATTTAGTAGTGTTGCGGGAAGGAAAACTCTACAGAGTGATTTTCGATTGCAAACAATGGGAGGTGGGTTAATCAAGAATGAACCCATGGTTCATGATGTATTACTACAGGATGCACTTTCATAGGCCGAATTTAGAAACTATGACTAGTTAGACTATTTCCTGAAGCTTAATGGTTTTGATGAAAATGTTGCATTATAATTTTCCCAGACATTGTATGAAGGAAAAGTCATAGTAAAAGGGTTGGAGGTCATGGTGACTGAAGAAAGGATTACAAAAGTTACAAAGTTTCTTGTCAATGGTGAAAATTACCTTGATTCCAAAGATGCCAGGTCATCTAGGGACAAATTTACAAAACCTAGTGACCCTCCATTGAGTGTGGACAAACAAGGTGCGAAGAGAACCTCTCTACTTGAGCCATGGAAGCAAATAGATGTTTGTTATAAAATATATCACTTGTGAAGGTCATCAGTCGAATCTACATTTCATGCACTTCAAAATCTTGAATCACATGAGGCACAGGAGGAGGATGAATGTGTCAAATGTGCTATACCACCTTCTTTCAATCATGGTAGCTAAGACTTAGAAGGGTAGGGACAATTCCATTTCCCACCATTATTTGATCAAATTTTTAGTTGGAAAGTCTCTACATGATGTGTCTAAGATGACTTGGGAAGAATTCATAAATATTGATCAAATTAGACCAAATCATTTGTGACCTAGGGTTTCACCTCAACTTCTTAGGTCTACTAGGAGATTGAGCATAGCTGAAGCCACTCCTAGTGCTTCAACCTCTAGTGCAGGCCCTAGTGTAAACCCACCTACAGTAGAACAAACCATAAAGATTAGTTCTTCTAAAACAAATCACTCAAACAAATAAAGTTCCTCTCCGGATTCTGATGATGATTTTCCTCTTGGCATCCTAATAAGAAGTAGGTCATAGAAGAGAGAAGGAAAAATAAGAAAAGGAAAAGCTAAAAATTAGCTGGCAGAAAAAGAAGTACCAAGTTCTAAGAAGTGGAAGGCTGACACTATTCATCCTACAACCAAATAAAAATGTGAAATCCCTCCTAGAAAATCAAGGCTAGCTAGGCCAATCTTTGATATGCCTCTGTAGGAAAACCCTAAGCCTAGAGAAACATCACAAGGGGACACAAAAGCTCCAATGGGGTAGGTGAATGTCGAGGAAGAGGACATATTTGAGAAAGCAGCAAACATAACACTAGCATATCTTGTTGATATTGCAAAAAAAGTTGAGAGTCAAGGGTATGAGAACAAGAGCAAGAGTTCCTGCACCATGAGCAAGAACAGGAACAAGAGGCCCTATAGCTAGAATTGGGAGAACAATCAATACCCCTACAGCGAGAATTGACTGAACAACCTAAATCCCTGTAGCTAGTACTATATGTAGAGAAGGCATCAGTGCCAGGAAAAATGTTGGTTGAAATACATAACCCCCTTGATTTTATAGTAAAAACAAAAATTCTAAACTTATGGAAAGAGATACAAAGGAGGGAGGAGGAATGGAAAGAGGAGAAACATAGGCTGAAGAAAGAAATTCAAAAGAGAGATGAGGAGATTGAAGACAAGGATGCAAAAATTGCTACTTTAAAGAATAAGGTCGATGATATGACAGCCTTGGTACCCTAGATAGTAGAATGTAGGACCCCTCCAAGGGTCTATGCTTTACATTTAAAGGAGAAATATCTTTCTTTTAAGCCGACAAGGATTGTCTTAGGTTTGAACCCTTCCATTGAGACTCCTATTGAATTTTTCAATGCTTATCGGATTTCTTCCCCTAAGATGAAGAATTTTTTGTGTAAATTATATTTTCCTAATTATGTTGTGACTCAAGACCATGATTGGAATCCACTATTGTATGTTGGGGATGTCCAATTAAGGGAATTTATGTCCTCGATACAGAATGAGATCAGTTGGGGACAACAATATGGGACTTATAGGAAAATGGAATCCAACATCCCTCTGCCCATCAATGTTGAATCAAGAAACCCAAGGGACATTTACAAGGATTGGAATAGAATTCATTTTTGACCTATATATGGTAATAGGATCATGCCTTCGATAGAAACAGTTTACAAGGAATATGAGGTGGTGGCAAAAGCAAAAGAGGAAACTATGAAGAGATACTTGTCGCAAAAATGGAAAAGCCTTACTGATGAGCTAAAACAAGTTGAGCCCCACTCTATATAGAACTATGTTGTAGCACTTAAAAGAATTGACAAATACATACAGATTGGAAGGACAAAGGGACAATTTTGGCTTCCACTGACTTTTCAGTGACCCATCTTGATGTGTCCCGTGCCAAATTTCAAGTATTACCACTATGATATCATTTCAAAGAGACAAGCATGGAACATATTGGATAGAAATCAAGGGTTCTATTGGGATCCTGAATCATGCACAACAAGCATTGATGTAGGATAGTTTGTGGTTGCAAATTTTAAGGCATTGACTAAGTAGAAGAACAACCCTTCCCTTGCTAGAGGACTAGAAAACCTTAGGTTGGGGGGAGTGATGAGTCTAGTTTATGGTTTAATTTTGGTAGAATTTATAATCTATTTGCTGAAGTTGTCATGGACCTTGATTATTGAATGTTGATATTTCCTCAAAACCATAGACATTGGGCCTAATTTTATTTTTGCAAATATTTAATGACATTGACATGGTATATGGACTATCTGTGTTAATTCTACATTTGGATTAATGAATGTTCTTTAAGATAGTTATAGATATGTGATTATTGTGCGTACTAATATTGACATGTAGATATGATTAGAGGCCTATGAAATGGGGGAAGACTCTAACAATTGGTCATTCACTGTAACATTTAACAAGGGAATCATTCAAAGGTCAATGGAGGTTGACAATGAGATATTCCTCATGCAAATAGAGTTGTGACCACCTTGTAAATGGTCTTTATTGTTGTTGAGTGAATATAGGTGTTATTGTTGTGCTAAATCTACATTAATGCAGCATGCTTGACCAGATTCCATGCATGCATAATTGCCTCTCCACTTTTCATGCTTTCCCTAAAGTGGAATCCTCCTAATTTGTTGGAGTTGACCACCTTACTGGGTGATTAGTTAGTAGCTTATTTTCCTATAAATAAGACCTAGATGATCCTTCTCTAGAGGTTGCTTAATTTGATGATGTACTCACATTTTTAGATTGTTAGCAATACAGTCGTGATGCTTTATTGTACTTGTGTTTTCCCATGAATAAAATGAAGTTATAAGCCTATAAATCTAAGTTTACATTAGTTTTAGAGGATACTCATCCAAGGGGGCCCACTTGGTGAGCATTCTATCCTTTACTTTAGTTTAGTTTATTTATTACTTTTTGTTCAGTAATTAGCTAAGAATCAGGCACTGACTGTTCCTGTAGCCACTAGAATTTCATTCTGTGATTGTTCCTGTAGCCAAAGTAGACAAAGTAGTTTCTTGTTTGTTTGCTCATATTTTCATTTCGGTCATGCATTTTAGCTTAGTATAGTTGCTGGTTTATGCTCATCATTTATTTTATTCCTTTCCAAGCAATTTACTTTCAGCATTGTGTCTTTCTTAGTTGTATAATACAAATGAATACTTTAGATCCTTAGTGCACATACTATGCTAACCCATTTCAATTTCACATCCCTAGGTTGACAAGTTAAATGGACATTCATGATGATTAAAATGGCTATTCAATTTAGATGTCCAATCTCTGAATCACAGTTGTAAGGGCTTAGTTGTTAAATCATTGTTGGTGGCCAACACATGAATTCAATGGTAGATTGTAACATGCTAGAATATGATGCTAATAGTTGGTCTAAAAGGGAGTGATACCCCTTTGATATGATGATCTTTTCTTCTAAGAATGGGTGCTAGAGAGTGTATATTTCCTTTTTCAAGTCTAACCAAAGTTTCATTTTATGTAGCATGAGCTTGGCCAAGCTTTGCAATCATTTTTTTATATAAATTGAACAAACTCTTAATATTTATCTTCTCTGATGTATTTGTTTACCTAACATGAAAGTTGCATGTTCTAATAGTAGAGAGAAGTGCATGTAGTTAGGCATGCATAGATTCCACCTTGCAAATTGTATCTCTTGCTAAGTGTTTTGTGTAGGTTTGGCTATTCTTGGACTAACTGAAGAATTCCAAAGAAGCATTTCTTTCTAGTTGGGTGGAAAAGAACCTCAACCATGTTCCTATCCACCAGAGAAGGTGAGCTACCATAAAGGAATCATATTAGAATTCTAATATATATTTGTATCATTAATGTAAAAGAAGAAATTGATGTAAAAGGATGAGAATGATGTAAATGAAAATTGACTTTGTGGCATTGAATTCCAAATAAAACTTGTATTGACTATTGACATTTGGAAATGAATATATGTATTTTAGATTTATTTGTTTTTTTATGAACATAAAATTGCTAAATAGAATTAGCTATAGAATTTTTCATAAATTTTAATATTCATAATGTCAATTTTGATTTACTAGTAAAAATCTAGTCGGGCATGTTACATTTTGTATCAAAGCTCAAGGTTCATCTCTAGGCCTATGAGCCCACAATGGTTGAACTAGGGAATAGTATACCCTTAAATATATTTGAGATGCCTAGAGAATGACCAAATTTAAATTGGTTAAAGGAAATGGGAAGGTCCAATTCAAGAAGAAACATGGGAAAAACCAATAGGGATATGAAAAAAGAAAATCATTATTGAGGAGAATCCCAAACCCAAAGACCAACCTAAGATTCTTGATGAAGAAACTCTAGCATATGCCCTCACACATCTCAAGTTGGAGAGAGGCAAAAAGATAGAGGAGATCAAACAAACTCCTAAGACTAAGAAACCCTTCACATTTAGAGAATGGCCAATAGGATGTGGACCTAATGCACCACTATTGACTAAGGAGGAGAACGAGTTCCTATGCACATGTCTTGCCTCACCCAAGGGGGAAGATGTAGATTCAAAAGAGGATCCAGAGGAATGTCCTCTTTCCAATAATGAGGGAACTGCTTAGAGTGGAAAAGCTTTTGTAAATAAGGATCAGTGTAAATCCAACCTTAATATAAATAAAGAAAGTCTTTTGTTATTGGAATGCATGAAGCTTGAAGGCTTGTCTTGATGTGAATGAACATGTATATCTCTTTTAGATTTCATATTGTGTGCATTGTATTTTATAGATGCAATAGTATAAACATAAAAACCTTGTTCCTGAAATGTTAAACATGGTCGTGACGTAGATCGAGTGTGAGCCATTATAGTGACCACCAAACAAGATGTGAACTATAACAAACAGGGGAATGGGCCAAGCAAGAAGCTAGACCAAATCCTAGAACTCCTAAACCAGAAAGAATCCCAAATGGACCATTTGGAACAAGAGGTTTGAGGGGTACGAGAAGATCAAAATCTTAGGAATGAGGTACTCGACCAAGGAGAAGGGTATCACAATTGAGGTCAGATTGAGGAATAACTAGGGAAGGATCTTGAGAAGGTAGCACCACCAAAATTAGATGGCAAGGCCATCAAAGATGGGTTGAGGCCTCAATCATAGAGATGAAAAAATATTTTAGGCTTTGCAACCTGTCTGACCAAACCAAGGCTGCTTGGGCTATGTATCAATTGTTTGGAGGGGTAGCTACCTAGTGGGACAACAAGAAGGAAAAAGTGAGACTTCTGCAAGAGGAGATCACTTGGATTTTTTTCCTCTAATAATTCAGAAAGAGGTGGCCACCACAGCTTTTCTTTGATGAGAAGATGACTGAATTTTAGAATCTAACCCAAGGTGGCTTGATAGTAGTTCAGTATTGAGAGAAGTTTACCAACTTGCTCAAGTATGTGTCACAATATCAATCTGATGAGTATTTTCAGATTTGAAAGTTAATATTAGGATTAAGACCCCACATTGGAGTTAAAGTGGACCTTCACAATCCTCTTATGATGGAAAACACTTTTGAGAAGGCCATTAAGCAATAAAACAAGTTGCAACAGTTGTCAAATCTTCACAAGGGTTCAGACTCCAAGCCTCGATTCAAAAACAAGGTTTCGAAAGGGTGATGGAAAGAAGGGAGATAAGTCCCATCAGAATATAAATTTTAAAAGGGAAGGTGACCCTTCAAAAATGGAAGAAGGGAACCAAGTCAGAAGGAATAAAAGGACCAAAAATGGAAATGACACCTATAACAGTACCCAAGGGCACTCAAAAGAAGATAGGGTTGGGAATCAAAAAGGACCGCGCGATGGGTGTTATACTTGTGGGGGAGACCATTATGCATATAACTTCCCTCTAAATTTGAAGTCACAGAAGGAAGGAAACCAGCAGCAGACCTTGCAATACAAGATCCATGCAACAGTGGATAATAGGCAAGCAGAGTACCAGGCTTCTCCAATACAACTGACGGGTAAGCTCTTTGGCCGGACCATTTCTATTTTGATAGATATTGGAGCTATTGAGTGTTTCAATGATCCTAGAATGATTTCTAAGCTACCCATTCGACCTAGATATTTGGAAATTTCATGATCTGTTTAGTATAAGAATTGAGCAAAGCGAGAAGTAGATTCATGTTTCTTTTATAGTGAGTTGGAGCTTCTTGACTTCTTGACCCAAGTTAACCTTTATGTTGTACCATTAGGGTCCTATGATGTAATAATATTGGGAATCAATTGGTTGATTGAGCACAAGGCTATTGTAAATTGTGAGTATAAGATGGTGAGTTATCTTGATGACTATGGGTACCTGACTGAGATACATGGGATTCAGAGACCCTTGGAGATTAGGAAGATCTCAACTATGCATCTCAAAAGAGCTCAAACGAAGGGTTGTGTCATATATGTTTTACAAATCAATGAACCTAAGCGTGAGAATCCATACTTTGATGACCATCCAATTCTTAATAAATTTTGAGATGTGTTTCCCCAAGATCTCACTAAGGTACCTCTGAAGTGAGAATTTGATTTCTCCATTGACCTAGTTCTAGGCGTTGAACCTTAGTCTAAGGCTTCATATAGGATGACCACCACAAAGCTTTATGAATTGAAAGCCCAATCATAGGAACTATTACGTAAGGGACTTATTAGGCCTAGTGTATCACCATGGGGAGCACTAGTCATCTTCATGAAAAAGAAGTATGGAACCTTGCATTTGTGTATTGATTATCAGATGTTTAACAAGGAGATCATCAAGAATTGCTACCCTCTTCTGAGGATCAATGAATTATTTTATAAAATGAAGGGAGTGACATTATTCTCAAAAATAGATCTCAGTTATGGCTACCATCAGTTGAGAATAAAGGAAGAAGATATTCTAAAGACGGATTTTTGAACTTGGTATGGATATTACAAGTTCACCATTGTACCCTTTGGGTTGACCAACGTGCCTGCAGCTTTCATGAATCTTATGAACAGTGTGTTTCAGGATTGTTTGGATTATTTTTTCCTAATATTTATTGATGATATTTTGGTTTATTCCAAGTCTATTGAGAAACATGATTGGCACTTGAGGATAGTCTTATAACGTCTAAGGGAAAAGACACTTTTTGGAAAGTTATCTAAGTGCTCGTTCTATCAAGATAGGGTCATTACCTAGGCCACATTATCTCAACTAAGGGATTCTTTGTGGATCCTGGAAAGATAAAAGCAATTGTAGAATGGTCAACACCTCAGAATGTGACTGAGGTCAAAAGTTTTATGGGCCTTGCTAGATTTTACATAAAATTTGTGCAAGGGTTTTCTAAAATTGTAGCCCCAATAAAGTCTCTTCAAAAGAAAGGTAAGAGATTTGAGTGGACTAAAAAATGTGAACAAGCTTTCCAAATCCTTAAGGAGAAACTCATAGCAACACCAATGCTAATTATTCTAGATCCCAATGGTCAATTCTCAGTGATCATGGATGCTTCTGGAGATGGAGTAGGAGTAGTGTTAATGCAAGAGGGGCAAGTGGTGGTGTATGAGTCTAGGAAGCTGAAATAGCATAAAGTAAATTGTGTGCCACAGGACCTAGAGTTAGTAGCTATAATGCATTCCTTATAGATGTGGAGGCATTATCTTTTGGGAAATCCATTTGAACTCAGAACAAATCATTTGGGGTTGAGGTATATTTTCATATAACCAAACCTTAATGCTAGGCAAAGGAGATGGATAGAATTCCTTAGTAAGTATGACCTCAGAATTGAGTATATAAAAGGAAAGGAAAATTGAGTGGAAGATGCTCTTAGTAGAAGACATCTAGTAGCCATGACCTCTATGAGATCCAATCTAAGGCAATAGGTGATGCAACACTCGTAAGATGATGAGCATTATGAGAGGGTGAAAAAGGCTCTAGAAGAGAATATGTCAAACCATTGATTTTATAGCTATGATCTTCAATCAGATGGTGCCTTAAGATACCAAAGGTAGATGTATATTCTAGATTTTGGTGAGCTTAGAAATTTGGTCCTAGAAGGTCCACAATGCACCATATTCTGGACACCCTGGAGTTACAAACATGATCGTAGAATTGAAAACCTTGTACTTTTAGCTAAAACATAGGATGGATGTCGTAGAATACGTAATCAAATGCTTTGAGTGTCAACGAATCAAGGTCGAGCATGTTCATCCAATAGGGCTCCTTTATCCTCATGATATACCTAAGTATAAATAGAAAGTGATCAACATGGACTTTGTACAGGGGCTACCTCTAAGAAAAAGCAAGCATGAATTCATTCTAGTAGTAGTCAATAAGTTGACTAAGGTGGCACATTTTATCCCAGGGAACCTTAAGGATGGATTGTTGACCTTGGCTAAGAAATTTTTCTAAGAGATCTTTCATTTACATAGAGTGCCAAATACCATGATATCTGATAGAGATACACTAATGACATAAAGGTTCTGGAAAACTTTGAATGCAACATTGGGGACTACGTTAAACTTCAGTTTAGCCTACTATCCTTAGACCAACAGTCAAACTGAAAGAGTGAATCAGGTTGTAGAAGATCTTCTTTGGATGTACTATATGGATCAACAATATAAATGGGAAGAGTATCTACCACTGATAGAATTTTCTTATTGCAACTACCATCATGCATCCTTAGTTATGGTGTCTTTCAAGGCTCTGTATTGGTGAAAGTGTTGTACTCCCAACAATTGGGACAAATTGGAAGATACGATCATAGTGGGTCCTGAAATGCTAAAAGAGATGGAAGAGAAAATGAGGCTTATCAAGAGAAAACTGAAGGAGGTGGTAGATAGACAAAAAAATGTTGTTGATAGGAATAAAACCTTTAGATAATTTGCAATTGGGGATAAGGTATTTTTAAGAGTCAAGTTGCATAAAAGATCTATTACCTTTGGGAAATCATCCAAGCTAGCTCTGAGATACATGGGCTTGTTTGATGCGTTGGAAGTAATCAACATCATTTCATCCTCAAATCCATATTCTTTTCACTTGTTTAATTAAATAAGCATAATTATTTAATTAAATGCCTCATTTCCACCTATTAATCTAATTGACCTAGTTAGGTTAATTCATCCCTTTCATGCTAACTTTTTTTCCTATTAAATTGAATAAATTAAATTATTTAATTTAATCCCTAAAGTCCTCTTATTTAATTAAATAACCCTAAGTTATTTAATTAAATATCATATCACTCCCCCTTTCCATTAACTAATTTAATTATTTAATTAATATCCTAATTCCCCTAATTTACATAATTCAAACTTTTTTTAATTATCAAATTACTAATTCTTCCACTTGCAAGGGAATATTCCTCCTTTGCACATTCCTGCAAAAGGGGAATATTCCTTCCCCTTT
This sequence comes from Sequoia sempervirens, assembly GCA_007258455.2. Lineage (NCBI taxonomy): Eukaryota > Viridiplantae > Streptophyta > Pinopsida > Cupressales > Cupressaceae > Sequoia > Sequoia sempervirens. The sequence goes on along the minus strand of VDFB02000015.1, from coordinate 351,611,087 downwards.
TGCACAATTAAACTTTGTTTTAATTTGAAAAATATATATTTCCTCAACCACGATAATATTCCAAAAAATATTATTTCTCTTCACTCATTTAAAAAATGAAATATTCTTACAAAACTTTATGTGCAAGTTAACTCAAAACTTATTGTGCAAGTTAAAAGTGTGTTTGTTTGAAGGAATGAGAACCCTTGATTGAATCTCATCATTGATTCTCATCCTTTCATGAGAATCCATGATCCATGCCTCCATCTTCTTTCATTTTTGACCATTGATTAGCCTTTTCTTATTTTAACCCTTCATTTCTCATTTTATTTCCTATAAATAGGTCACTATTTGGAGACAAATGGATCCATCTTTTAATAAAAAACTTATGTTGTTAAAATAATTTTCACTTGCACTCACATTTAACATCATTTTAACTTTTATTAACTTGCATATTAGCTTAGCTTCCATTAATGGCTTCCATGATAACATAGATGCATACATTTAACTTATTTGTTAATTGAGATTTTAATCTTTTGAAGCTTTCATACATTTAGAGTAGATTTGCATACACCCATATCAATCATCTTAGCATAAATCATGTTAAAATAGCTTGCATCGTGTTCATTTAGATTTAAACCATGTTTTCATCCACATATCACAATAGTTTTATTGATTCTCTTTAATAGAATTGATTGAAACAAGCTCACTAATCACGGGATTGGGAAAAAGTCATTGTTCCACATCAACACGACACCACTCCCAAAATCAGATAAGTTTTAGATGGGTTAGAGGAAACATTTTAATGTTTTCATATTTAGAATGCTTCATTTCAATAAATGTTTTTTTTATCTTTCATTTGAAGGATCTTGTTTAAGATTGAGTATTAGTGGCATGAATATGCTTTTGATTCTTCATGGATCAAGTGTAATTGGACCATACTAATATCCTTGGTCACATTTTGGAACTAGAAGGAGGGCATGAACTAATCAATTTGCAAAATTTCTCTTTAGATTTTTTTTCCTTGTGTTTACAGATACAATGATGCTTTTTTAGGCTAACTAGGTTTTGCAAGTTGGATGATAAAATTTGAAGTGAAGAAGCATTTTCATCTTTGAATATTATAATTGTAACAATCATTTGATGCTTTTGGGGAAATTATAACCCATCTATCATGCTTTTCATTTTATTCTTTAGGACCACACTAATTTTCATTTGGGTTTAAAAAGAACGCTCAAACGGGACTAAAATTGAACCCTTATTTAATCATTTTATTTTGGACTTAAAATTGAACAAGGCAACTTAACATTTGGTTTGGTGCATAAAATGAATTCATCTTAGCTTTAGGGGTTAAAATTAATGAGTTTTTGCTATGTTTTGATTTACATATTTTTTATTAAATGCATATGCAACTCTCTCATGCCATTCGGCAATCTTGAGAAACAAAAACATTCCTTAACACTTTGTATAATCACCTACATCTTTCAATTTGGATTAAAAATGAACCCCTTGCTAGTGTAGGGAAAAGGTGTGGTGTGTGTTCTCTCCTTGTTTCATGCAAAATAGGATGATTGAACTACAAACATACTTCCTTACTATTGTTTATCTTTAGAGGGCTTGCCTCCCTGCTTTGAAAGGATGGAACGACACAAGCGGAAACAAGCTAAATCCAAGCTATTTCAAGCCGCTATATAAATAATGTGTTTGTGATGAAATTCATAAACAATAGGAGTAGATGCATCATACCAAGTGTCACCCTTATTATCCATGTGATATGTAAAAATCTCTTCTTAGGAAGAGACTAGGAGGCCTCTTGATTCTCCATAATCATGAGCTAATCTTGTTATGTGTATGGCCACCTTGAACAAAAGCCTTCATTATGAACCAACTGCTTAGCTGCCAAAAATCCTTAATGCTTGTTGATGCAATAATGATCATTTTGAAGCCAACCCACATTTATACTATTCATTTTTGAAACAAAAAAATCCTTAGGATCTTCAGATCTTTAGGATTTTGAGATTTGATGGTCCCAAGAAGTGTGTGTTGTGGAGGGGAGCTAGTGTCACCAAATCTCTAACTATTCGCATTGTCTTAGTTTTTGGAGAAACTTGAGTGGGGACTCAACAAGTATGGCCATTTCAACCTAGGATTGTAAATGCTTGAGAGTCAATTTAATACTTTGCTTGGTTCCAAAACATTACAAACAAACATTCACAATTTTCCTCAAAATTTCAAACCCTTTGGTCTAAGTATGGATACCTCTTGAAATAGCCTTGATATTAATGTTTGTACTAAGGATTTCTACCTTTATAGATTTCTAAATATCTTGAATTATATCTCAATCCATAATTTTCAAAAGTTAACATAAGAAACTATGCCCTTGACTTCATCCTTTTCACAAAATGGACCTTGTGAAATTTATGATGTTTTTGACATACACAGTTAGTTTGAACTTGATCAAGACAGTTTTTTGTGGTAAAAAGAAACTCACTTAAGTAATATAAATTGAAAAATTGAACCCCATATGACCATTTGGCATCTGATCACTTTGGTGGAACAACCAAACCTTACGCCCACTATCATACAAGGAAAACATTGCAAAACATTGAGTCCAAATTCTATTGTCAAAATCATTGGGTCCTATTTCCAAAATAATTTGGGTTCTATTTTACCAAAATCATTGAGTCCTTATGGTTTGATTACTTTATAGGTATAGCATATTTCTCACTACCTTGGTCTTGGAAAACAAAGGTTCACTCTAGGTCAACATTGGGCCAAACATTTCACTCACCCCTCCATCAAATTTCATCCTTCACTTCACCAAACTTTACAAAAAATTCAAATACACCAACACTTTTGGACTTAGACATCTATCAAACCAACCCCTAACTTAGTTACTTTGTATGTGAAATGAATAATTTTCCATGCATTTGGTTAAGTTAGTTATCATCTTTGAACTATTTTATCTTGAAGGCCATGAGTATACCCTAAAGATTTCCAAGTTCATAAACATACTTTATCAAACATCAAACATCAAACTCTTAAGTCAAAAGTTTTGTCACAAAATGTTTACAAAGATCATTTTCCATATCATCCACCTTTTCATCCACCATTATCATCATTGCTCCAAAAATACTTAGAGCATTCCTTTTACCTAGACTTGAGTCAACTAGAGAGTTCAAACAATAAAAATCTCAACATAACTCTCCCACAAGTGACTCAAAAATTATGGTAAATACAAGATCACAACACAAGAGAATCTTGGAGAAAACCAAAGTCACATTCACCTCAAGTGATCCCAATCCTCAAGAATTTGATCCAAGAAGTCAAGTTATTCTATCACAACAACCCTCATCTCCATCAATGTCGTATGAGATAGAAGATGTCATGAATAATCCATTTGTACTTAATAGGGAAGAAATCATGGAACATCAAGCCTTAGAAAATGTGGCTCCAGTTTTTTCATCTTTTGTTGCACAATCATTGACACAAGGCTTGACTTCATCTACGATTCAACCAACTCCATCCCTTGTGCCAAGTAAACCCTTAACATCTAGTCTTGCAACTAGGCTAGGAACCAACCTTGGTCTCACTTCATGTCTAGGAACAAACACGACTTTGGGTATTCACAAAATGATCATTCCATTAACCACCAACCTTCCCCAAAACACAAGATGGACACCAAAGTTTTGTAAATCACTTACATTCCATGAAACCACAATAACCACGACATTTCAAGTGCAACCATATTCATCCATCACCCCAAATACCCCAAGTGTATCCAATGTTACACAAAGTAATGTGAACCAAGTGCCTTAAATAGGACAACAACAACAACAATATAACAACCTCATGCAAGGGAAACCCTTAGCAAGTGGTTCCAACAACCCCATCGATGCATTGAAACAAGTGGTTACCAAGCTACTCAATTCAATCCACCATCCACATCAAACCCATCTATCATTGACCCAAATCAAAACAACACCTTGGTTACAAATCCCATAAACCAAGGAAATACCTTAACCACATCCCAAGCACAAGGAAATCCCCAAAGCATCAATCAAGGGAATCATTTCAATCAATGGACTCAAGGTCCTAATGTGCCCTTAGCATTGCCATACCCAATGGCACCAACATCACCTTTCCCCTTGGTCCCCCACGTCATGCAAAATCAAATGGGACCTAAACATTACATTCCTCCACCTCAATCCACTATCCTAAAAGGAATGTTAAACCAAGGGAACCCCCAACCTCTCATCAACAACCCACAACCCAATTAAAACATAAACACCCAAAACCCATCGTAGATGTCTCAACAATCAAATGATCCTACATTGCAAGCACATGCCTTAGCTTTACAACAAGAAAAATAGGTTTATCAGCAAGTCATCCAACAATAGAAACAACAACAAGAAACCTTAGTAGCACAATGAAACAAAAAGTAGCCTTAGTAGCATAACAACAACAACAACAACAAACAAGCTTACCACAACAACAACATCAAGCAACCTTAGTATCACAACAACAACATCAAGTAGCCTTAGTAGCACAACAACAACATCAAGCAGCCTTAGCAACACAACAACAACAACAAGCAGCCTTAGTAGCACAACAACAAGTCCAACAAGCCACCTTAGTAGTGCAACAACAACAATCCCAACAAGCTGCCTTAGTTGTGCAACAACAAGCTCAAAAACAACAATCCCAACTACAAGCATTGTTTGCCCATCAATATGCCCCACAACAACAACTACTCACACAACAACAACAACAATAGGGTATATACTATAACTCTCAATTGATAAAACATCATCAACCTAAACACATTAGGAAGATATACGCCTACACCATCATCACCTTATCCCACACCACCATACACACTATACAACACCTCATCATATCATAATCCCACATACACTTCATCCACCATCGCATAATATGCAACATATTTTCCTCCACCAAACCCACAAGACGATGTAGCATCATAACTTAAGGCATTATCACAAGAAATGTAGGATTTTTGAATGGGAAAGATGAAGAAACCCCATACACAACAAAACTTGTATACTTATCCATTTGATCAAAACATCACAATGGTACCTTTTCCTCCCATATTTTAGGTCTCCAAATTTGATAAATACAAAGAGAGAGAAAATCTTGTGGACCATGTCAAGGAGTTCAATGTCATGTGCATGGAGGTGGCCTATAATGATTCCTACTTAGTACGCCTCTTCCCACAAATTTTAAGAGGTCCTACCATGGATTGGTTTTCACAATTACCTCCAAGCATCAAAACCTTCTAAGAAATCATCAGTAGATTCATAGACAACTTATCCTTCAATCTTGACATGGATGTGAGCTTATAAGTGTTATACACACTCAAGCAGAACAAAGGAGAATGCTTTTCCATTTTCTTGTAATGATGGTGGCAAAAATCTAGTAAGAGCAAGTGGACCATTCCCGATGAACAACAAGTGGGTATTATCATAGCAAATATTGATCCAGATCTATCCTTTTGCTTGAAGATGCAGTACATTACCTCTTATGATGAGCTTGTCCCTAGAGCCCTTAACATCAAGAGAGCCCTAATCTCACAGGGAAATACACAAGTATATAGAGACAACTACCCATCCACTAGTTTTAATGACAAGCCCCACTATTGGGCCAAGAAAAAAAATGTTACCAGTGATGGTGTTGTTGATGCAAAGGTGGTATTAACTACTCTTAGGTAAGAAAACAACCAGCCCATGAACACACAACTATACACGCAGACACCAAACAATCAAAAAATGATCAATGCTACAAACACTCAATGTGGACAAAAAAGAACAAACAATGCTCCTAAATGACAATTCACATCCTTAGGGAAACCTATGGAGGATGTGTTGAATAGGTTGATATAGCCTAATCTTATCACACCTAGATTTTTCAAACTATCAAGAGCCACAAGTCAAACCTCATAGCTATAGAGATGATCATTTTTGTGAATTTCACCGATACAAAGGTCATAACACACAAAATTGTTTTAGACTCAAACATATAATAAAAGAGCTTATTGAACAAGGATACATTCATGTAAATCAAAAATCTAGCAATGAAAATCTAAAAATTTACACAAACCCTATCCCTAACCATACAAAAGAAAAAGATTTAGAAAAGGCCTTAACCTCAAAAAATGTAAACAATACTCGTGATACTATAGTGGGACATATTTATTTATCAATACATGAGGAATCAAACACGTATCAAGATACTATTTTTAAAAAAATTCCAATCCCATCAACAGTGTTTAGCACTATTTTACATCGTAATGACATCAAATGGATATCAGATTGTGATATCTATCCCACATATGACTCAATGATCGGGCATGTTGAAGAAGTTCCAAATGAGCAAGAAATATCCCTTATTGCACCCACACCCACAAAATGTTGTGAAGAGTCTTTTTCGCTGATATATCATCCACCCAAGGATCATGTCAAGAGGAGGCTCTTGAGGATAATAAAAGTTACTCTGAATCAAGTCAAGATGAAGAATCCTTATCCCCAGAGTTTCACCAAGAGCTAAGGGCTATATTCCAAACCCTTTTAAACTTTAAATATGTCCTCGATATCACACTTAAGATGTTTCTTTCTAATGGACATATAGATGTTCTTCATCCAAAATAAGAATATCCCACTCTTGATATTCCTACACAAGAGAAAGCAATAGTCAATATTCTTGATTCTTATAGTGATTTTGCATCATCGACATCTTTTGAGTTAGCATCAACATCTTTTGAAGTAGTATCAATAGAAAATGATGTCATAGAATCAGAGCAAACTATTCATATTCCTAAACAGCAGGAACCCATAGCAATATCATGTGTTCATGACAAGTCATATTCAGTGGCTATGGATCAAAGAGGATGCATTATTAGGGAAAAGGATTAGGTATTGATAATACCTTCACAATGTTGAGGGAAGTCTTGTCAACAACAAACATCAACATATGGGGCATGAAGAATCCTTACGATGACAATACTGTCAACACTACAACTAGCCATATCATGAGTTGGAATTCACCCCTCATCTCATACACAAATTGGGACCAACTTAAATTAAAGAAATTTTATCTAAGCAAGGAAAAAATCATGAAAGAAAATGAAGCAGTAAAGCAAAAAGGACATATCAAGTACAAATGGATACCAAAGGAAAATAAAGAAAATCATCCCTCAAAAATGCCATTAGTCAAAGAAACTATGGGGAAAAATCAAAAAGGAAAATGTATTCATCAAAAGAGTCCTCAAATACAAAAGCAAGCTTCTTAAGAAAGGAATAAAGTATATCCAGTGGTTGGTCCTAATTCCATGAAAACCTTCATCCCCATCCATCATCACTCATCTTCCCAAGTTTGGAGAGTCAAAGGTTCCAAACTATAGATCAATCCATCTCATATTAATTTATGCATGACACCATACACTCCATTCATAATATCCAATTCTCACATTGACCGTTTTTTGGAAGCTACCCTTCATCATAAGCATTCTGAAGGCACTTTATCATAATGTGCACACATAGACAAGGTTAATTTTGGTACTAGCAAGGAAAATTAGAGTTCTTCAAGTTTGCACCCAAGTGCTCATATCTTAGCAAAGTAGCTTCTTCAAGCAAGATATCACTAGCACGTTATCACAGTGGCCTCTACATTAGTACCACTAGGTGGTTCAACATGAGGGTAAAAATTCCAAAAAAAATTCAAAAAATAAAGAAAATAGTAAAAATAAAAATCATTCTCCAGTGAAAACCACTACGATGGCACTTTGGACAAGTACTATGATGAAAACCTAGCAAACAGGAATCATGCGTAGAATCAATCATCAATGTGATCCTTTTCAAACAGAATCATCTCATCCTTGTCATGATAAATCCAATGTTCCCTCCATCCACCCAATCCAGATTTATGCAAAGATTCCACTTTATCTTGACCTTGACAAAGATTTGATGTATACTTCAACTCTACTAATGGAAAACTCTTGATAGGCCCTTTACCATTTTATCTTGTGAAGTTCCATAGCCCATATCTAGCATGATAAAACTCTATCAAACTCTTCACATATACATTACCTATCTTGGTTATCCATTGCATTATGAAGAATTGCTAGACACTAGGGGTAGGTTATTGCACTCTTGTTTTCAAATAACTCTTGATCCATGTCTTATACCTCATAATGTGACATCAACGTCATGATCTAGGTATCATTTACCTTAAAATCTTATCATTTGAAAAACCCAAAAACATTCATAAAATCCCATCAAAAATCCAAAAACACTTGCAAAATTAGAAAATCCAAAAACATTCAAAAATTGTAAAGGAAAAATTCCAAACATCTAAAACACATCAAAAACCCTAAAAAGTTCAAACATTGAAAATCCAAAAATAGTACCTTGTCGAACTACGCCATCTTTGAGCTTGAACATAGGCAAGGCTTATCTTTGATCAACCACAAAGACACCCTAGGTTAGTCCTTTAGGAGTCCTTCATAATAAACTAGCAATCCACCAATTGTTCATATCTCATCTTCTATTAGTCATGTCAGTCGAACTATGTGGTCTTTGTGTGTATAACATACACAAGGCTTATCCTTGATCAACCCCCAAGGCCCATAAGATAGGTCTTTAGGTTAGGTTCTTGGTTGAAACTCTTGAAAATCGCTAAACATTCAAATATCATAAAAAAATAAAAATATTAGAAAACATTCAAAATTCCTAAACATTCAAATATCCAAGAAAACCCTAAATAGCCTCATATAATTGAAAACCAAAACATCCACATAAACTTTAAAAAAGAACAAAAATAGCCTCAAAACATTTTTAAAATACCAAAACCACTGAAATAGTCCAAAAAACCCAAAACCACCCATCTCATCTCACTTTCACCCACAATAAACTTTCCCCCATAATAAATTGATCATCACCTTCAACCTTTGGCAAAACAAATAGAAAGCAAGTATCACAAGTTGTAAAGTGAGCACCTACATGTCAAAATCTAAAGTTTAGGTCATGCGTAAATGAGTCAGTGGAGTTTTTATCAATGACTTATCGCACACCTCATCATAATCAAAACATCTAATCGACATGTCCTAGGATGAATCATTCCTATGATGGGCATCAGTATCATAAATCACCTTAGCTATATTTAAACTAGCAAGAGATATAGATAACACTAATTGTTTGTCTTTAATCTTTTCTTATGATTTATCTTAATGACCCATTTTGAGGACCTCTCAATGATATATATCAAAATTATTTAGAGATAAAGGAATGGGGCATCGATCATTATCTTTCATTTGTTGTGCTTGTGGGTATTCTTGTAAAATAATCTTGGCACATACTTGCTTAGTTATGTGTAGGGGGGTTGTTTGGAGTAGATTGTTGACTATTGCATATGCTTTGGTTCGATATATTATAAATTGTTAAGCTACATTCCAATGAGGTTTATGTATTTCAAGGTGTGAACAAGAACTATCCTATATGTTTGCAAAGTCAAATTCCATTACACTAGATACAACACCATCCTAGTTATCAATACCTCAATGCATCATGTCTATGTGTTATATCAAAAATAAGGAATGACGAAAAAATACCAATCCCAAGATATAAGCAAATCATCATCATGCATGTCTCGTCACCATAATCTAATAAAGTCTCAGTGGATCAAGGACTTGTTGGAATTTTGAATCAATCTCAAAATCAATGGTTAATCAACATCCATTTCATTCTTCTACATCCATCCATCTTATCTTCTTATTCTTCTATCTTTCCTAACATTTCTATCCAAGCATTAACTCTATGTGATCTACATCAAAATATACATGAGGCTACCCATAGCTAATGACTATCTATACATCATGAAATCTATCTACATCAATACCTAATCTATCACAACAGAAATCCCTCTTCTATTAGGGCACAATGGGACATCTATATCATCTTCAGCTCAACAAATTGTAAAGTTGTAGCTCTTTGATTTAATGTCTAATTTTCACCTATTGTGAGCCCGATCAAAACATTTTATTCTTTGATCGATCTCTTGAGGGGGAAACCAGCCATATTTTGATCATATCGATATCAAATCTAGCAAATTTTGTTCCTAGCCTCATTAGCAAATGTGGATCAATTTATCAAATCATTCATCATTGGGATATATATTTCCCTATCAATCCTTGTGTTGTTCATATCTTGACAACATTATCCTTGCATTATTGTGAATCCTCAACAATGTTATCAATCAATCAATCAAATCAATCAACTTTAGCTTAGCTATCAACATCTCAAAGAGATCATTGATATCTATTTTTGCATCATCAACAACATCAAAATCAACATCAGTCTTTGAACCAATGCAATGAGTATATTGCTTTAAAGAGGGGGAAAATGTAGACACCTAAAACTGTCTCAATGGATCACATTGGCTAACTAATATCATTTCTTCCTCAAATTCATCTTCTTTTCACTTGTTTAATTAAATAAGCCTAATTATTTAATTAAATGACTCATTTTCACCTATTAATCTAATTAACCTAGTTAGGTTAATTCATCACCTTTCATGCTAACATTTTTTCCTATTAAATTGAATAAATCAAATTATTTAATTTAATCCCTATAGTCCTCTTATTTAATTAAATAACCCTAAGTTATTTAATTAAATATCATATCACTTCCCCTTTCCACTAAATAAATTATTTATTTAATGAATATCCTAATTCCCCTAATTTGCATAATTGAAACTTTGTTTTAATTATCAAATTACTAATTCTTCCTCTTGCAAGGGAATATCCGTCCTTTGCACATTCCTCCAAAAGGAGAATATTCCAATGGAAAATTTCTTCCCCTTTTGAGAAATTAAACTTTTTTTTAATTTGAAAAATATTTATTTCCTCACCCATGAGAATATTTCAAAGAATATTCTTTCTCTTCCCTCATTTGAAAAATGGAATATTCTTACAAAACTTCATGTGCAAGTTAACTCAAAACTTCGTGTACAAGTTAACTCAAAACTTCTTGTGCAAGTTAACTTGTGACCTCTTGTATAGGTTAAAAGTGTGTTTGTTTGAAGGAATGAGAACCCTTGATTCAATCTCATCACTAATTCTCATGCCTCCATATTCTTTCCTTTTTGACCATTGATTAGCCTTTTTTATCTTAACCCTTCATTTCTCATTTGCTTTCTTATAAATGGATCCATCTTTTAACAACAAACTTATGATGTTAAAATTATTTGTACTTGCACTCACTTTTAACATCATTTTAGCTTTATTTACTTGCATATTAGCTTAGCTTCGATTAATGGATTCCATAATCACATAGATGCATACATTTAGCTTATTTGTTAATTAGGATTTTAATCTTTTGAAGCTTGCATACATTTAGAGTAGATTTTCATACACCCATATCAATCATCTTAGCATAAATCATGTTAAAATAGTTTACATCATGTTCATTTATATTTAAATCATGTTTTCATCCACATATCACAACAATTTTATTAATTCTCTTCAATAGAATTGATTGAAACCAACTCACTGATCAATTGGGAAAGGATCATTTTTCCACATCAACATGACACGACTCCCAAAATAGGATAAGTTTCAGATGGGCTAAAGTAAACATTTTAATGGTTTCATATTCAGAATGCTTCATTTCAATAAATGTTTAGTTTATCTTTCATTTAAATTATCTTGTTTAAGATTAAGTATTAGTGGCATAAATATGTTTCGATTCTTCATGGATCAAGCGTAATTGGCCCATACTAATATCCTCAGTCACATTTGCCTAATGTTTTTTATTGCTATGCTATGATGTTTTGGCTTGAAAATAGTATGATCTGATGAACATATGTGAAACAATTTTGTTTGATCAAACATCAAGTCGATGTCTCTTTCTAGTTGGGAAGGATGTCATATCTCAATTTCATTTCTTGCATTTAGTAATGTTGAAAACAATGAATATTTGAAAAATGAAATTTATCATTTTTATTTATGGATTTGATAAAATGCAATGACGAAATTGAAAATGAATATTATGCGATTTTGTGATTTAGGAAAATTATTCCATAAGATTATCAGTTAAAGGCTACTGATAAGTGGACAAGTGTAAGAATGTGTGTGTACGAGCAGGTTGAAGAATGAGAACTTGATTGAGGTAGGAACGCTTAGCCGGATGACCACGGTAAGCAAGAATGGAATCTGGAATCTCACACACCATAATAGACCATGACATCTACATATTTTTGAAAGTTGATGAATATCATCATATTCAGTGTGAGAATTATAATTAGTGAAAGGAACAAATTAGTGCATTCTTGTCTTACCTTGTCTATTTCAAAATTGATATTTAATGAATTGAAAACTCATTCTGTCAAATACAATCACATGAAAAACAATTGCATTGTTGTTATTTTTGACAAAATTGAAATTATATTTTGTATGAGGAAATGGGACAAATAAAATAAACGTGTATGTTTGAAAATATATCTTGAATATATGAATATTATCATGTGTGGGTAAAATTATATATATATACATACATATATATAAAGATATATAAACAGATATAGTAAATCTTTTATCTTGGATTTAAATTTTATTTTCTTGAAAAATAATGAAATCATGGTTAAAATATGTAACTCCCATAATGAATGGGATAAGGGGCCAACCCCTCTCATATCAAAAAACCTACAGTCAATGCACAAGAAGAGGAGAAAGTGGGTAGCCAAGAGAAGAATATGGAGATAAGAAAATTTACGAGCACTATCTCTAAATTTAGTAAGGAGATATTTGTGGTCAGGAGGGAAAAATTATGCAAAGAATTTAGCAAGAAAATAGGGGAAGATTAAAAAGAGAATTGATAGAAGAAAAAGCATAGTGGTTGAAAGGTTGTTTTCAAAAATCATCACAAAAATCACCAGAAATGTAGAAAAGTGAGGTAACTCGAATCTTGACTGATGTTTCTTTGAAATCAAAAATATACTTTTTTCGTATGCATTATTTTGAGGTTGTGTTATGCATTTCATGGTCTAGTATTCTTGTGAAATTTCGTTGTTAGATGACTTATGTTGAATCATGTTAGCTTTTTTGGGGCCAAAGCCACCATAGCGAACTTGTGTTTGCTTATGCTTTGCATGCATGGGTATTGGCTAGATCCCCATGACGAGTTTCACTTGTTTGCTCATCTTTTTGTAGGTCAAGGTTGTTCGGCCTGACTAGTGTTAATATTTTTTTTATCAAATCTCTATGTAATAATGCATTGGTTGCACAACAACCTATGGTGATTAGTGTATATTGTATCTATGTCACCCTATGGGCACTGATCCTTAATGGTTGAGTGATTCATATTAATTGTTATTGCTAAGCAGTGAATGACTTGCATCATTCACATATATCGCCTCATTGTTTTGGGTGGTAAGCTCTAGTGATAATGAGCCATGTTAATGCATGGTAGACCTAATACTATCATTATTATTTTGATATTTGCATTTCATCACACTTTGTAAAGATAGTATGTGAAGAACGAATTTATCATTCTATGGAAACCTTGGTCAAACGATGTTATCATCTAGTGAAAAACTCTCTTAAAATGAATGTGCCATCATTTGATGCATGCTAAAATGTTACTGTATTCTATGGAAATAGTAATTAGCCATCTTTGGCTATAGTTTTATGGAACCCTATGATTCATCATGTGAATGTTTAATGCATATATATATACATACATATATATATATATACATACATATATATATACATATATATATATGTATGTATGTATATATATGTACATATATCTACATATATATATATATATATATATATATATATATATATATATATATATATATATATATATATCTACATATATATGTAGATATATGTACATATATATACATATATGTATATATATCTACATATATATGTAGATATATGTACATATATATGTAGATATATGTACATATATCTACATATATATGTAGATATATGTACATATATACATGCATACATATATATACATATATGTATGTATGTATGTATGTATATGTACATATATCTATGTATATATACACACATATATATATACATATATATATGGGAGAAGCCACAATAGTGGTTTACAATTTGATGGAGGAAGGAAAATTGAGAAAAAATGACCTCATGACAAAAAAAATAGTTTTAGGGGCTCGCATGAACCTACAAGTTCGACCGAACCATAAAGGGGTTCGACCGAACTAGGGTTTGAGCGAACCCATTAATTACTGGGCCCACATTTCCTACCCAAAAAATAAAAGGAAAAATGCATATTAAAGGGGGTTCGAATAAACCCTGGTTCACTAGAACCCCCCTGGTTCTAGCGAACCCCCCTTTCCCTAATTTTTGACTTTGTTCACACAAAAAACATAAATTTTTATGCTTTGAAGCTCCAATTGAGGATGAAAATGGGGGAATCTTTACAAACCAAACTAGAATCAGGTAGTCTTCAAAATGAGCTATCCAATGAATATAATTTTAATATATTTTGGTTTTATTATGTATTTGTTTTTTTCGTTTTATTAAACATAGGTTTTTTATTGAAAATGAAGGTCTTTGTTCTGCACGTGGAAAAATAGCAGATTATAAAAAAAATTGAAAAATATGAGTGCACCAGATATTGAAATCCTTGATCCAACAAAAAAAATTGCATTTTGATATATACAAAAAAAGTTATGCATTATACGGTCGCGCTATGTATGAATTGTCATTGGTTTGACATTGAAACTTGATTAAAGAAAAAATATTCAATAAAAAACTATCTAACCAAGTGGAAGCACTAGATATCAAAGTCACAAATGTAAATTTGAAAGAGTTGGAATTTTATCCTTCATGGAGAAAAAGTTATGCATTATACGGTGTGCGTCACTTTTAAAAATGTTATTTTCTGAAAAAAACCAGTTTTAGTGGGAGATGGAAAAAGAAGTGCAATCTAATTCCAAAAATTTGAAAAAATATTTTAGAATCTATAGAAAAAATGTGACGAGACTCTAGTTTGCATCATCTTCAAATTCCACGGTTTAGCCGCTTAGCCAAAAGTGAAGATTTAGTTAAAATAAAAAATTTAGTGTCTAATTTGGCCAAAAATTGTAAACCACTATTGTGGGATCACCCATTATATATATATGTGTGTGTGTGTGTAGGTGTGTGTGTGGATACATATATATGTATGTGTAATGTATATATATATATATAAATATATATATATATATATATATATATATATATATATATATATATATATATATATATATATATATATATATATATATATACATACATATATATATGTACACACACGTGCGCACACGCACACACACACATATATGTATGTAATATATATATTACATACATATATATATGTACACACACGCACACACACACACACACACACATATATATATGTATGTAATATATATTACATACATATATATATGTATACACACACACACACATATATATATATGTATGTATGTATGTATGTATGTATGTATGTATACTTAATTTTGCTATCGATTAATTATAGTGCTTTAACCAGGGTTGAAGAACAACTCACTCTATTCTTTATAAGTATATTTGAAGGGTTTTTTTTCATAATGTTGAAGGCCGAACTAAGGCTTAGTTACTATTGAATAAAATGAAAAATTTGTAGAAAAATTGATAGCATGTTATCAACTTCATGATAACATGCCTATTGACCACCCCCTTTGTGAAATCTCATCTTGATGGAATAGACCATTTATATTTATTTTCAATATATTGATGTACATTTACGAAAATATTATAATGTTAATTTCAAACTGAACAACAAATGGACATGATTGACCAAAAAAAGAAAAACCTAGAATCTGAATTGAAATTGATTGAAGGTATTCTTCTTTTCTATATGAAATGATATTTGTTTGGTAATGATTACTATGAATAATAGAGATCAATCATGTTAGACAAATTTCTATAGAATAAATGTTTTATTTGAACTTCAAAAGAGACTAGATGGCATTGAAATATTAAATGGACCATCTGAACAAGTTGATGTTTATCTTTTATGAATATGGATTTCCTATACATAAGGTATATTTTCTTTTCTATTCAGAATGTATATGCATTTTCCAAATATGTTCACTTATAGGCATACATGTGTATGTGCATAAATGCTTCATTTTTGCATGTGCACATACATGTGGTATACCTTCTAATTCATCTTAATTAATCTTTTGAGTAATATTGTTAAATTTTGATTGCAAAGGAAAGAACTATAGAGATAGTATAGTATGGATTTTTAATACATAGAAAGAAAGACATATGATGAATAAATGAATGGTTATAGTTGTTTTAAATGAATTATTTGTGGTCAAATAATGAAATGGAATGTACATGATGTAATGCCCGTCGTGCAAACCCCGGAGAACACACACAATGCAAATAATTCTTTTTTTTTTTAAATAACAAGAGTGAATAAGCAATAACATTAACCATAACCACATAACATATTACATAGCATTAACACACATGGTTCTCTGGGGCACGAGAGGTTACTTCGCAACACTAACCATAAATAAAAATAAAGATTACAACAATATCATTTATAATGATAACCAAGGATAAAGATACATCCAATAACCGTGATGCGAGAATAATAAACATCGCATAATTACATCCATGATACATCTCTTAATAGAGTTACAAATAATCTTAACCATTACATCATTGTTTTAATATTACATTATAATTTTCCTTGACATATGAACTACATTGAATTTCTCAACATGGGAATTGATACAAGAACAATGAAATATGAAGTACAACTGATCACTGGTACAACTCCACTGCGGAAAGCTGAGAAGACAAGACGCTGAAGGGGAACCCAACGGGTGCGGAGCACGTTCCACCCAACCATGTGAATTACAAGTAACTCACCCCCCGTGCTCAGAGGTGAAGAGGAAGTGAACCTGACCATGAATGTCAAATCGACTCAACAACAACATAGTACAAAAATAAATACAACTCAAGGCATACAATGAGAAACCATCAACGATCACATAATCACATAACAAGTTAACACCATGAAACTCATCACAATTACCCAACGTATCAGCAATCATACAAGTAACTACATAGCAATCATAAACCAAAATTCACAAGAATCAGAAACTACATAAAGATTACGATATCCAAAATACACTTCCAAATAAATCTAAAACAATAACCAGAATACAATTCCATATAAATCTGAAACAACAATTCAGTACACAATTCCAGAGGCAACCAGAACAAGGCAAACGGTTGTCAAGTGGAGAGGGTCATCGCATAGCTCTCACGGGATCCCCTAGCACTTCCTCCAACTGAGGCACCGGCACCCATCTATGGATCCCCTAGCCCTCAAAACCACATAAAGATACAATATCCAAAAGCAACTACAACCAAGCACAAGGGTGTCAAGTGGAGAGTGTCATCATATAGCTCTCATGGGATTCTCCTGGCCCTTCCTCCAACTGAGGCGCCGGCACCCATCTATGGATCTCCTGGCCCTTCCTCCTAACTGAGGCGCCGGCACCATAGGGTAGCTAATGCGGAGCCGATAATCTCTCGTGAAGACGAGACTACGACTTTGCCGACCACGGCCTTCTCAGTCTATCAGTAGTCTATGGTAGCCCTAGTGTATAGCTAAGGAATCCAATGTTTTATTATCTTGAGTTTTTTAAACTACCCAACCCCCCCTAAATTCTATTGTTTAGGTTATCGCTTGTTTAACTACTCTTTCGTGGGTTATCCTGAGCCCTTCCTCATCCTGAGGCACCGGCGCCCACAAAGAGCCACTCTCCCTATGACCCGTAACATAAATCCAAACTAGGCAAGGGTTGTACTGCTACAGAAAATGCAAATAATCTCAAGGCCAAACCATGCGAGGCATTACCCATCTCGCTATAAACACATAATCAAAGTCTCACCAAGTTTCGTACAACCCTTTCAAATTAATGATACTAATATCTTGCCATGTAAAGAGCACATAAAATGACGAACATTCACCAACAATAAAACAAGCCTCTGGAAGACTCTAAAAGGGCTTACACTAGGGTTTCCTCAACAAAGAACTAACAATAGTAACAAGATATCAAGAATGATTCAACAAACATAAGGTAGTGAGTGGCAATATCCCAAAGAAATCTTCACAATTAAATTTGATACACTCTCGAGTGGTATCTAAGGGAGACCTCTATTTCTCCTCCTAGGTTACCCAACAATACATTACACAACGATCTTACAATTTGACTCAAAACAAACTTAAACAAGATCAATGATTAACACAACAGAACAATCAACCAATGCACAAACTTAATACGGAAATTAGTCCACTCAATAAAGAAATCAATCCAACAATACAATAGAGACACTACTTTCACATTTCACATAACTCTTCAACTTGACCACAAGATCTACTCCACACTTCTACATGTTTTATTGATATCCAAAAATACCATTGCACATATAGGTTCATACTCTTAAAAAAAAACACAAACTTATAAATGTATTTCTTATAAAAAGGGCCTAAATAATCTTTCATCAAATTATATATAATTTTCCAATTTTCTATTCAAAAAAAGAATATATATATATATATATAATAAATTAAGGCTTATTTTCTTTTAAAAATATTTATTCTATCAAAATAACCAATTAAACAAATATATTTAAATATATATAATACATATAATTAAACATATATATAAATACTTATTAATTAATACATTAAAATAATTTACTATATTCAAACAATGCTAATAATAAAACTAGTGTATTGCGACTTGTATAACTTTTATTTTCGGATCTGGGTCTTTCTATAATTTTTATTGAAGGTGCGCCATTAAGTATTTTAACACATATAAAAAATTCAGCCATACCTAGTTTGTAAATTGTGAGTTATGATGAATTTAGTGACCCTATGTCTCTGCTGTTTTCTACAGGAAAATATTTATTATTTTATCATAGGATTTTATTTTTCCTAATTTATCAGAAGATTTTATTTGTTTTTCAATCCTACAGAGGTCTTCTAAATTATAAGTGAGATTTTCTAAATTATGTATTGTTTTCTTTTTGAATTTTCTACCATTTTAATTTCATTTCCTTAGAGAGGATCTAAGATTTTCACAATTCTTCTACAAATATTTTTTTTTAAATTTCACAACGAATTAACAGACAATATTTCAACATATGTAAACAAATTATCTAATTCTTTTTTTTTTTATAATTTTACAAAATCAAAATAAATATCTACAATTTTGTACAGACAATCTTTTAACAACACAATTTAAATAAACATTTAAGATAAATAACCTGGAGTCCTGCGCTTATTTGAGAATCTGATGATGTTTGCTTGTTCCTGATGGCCTCTACGATGAGTTTCTCCTTCCTGCTTCGAATCTTCTCTTTAGAAAACTGTGCTCAAATCTCGAATTCAAATCCTTAATCCCACGACTCTTTTCAAAGTATTCCCCAAAACAAAATAATGGAAAAATCCCTTTTTGAAAACTTTAGAAGATTAAAAAAATGCATAACAATTCTTTTTTTTTTTTAATTCTTGTCTCCATAAAATCTCTCCTCAAAATGTAGCAAAAGATTGAAAATTATTCTTTTCCAGATTCAAAAATCCATAATCAATAACTTGTGCCTCTTCTGTATCCCAAATCTTCTGTGTGTGTGAAAACTTACAAAATACATAATTAAATAAAAGATATTCTCCATTTTTTTCAAAAACTCTAAAAATCAAAAATAAAAGAAAATAATTCTTTAAAAGCTGGCTTTTTCCCAGATCTCTATTCCTATTGGCTCACACAATCTTTTTATTCTTTTATTTGTTTTATTGCTTTTATTTCTGTTTTTGCAACATTACTTGCACATCACATTACTTATTTAATTTAAATAATTTATTCTAATAATTATCTTCAATCAGATAATTAATTAAAATAAATAACACACATTTAATATTTAATTATCATTTAATTGAAACACATGACTTTATAAAAATCAAATAAAACATTTAAATATTTTCATACAAATAAATCAACATTAAAATACACAATTATTATTCCTCATTTAATTAACTAATTCACAACTTATAAAATATCAACATCAATTAAATAATCATAACTTATAAAATACCACATTAATCAAAATATGACAACACACAAAACACAAGCCACAAATGACGACAAATTCACAAAATAAACAATACCAGACAAACGAGACGATCTGACATCATGGGACGGGAGGACTTCATCGTCACCTCTGTTTCAACATTAAACCGTTGGGTTATTGGTGCTCGCCCTGTCCTGCCGAAGCAGGTGGAATCGAGACTTATACCTGCAAATCCTGCATACAAACGAAGTTGTGTACATGTGCATACATATATATATAATCATCAAAGCATTAAATCGAAGTACTGCATTGTGAGAAGGAATCGCAACATAGCAGGGCACTCTCGAACGAGTGATGCCATATTGTCCTTCATCACACCTATTCTAACAATTATAATCTATCTGATAAAATAACATTTCTAAACTAACAATTTCATCTCATGACATAATTTATTAAATCATTGCATTATAATATAATTCTGAAAATCAACTAATATAACCAACCATACTGTCATACAAAATAATCATGTCCAGAGTGAAACAATAGCATCATCTAACGTCTAACTAACCAAATCAAACAATATCATCATCATCACAAGTAGCAAACAACCGCATTGAAAAATACTAAATCCTACCAGCAAGAGGAGGGGTATTACACATGAATTCAATGGTAGACTGTAGCACGCTAGAATATGATCTTAATAGATGGTATAAAAGGGAGGGATACCCCTTTGATATGATGAGTTTTTCTTTCAAGAATGGGTACAAGAGAGTGTAGATTTGTTTTTCTAAATCTAACCAAAGTTGTATTTTATGCAACATGAGCTTGGTCAAGATTTACAGTCCTTTTTTTATATATACAAAACAAATTGTTAATATTTATCCTCTCTTTGACGCATTTGTTTACCTAACATGAAACTTGCATATTCTAATAGTAGATAGAAGTGCACATAGTTAGGCATGCATAGATTCCACCTTGCAAACTGTATCTCTTGCTAAGTGTTTCATGCAGGGTCAGGTATTCTTCGACTGACTGAAGAATTCTGAGGAAGCATTGCTTCCTGGTTGGGTGGAAAAGCACCTCAACCATGTTCTCATCCACCAATGGAGGTGAGTTGTCATAAAGGAATCATATCAAAATTATAATATGTATTTGTATCATTGATGTAAAAGAAGAAATTGATGTGAGAGGATGAGAATGATGTAAATAAAAATTGACTTTGTGGCGTTGAATGCCAAGTCAAACTTTTATTGACTATTGACATTTGGAAATGAATATATTGTTTAGATTTATTTGTTTATTTATGAACGTAAAATTGCTAAATGGAATTAGCTATGGAATGTGTCATAAATTTTAATATTCATAATGTTAATTTTTGATTTATTGGTAAAAATCTAGTTGGGCATGTTAAAATGTTCTTTAGAGAATGAAAATAAACAATAATATATATAGTTGAAAATAGTAGTTATTAACCTTTTTTTACAAATTAGCATTGATATTGTACGTTATATGTTACTTCATGAAATAATCTTAATGAATTCCTTAAAGGAATTTGTATTATGATGTTAGCATAAGCAAGCTCTTTGTTAACATTTCTCCATTCTCTCTTGTAATTTCAATTATTTGATTAATATTGAAATTATCTAACTTGTGAAATAATCCTTTGTTCTGTTGTAGTGGGAAAAACTCCTTCATTATTAATATCATTCCCATATAATTTTGACAAATAATTAATCAGGTGCAAGTCATTTATCTTTGATTATTTTATGTCATTAATTACTTCTTAATTTTTTTTATTTTGTTGTATTTTATTGGTGTAATCTTGGGGAGGGAATTACACTGAATTGACCATGTCCCCCTCATTGTGTACTACTAGAGCAAGAGGTAAAACCCCTGCCATTGTGGCCCCTCCCCCCAACTCCAAAAAATGTGTTTCTTTCTCAAACGCCACCCAAATTTAATTTTTGATTCTAATAACTTGGACAACTCAGATGATGAATCCTAGAACCTACCCCCACTAACTCCCTTGTTGAATCCCCTACTTGTTCCTTTGTTCATGAGGATCTCTCTAAGGTTCTTGATTCCCCTCGATCCATTAACCCCCCAATCCTCAGAGATCTCCCACTGTTTGTGTGAGTCTATAGAATGATATGGTGGAACCTCAATTGGAGAATGAGGTCTATGAGAAATGTGTCCCTCTTAAACTTAAATTGAATGATTTCTCTAAGGCCATCAATATTCAAAATGATATCCTCAAGTGGTCACTTGCCCAATTCATCACGATCGAGTATAAAATTAAAGTGTTAGAGGAGAAGGTGCTTAAATAGAAGGTGAATTGGTTGGGTGAGGTTGATGACGAAGGTCGTTGGGGTCTATTGTCATCCCTCACCAAGTCTTTTGATAAATGGGCTAATTGGGAGTCTGAGGCCGAGGAGTTTTTTGTGTTGATTGATACTAAAGAATATAAGGTTAAATTGCAAGAGGAGGTTGCCATCATGAGGAGAAACCAAGATAAAATCCTTAGGTGCCTTCAAGAATCATAGACTACAACAAGGAAACCATTAAGAATACTATTGTCACCATCCAAGTGTTCCAATGGGATCTTTGGAATAGTCATGACAAAAGGGTTGGTGATGAAATTTAAGACACTAGTCTCTCCAATAAGAAGGGAAAGAAAGGGAGCAACTCTACTTTGCCTAGTGCCCAGGAGGTGCAGCCTACCAACAAGGGGGCCCTATCCTTTAAAGAGAAACTCCAATTCCTTGCTAAGGAATGATTTTACATTAATGGCCTTAAGTTGTTGGGTGACTAGTAGTTGGTCTGGCCTCTGGCTGGTTTTGCTCTGTGTTTTCTTTTTTGTCTTTGCTAGTCTTAGTTTAGTTGCTCTTTTTTTACTTTTTGGGTGTCTCATGTCTCGTGAGCCCCCTCACTTGGCCTCTATGGTCATTTTGTAAATGGGTACAAGCCCTTCTCAACTTTAATCTAATCAAAACAATTTTCCTTTATTAATTGAATAATTAATATTATTTGATTAATTCATTATTTTTCCTCTAATTCACCTTAATCAAATAATTTTGAATTATCTAGTTAAATTTGAATTCTCCCCTTCCACTTTAATTAAATATTTTTCATTGTTTAATTAAAAATATTAATTTCCTTTCATCTCATACAATTAAATAATTTCTTAATTATTTAATGGGTGGTCCCACAATAGTGGTTTACATTTTTTGGCCAAACTGGACATTGAAATTATTATTTTTAACTAAATATTCACATTTGGGCACCTATAGTGGCTAAACTGTGAGGAATTTGAAGATGATGCAAACTAGAGTCTTGTCATATTTTGTCTACAAATTCTAAAAATATTTTTTTCAAAAAATTTGGAATCAGATTGTACTTTTTTTTCCATCTCCCACGTAAATTGGCTTTTTTCATAAAACAACATTTTTAAAAAGTGACGCACACCACATAATGCATAACTTTTTTTCCATGAAGGATAAAATTCTAAATATTTTGAATTTAGATTTGTAACTCTGATATCTAGTGCTTCCACTTGGTTAGATATTTTTTTATTGAATATTTTTTGCTTAATCAAGTTTCGAAGTCAAACCAATTATAATTCAGACACAACGCGACCTTATAATACATAACTTTTTTTGTATATATCAAAATTCAAATTTTATTTTTGTTGGATCAAGGACTTCAATATCTGATGCACTCATTTTTTTATTTTTTTTTATAATCTACTATTTTTCCACATGTGTAGAACAAAGACCTTCATTTTCGATGAAAAACCTATGTTTAATAAAACTAAGAAAACAAATACATAATAAAAACAAAACATATTAAAATTATATTCGTTGGATAACTCATTTTGAGGACTACTTGATTCCAGCTGGGTTTGTGAAGATTCCTCCATTTTCATACTCAACCTAAGCTTTGAAGTGCCAAAATTTAGGTTTTTTGTGTATCGGGGAGGATGAGGGATAAGGGGGGTTCGTATGAACCCCTAGGGGTTCAAGCAAACCTGTAGGGGTTTAGTCGAACAAGGGTTCAACTGAACCCTGGTTCGAGCAAACCCCTTTGCTATGCATTTTTTTTTTTTTGGCAATCAAAATGTAAAGAGGTTCAGTCGAACCAGTAGGTTCATATGAACCCCCAAAATCACTATTTTTGCTTTGGGGTCATTTTTTGTGAGTTTTCCTTCATCACTTGAATTGTAAACCACTATTGTGGCTTCACCCTAATTAACTAATTTTCCTCCAACTTCCACATGACATATTTCATTTTCAAAAATAGAATATTCCCTTTTCAAAATGTCTTCCATAAATATCTTAAAAACAATTCCTTAAATTAGGGGATGGAGTTCAATTAACTAAACCTCTCATTCAATCTCCAACATTGATCTCTTGCTTTGATCTCCACCATTGGTCTTTTTCCTCCAATCTCCATTGTTGATCAAACCTTCATGAAATCTATAAAATAAGCCTTCTCCTCAATTAAAATTCATTCACAATCATTTTGGAGAATTGATTATCATCTTTAAGTATTTGAGCTATCATTGTGAATCAAATCCTTAGTCATCAAGCTTCATGAACATCATCAACAAGCTTTTACAAAATTGGGTTATGCATAATTGAGCAATCCACATATACAGTAAGCATATTTCACTAATGGAGTACTAGGTTTGCATGCTTTCTTTTGAAGTAATTTGATTTTAATTTGAATAATGTTCTTGATTTGTGTTTATTTCATTTAAAGAATTGCATTCAACTTCATTAATTAATGGGATTAATTGATCTTTCAATTTTAGGTGTTTGGTATTTTCTAATCTTAATTGCTTCATTTGTCTTTTAATTCATTACCCATTATTCCCATTACACAATAACATTTTTTTAATTTTTTTGCTACTATACCTATGTTAGACACCTAGGAGCTATAAAAATGAGGGAAACAAAATTATAGAATTCTAGTAACCAAATAGATTATTGAGTTTATTTCAAAATTTAGATATTTATTTTATAATTGTTTAAAGACCACCCTCCCAAACCAATGGATTTAAACATTGCCCTATCACAAATACTTCATGTTCTAACAACTTTAAGCTTCTATTTCAACCAAAAAAATAAACAATCAACACATAATAAGTATATTATAATATCAACTTTTGGAGATCATCCCCATACAACCCATAAAACAAACAATTTCTTTGCACCTTCATTTGACCAATCCAAGAAAAACAAAAATATCCAAAAGGGAGGGAAAATTGCATTAGCCATCATCAAATGTTTTTATCATAAAATATTAAAATCTTCATACATGGGGAGGAGAGATCTCAACTAAATGTTCACTAGATTCCTAATCACAACAACACACAAGTATGTTAAATTTGGCCTTAATTAAAAAATTTACCTTCAAATCATTGGTCGGCTCCATGACTACTCAATAAAGCTTGCATATATTCTCATCAAGACCATAGAAATGACCCAAATAATAGTTGAAAAAAGCCTCCACCTAGTCATCAAATCCCTACATGTCATCATCAAACAAGTAGTTTCCCATGGCCATGGAGTATGTAGCTCAATGTCTTTACAATATCAAAAATATTTATTCTTCCAACAAATTGATTGGGATCTAAGAGTATCCTTAACATAGCTACAGACAAAAAATCCATCCATATCTTTTGCAAGTTCCTAAATGCACAAAACCCACACCCATAAGTATGGGTTTGAAATCTCATTCCCAAAATAATTCATAAAATTTATAATGTCCCTCTGTTTTGGCCTTACTTGTGTAATGTCCCCATTTTTAGGTCTTCACTTTCCAGTGATTGGTAGCCTATTCCCAGTGTGTTGTCGGCTAGTCAGTGGCAGAATTAGGGTTTCCAGCTGTTTGATGGGTTCTCTTGAAGATTCAGGGTTTTGCTTGTTGGAGTTTGGGTGTTTGGATTTTGGATTCCTTCTAGGTTTTCAGAGAGCTTCGTAGAGGTATGACTTGCAACTATGTCGGGCAACCTTTCTGAACTTACTTATTTTAGTAAGTAATGATAGCTACATCTCAAAGTTCGGGATTTTGCATTGTGGATTCTTTTTGGGTTTTTAGAAAGCATCACAATGGTGTCACATGCATCACATTCTGAGCAACTTCTCAAATTTACTATTTTTAGTAAATTCATTTTTTAGGAGTGGTCCAGTCAACATCAACTCGGCAGGCTTTCCTCTTCTGTCAGTTCAGTTGGTAATATCGTTTTGGCCATTTGATGCTTTTCCTGGAGAGATAAGTATTTTAATTAAAATAATTTTTTATTTTAATGTTATGACCCCTTGGCCTAGTGAAACAACTTTATGTTATTTTAAAAAGGGGGACTTTGATGGGTGGCGCCTCATTTGGAGATGGATTTTAATATTCCAAAGGTTGAAAAATAAAGTGGTAAAAAGGGATGCCAACCTTTATGAAAGTCAAATTTTAATTAATTTAAATCAATCAAGTGAAAAGTGTGCCATCTTGAAGGAAGGCTTGGTTAAATCAAACCCTAAAAGCATCTTGAAATTAGGGCGCACCTTTTGGAAGCTTCTGGAGGGTCTTCTCAAAAGTTATAAAAGAAAGCCTTAGGTCTTCATTTTGGTATCTTATGAATTTGCAAACTTATGCTGCCGGATTGGCTTTGGGATTGCTTCAAGGAATGTAAGCCTCCTAGCTTGGCTCTTCTTCTTGCTTGAAATACAACAACTAGTTGAGAGGTTTGAGTGTTATTGATTTGTCTTTTTAGTTATAGTTGATTTCCTATCCTTTGTAGTTGAGTTATATCATTTTCTGTCAATTCCAGAGTTGCTGGTTATGACTGCTGAATGTATGTTTCTGTTCACAAGTCTCAAATCATAAACATTCTCGTTCTGGGTATTGTCTCATTTTGTTTCCCTGTTGGAGGTGCCCCTTCATGAATATTTGCAGATTTTAATATGAAGTTTAGGATTTTATAAAGCAAATTTGTCATTCCTTGAAGGCCGTACTTTATGGAGTGCCTTAGGATTCATGCTAGTAATTAATAACCACTTTTAGTTGCCATTTCTTATTACTAAACTAGGCGCCATCATTTTGAAGGTCTATTGCATCAAACTTGAAGTCATTTGGGTCAGTTTTGAGTGATATATGAGCAATTTAGTGGGTTACAGGCATGTTGGTTATATATTTTAAAGTGCAGGTATGTCATAATAGATTTGAGTAAATCTGATTTTTCCTTCTTGGATTGGTGTTAAGAAATCATTAAAGGCTTTGTTAAAGATCCCTTGTTGTTGCAGCAATTCGAAGAGCTTTAATTCTTGATTCACGTTGATAGCAAGGCATTCTCTATCATGTTGTAAGTTGTACAGTAGTATTGTCAGCAGTACCTTAATCTTGCTCAATTCTAATTTGTAATGCTTATCTTACATTCTGAAGTTGCTTTGAAATATATTACATCTCCGCCCTATGGTAGCTCCTTTCCCACTCCATGTAACACCCCTCCATTTTGTGCTTTGTTAATTAGACAATGTTTTCTCTATGATGCCTTGTGTTTTGATTATGTTAATGATGTAAACTTTATCAGTTAGTGATACTATATTGGTGAAGGGAACGGGATCACATCACTCACATGCGAGCGACCTGTGATTCTGCGATTTCCTCTTCACGGTGTGTTTTATTATGTTATATGCATGTTCGACACTCATGTTGTTTGTAGGATGCAGGTACAGGACATCGACTCCACCTAGTTCCATAGGTCTGAGCGTGTCCCTTGTTCAATGGAAATCGATTGGGAGATAGTAGCTAGGCTTTTTTTGTGTCAAGCCACTACCCTAGCCTCATTGTGTCGTCGGGTTGTAGTCGGGTTGGTTGTTATGCTGCCTTGTCTCCGTGTTCTTATTTAAATTCAAGTTAAATGGCTTATGTTGCTTAACTGCTAATTAAATGCCTTTGGTTGTAATGCTAGGAATATTAATTACTGCATTAATTAATTTAATTTAATTAATAAAATAATCTAATATTGGATTAGATTTATTTTATTGGTTAATTAAATTAATTGTGTGAATTAATTAAGTTATTCCTTGAATTAAAAGTGTCAAAAAAGATTTAAATTAGTTTGTGTGAAAAGAAGGTTTTAAAATATGTTGAATGCTATTTAGAAAATTGAAAATTGTTTAAGTTATTAAAAATTGCAAATATCATCAATGCAATGACTTTGGGGTAGAAAGATATTTTCTAAAATAGTTGACTATTTGGGGAAATATATTTGTGAAGAGTTGAATTTGAAATTGAATTTAGTTTGAATTTGAATCTAGTTTAAAATTAAATTTGAATTTAATTAGAATTTGAAATTAAAATTTGAAATTGAATTAAAATTGGATTTGAATTTGAATTTGCAATTTAATTTGTATTGAATTTTAATGTGAATTTGAAACTTAATTTGAAGTGGATTTGAATTTGAATTTGGAAAATTTGGAAAAGAATATATTTTCATTTTAGGGTTTTCTTTCAAAGGCTTATGGGAAAAATTGGTTGCAAAAAAAGAAAAAGGGGGCTTTTGGATTTTTTTCTTTTTTGGGAATGGATTCTTGTTTTGATTTTGGTGGAGAGGCTTGGAGGAGGCTAAGATTGTGGAGTTGAAAGAGTGCTTGAAAAATCTCCATTGTTGAAGCTTGCAAATTTTGGAGAAAACACAAGGTTCCATCATTTCTCCCTTCATCTTCTTGCTCATTTTGAATGATTGAAAATACAGTTTTAGATTCAATGGAAATTCATAGAAAAGCTCTTAAATTTTCTAAATGGTAGATAGATTTGGAAATTGAAACCAAACAAGAAATTTATACCAAGTTATTGAAGGAAAATCAAAGAAAACTCAATGTTAGAACTAGATTTTGAAAACCCATTTTGTTGTTGTGAAATAAGTTCTATTCTTGAAATGGGTTTGGATTATTTTTACAAATTGAGTATGAAATCAAAATTTGGGTATATATATTTGTGAATATAACCATATATATCAATACATGGATATACCCACAAATATATATACAAATATATTTGTTATATTTGAAATTTTGGATTTTGGGTAAAACCCAGTAGAATGCTCTATTTTTTTTGCCATATTCAGTGGTTGGTAAATAAATAATATAAATTTTATTTTGTTGGTTGTGGGGTGGGAGGTCAAACCCCACCGCCACCACACAGGTCGTGGCCAAGGGCCACGGACTATGTGAGGAACACATAGACCGCGGCCGAAGGGCCACAGGCTGTGTGCACCCCACACAAACCACGACTGAACAGACCGCGGGCTGTGTGAAGCCCACACAGACCACGGTCGTAAGGCCACGAACTGTGTGAAGCCCACACAGGCCGCGGCCGGAACAACCACGGACAGTGTGAAGCTCACACTGTCTGCACGGCCAGTTAGGGCATCCGTGTTTTAATGGAATATTTTGGATTTCATTTTTTGTATGTTTATTGTGCTTCACTTAATATTTGTTATTTAATATTATATTAATATTAATATATATAATAATATATATATTATATAAATAATATTATTATAATATTTAAATAATATTTATTTATATCATTATTAATTTATATATATATATATGAATTTAGAATATTTTGGTAAGTTCAATTTTTATATCGTTATGAGAAGTTGTGACTTAAAATAAGTAGATATACGTCATGATTTGTTTACATTTAAAAATATATGTTTATTCGAAAAATTATATTTTATATCAATAAAGTATTTAAGTAGTAAGATTATTTTTTAATCAATGGCTTTAAGATGAGATAAGTTTAACGGATTCAAAATAATTTTTTTAATTTATATTAAATGTTTTATTCTGGAATTAATGGTAAACTTAGATTAAGTAATTGTTTTAAATGTTAGTTGAAAGACTTTATTATTTAAGTGTCATGATTATGGTCATTGTTGAGAAATTTGAATAATGGATTTATTTATAAGATTGATTTTTCTTTTCTTAATCATCAAGTATGATAGGGCAAATCGAATTTAACTATTGAGTTTTAAAATTCTTCACATGATTGATTTACCTTTAATGATGTGCAATGATGGTATTTATTTAAATTGACTTCATGCAATGTGTCATCGTGTGGCTTGGATTTAAGATATCCTAATATTAGCCTGTTTAATTGCTTAGAATTTTTTCTAGTGATGTTTTTGTTTATTCTTGGTATGGGCAATATTGTTTGATTGTGGGTGTACCTTGGTTGTTCTAGGTTTTGTACCTTGAGGCTAGGGACTCTTTGATTTCGTTGTTAATTCGTATTGGTATTGTTGATCATGTAAGTCTTCCAGTAGTGTTTTCTTGAGATGATGTTATGTCTCTTGTGTTTTGCTTTGTCTATCTTGGATTGTGTGTGAGTTAAGCTTAAGTGGAAACCTGGTTCTTTGAACGGGTTGTGTGACCTTGTGATTCATGGTTGAGTCGAGTTATCAGTTTGTTATGTGGGTCTCATTATGTTAGTCAACCTGGTGTTAGCCTTGGTTAGTGCATGCTTTGGTTTCAGTTTTGGGCATCTGTAGTGATGTGTTACCTATTGAGGTGTTTGATTATTTGTGCTAAGTTTCAGTGCACTGTCTACCCTAGGCATGTGGTTGAGTTATGTGTTGTCAATAGGGGAGTGGCTTTTAAATGAGCGCCGGGCCCAAAGTGGTTCCACGATAACTCGTGTGAGAGTCAATTAATTAAGTGAAAATTAAAATAACTTATACTAGGGATTGAGTAGCTTTGAACATTAATTAAGATAATTTAGCCTCACTCATTGGCTCAAGGGCTTGTACGAGACTTGAGATGAGTCGGGAAGGCCTGGAATAGCAAGATCATTATCTTGTCTTTACGAGAGATAATCAATTCTTCTCTGGTGTGCATGTGGGGCCGGGAGTCTGTTGAGGTTTCCAGGATATCCCTAGAGGGGGGCCGGGACCTAGGAAGACTTGCCAGGAGATCCCATGCAACCTTTGCAATGACACTCCTCCTATGACAGCAGTCGGTATGGTGTTGTACCGTTGGGTTATTTTGTACAGTGATTGTACTCGATTTTGTACTCTGGAAGCATTGTAAGCATTGTGTTAAGTGATGTGGGTTTTTTCCTTGATTCAGTTTAGTTTTTGTGTTAGCCTATGTCTAGTGGTAGATGGTTTTGTCTAGGAAATCCTTGTTACTATCTCCTAGCATGGAGGGAGTGGGGCCTTTGGGTTCCACGTGGTCGGGTGGTGTGCATCTTAATCCGTTGGTTCTTCTTCTTGTTCATGTGGTCGTGATTTCTAGTTGGAGAGCTCTTTGGAAGCAGTTGCTTTTCTGGCTTCGTTCTTTTCGGTTGATCTTTATTTTATTACCCCTCGTTTGTCATCAAGGTGGAATTTGTAAATTGTAATCATGATTATTGGATTTACCTCATTCATGGAATGAGTGTTGTAATCTTATTGTTTAAATATTGTTAATTGGAATCTTGAGGTATTTATTATCCTTGATGTAATTTATCTTGTATGGGATGTATGTAATTTTAATTCTGTAAGTGATTGATGTTTTGGTTTCAATTGATGTTAATTGTGTATGGGTTTTAAATTAATATTTGTCTTGTGGCCTTAGAGGTTGTTGGCAATGTGTATTCATCTTACATGTTATTTGTACTTCAAAAAAAAAAAAATTGGTACGTTTAAGTAGTGAATTGCAACTTCCTCTAGGGTTGTGTGGCGGGGCTTTACACATGGTATCAGAGCCTAGGTTTAAACACTGGGAACTCTGGGATTATTTTGGACCCATTATGTTGTAAGTTGTGTAGGTTTATACTCTGAGCACTATGAGCCCATTGTATTGACCTAGTTGTTTTTCTCCTTAGTGTTGTTTTCCTTTTGGGTTGACCTCTCTTGTTTGCCCAAAAGTTGTCGTTACATGGTATAGGTCCAATGGTGCAGGAAACCAGTGGAAAGGATAGGATCCTCGGTGCAGTGTGCAATGCACCAATATCCTTTATATTGGAAGAATGCATTATGGATGATTGTGTAGTGTGTTATTTTGATGTGTTGTGTGTGGTGGACAGCAATCAATTTTGTTGTTTTTGCCCTTGCATGTCTTTTATTGAATGCTTTTGAGGGGGTTAGGCTTGCAAGCCTACCAAGAGGTGTGTTTTGTTTGGCTTCCTTCTTGTTGCTTGGCTCTTTCATTGTGTAAAGGGCTGAGACCCTTGAGTGGTTCTTGAGTGTGGTTGTAGTGTGTTTGTTGGGTGTATTCCAAGTGCTTGATATGGCGAGATAGACATAGACCTCTTTCCTTGAGTACCTTTGTATGGTGTTTGTATCTTATTAGAAAATGGTTATGCATTCATAAAGGTCTGTTTAATTAGATCAAACCTTGGGTAAAGGACCAAAGTCCCCAAGTTGCATTCATAATCATGGAAGCATATAATATGAATAGAAAAACCATTTTGTAGTAAGTAAAAAAGTTTAGAGAAAATAAAGGATTAGTGAAACCATTGCATGTTAATGATAATTGCATAATAAGTGCATCTTGTTGATGAGGCCAATAGTTCCCAATTTTATTGTTAAGTTTTAAAGAAATCATGTTGATGTTAGATTATTGTACCTAGATTCAAAATGCAAAATGTTAAATGAATGTTGAAGTAATAATGTTGCATACCTTGGCATGAGTAAAATTTGTAATGTTATCGCACTATATGTGATTATATGGAGTTGTTCTAAGGGTACTTGCAGGCTTCCAGGAGTAAGCCTAACCCTAGGGGGGGAGGATGTAACACCCCTCCATTTTGTGCTTTGTTAATTAGACAATGTTTTCTCTATGATGCCTTGTGTTTTGATTATGTTAATGATGTAAACTTCGTCAGTTAGTGATACTGTATTGGTGAAGGGAACGGGATCACATCACTCGCATGCAAGCGACCTATGATTCCATGATTTTCTCTTCACGGTGTGTTTTATTATGTTATATGCATGTTCGACACTAGTGTTGTTTGCAAGATGCAGGTACAGGACATCGACTCCACCTGGTTCCATAGGTCTGAGTGTGTCCTTTGTTTAATGGAAATCGATTGGGAGATAGTAGCTAGGTTTTTTCTGTGTCAAGCCACTACCCTAGTCTCAGTGTGTCGTCGGGTTGTAGTCGGGTTGGTTGTTATGCTGTCTTGTCTCTGTGTTCTTATTTAAATTCAAGTTAAATGGCTTATGTTGCTTAACTGCTGATTAAATGCCTTTTGTTGTAATGCTAGGAATATTAATTACTGTATTAATTAATTTAATTTAATTAATAAAATAATCTAATATTGGATTAGATTTATTTTATTGGTTAATTAAATTAATTGTGTGAATTAATTAAGTTATTCCTTGAATTAAAAGTGTTAAAAAAGATTTAAATTAGTTTGTGTGAAAAGAAGGTTTTAAAATATGGGTAAGTGCACCAAGATGGTTCCCAAAAAAGGGGCTTAAGTGGCCACTTTTTTTCTGAAATCAGGAAATACTGACCTTGGACATGAAATTGAGGATAGCTACACTCAAAATTTTTTGATGGAACAAAAACAAGGACCGCAGTGCTCCGAGTCTACTTTCTAAACCACTAATTTATTTTGAAAATGGTTGAGATTAAGGGGTTCAAAAGAGGGACACACACAAATTGTTGTTGTTTCTGTCAGAAAAACATAACATAGAAACTCTTGTGTGACCCGAGCACGGTGGACTTTTTTTTAGTATTTTTCAAATCGCTCCAGTTAGAAGTTAGATAACAGTATGTAGTAAGGATTGGATATTTTTTGATAATTTTTTAATGAATATTTGATTTTTTATTAATTTTCTAAGTGGGCACTTCCTAAAAAGCAGAATTTTGGCCGTGCTCCCCCTCAAATTTTTTGAAAC
>VDFB02000015.1:351445786-351576920 GCA_007258455.2 Sequoia sempervirens | reverse complement strand
CTTCTTTTGTATGCAATGGGGGCAATGCTCTGCCAAAATTGCCTTTGCCTACTCTCATTTCTTCTTAGCCTGAAGTGTATCTAGCTGAGTAGCTAGATTGTTTATAATGCCTTGCTTGAAGTCTTCTAGCAAATGAGTAATCTCCATTCTTGAAACTCCACTAGTAGATGACTTACCCATAGAAGACTGGTAAGCTCTCCCTTTCTTTGAAGCTGCCCTAAAGTAGTTTTGGCATATTTTCTTGATATCCTCCCAAGGATCTTGGGAGATATCTCCTCCTCCCATTAGGTACAAGGCATCAGTGTAGCTATCATTAATTCCTCTCAGGAAAAGCAACTTTTTTGAGTCTTCATTGAGTGTATGGTGTGGAGATTTATGTAGGAAAAACATAAATCTTGCAATGTAATCCTCCAAGCTCTCATCTTCCTTCTATTGCATCCTAAAAATATCATCTCCTCTCATGTCACTACCCCTACAATACTCCTTGTATTTCTCAAGGAATTTTGTCTTCATTTCATCCCACGTCTCAACAATATTTCTACCTAGGCTCTTGAACCATCTTAATACAAATTCTTTCAGAGTGGTAGGAAATAGCTTGAGCATATGGGCATCGATGGTATAGTAATAACTCCTATAGAGTATGTCAAACTCGAATAAGAAGGTATCAATATTTTCTATGAAAATTCCATAGAACTTAGGAAGGAATGAAGTAGGGATATCTTTGAGGTTGTCAACTTCATTTTGATGAGCAATGGGGAAAGGAAAAAATGGTTGGTTAGGTCTGTTTATATTTGCATCACCCATACTTTCCTAATGTAGTTCCAAAACAAAAGGGTTCTCAATCATATTTTGATCTTCAAAGGAAACTTTAGAGCTAGTTAGATCAGGAAATGCGTCAACAAAGGGGTGTGGATCTTCTTCTTCTTCTTCTCTTGGAAGGTTATGCTATTCAACTATATGGAATGGATCAATATTTTTAGGAAGAGATATCCCATGAGCATCTATACTTCTTCCTCTATGCATGTAGTATCAACTCACTATTAGCCAGCTCACACAAAGAATTGGAAAAATAATAGTGGATCATTACTTTCCTAAATGAGGGGTATACTAAGAACAAACTTTCAAAAATATTACAACAAGAAAAACCATCAATGACTCCAAAGAATTCCCTAGTTGGGCACCATCCCCGACAATGGCGCCAAAAATGTTGGCCTCCAACAATGATTTAACAACTAAGCCCTTACAGCTGTGATTTGAAGATTAGACATCTAAACTGAATAGCCATTTCAATCATCATGAAGGAGTATTTAACTTGTCAACCCAAGGATGTGAACTTGAAATGGGTTAGCACAGTATGTGCACTAAGGATCCAAAGTAGCCATTTTCATTCTACAACTAAGAAAGGCATAATGCTAAAAGTAAATTGCTTGGAAAGGAATAACATAAATGCTAAGAATCAATCAAAAACTATACTAAGCTAAAATGCATGACAAAAATGAAAATTTGAGCAAACAAACAAGAAACTACTCTGTCTGCTTTGATTGCAGGAATAGTTACATAATGGAATTCTATGGCTATAGGAATGGTCAGTGCCAAATTCTTAACTAATTACTGAACATAAAGGAATAACTAAACTAAACTAAACTAAACTAAAGGATAGAATGCTCACCAAGTGGGCTCCCTTGGATGAGTATCCTCTAAAACTAATGTAAAATTATATGCATAGACTTATAACTTCATTTTATTCATGGGAAAACACAAGTACAATAGAGCATCATGACAATATTGCTAAAAATCTAAGAATGCGATTACATCATTAGATTAAGAAACCTCCAGAGGAGCATTTGGGTCTTATTTATAGGAAAAGAAGCTACTAACTAATCACCTAGCAATGTGGTCAACTCCAACAGATTAGGAGGACACCACTTTAGGGAAAACATGAAAAGTGGAGAGGTGGTTACAAATGCGCAAAATTTGGTCAAGCATGCTACCTTAATGCAAATTTAGCATAACAATAACGCCTATATTCGCTCAACAAAAATAAAGACCATTTACAAGGTAGTTACAACTAGATTTGCATGAGGAATATCTCGTTGTCGACATCCATTGACCTTTGAATGATTCCCTTGTTGAATGTTATGGCGAATGACTAGCTGTTAGAGTCTTCCTCCATTTTGTAGGCCTCTAATCATATCTGCATGAAAATATTAGTACGCACAATAATCACATATCTGTAACTATCTTAAAGAACATTCATTAATCCACATGTAGAATTAACACAGATAGTCCATATAACATGTCAATGTCATTAAATATTTTCAAAAATAAAATTAGGCCCAATGTCTATGGTTTTGAGGAAATATCAACATTCAAACATCAAGGTCCATGACAACTTCAGCAAATAGATCATAAATTCTACCAAAATTAAACCATAAACTAGACTCATCATCATGTATTATTCCATTTCATTATTTGACCACAAATAAGTCATTTAAAAAAAGTATAACCATTTGTTTATTCATCATACGTCTTTCTTTCTACATATTGCAAATCCATATTATACTATCTCTACAGTTCTTTCCTTTGTAATCAAAATTTAAAAATCTTACTCAAAAGATTAATTAAGATGAATCAAAAGGTATACCACATGTATGTGCATGTGCACAAATGAAGCATTTATGCATGCATACACGTATGCCTATAAGTGAATATAGTTGGAAAATGCGTATACATTCTAAATAGAAAAGGAAAATCCATCTTATGTATAGGAAATCCATATTAAAAAAAGATAAACATCCACTTGTTCAAATGCTCCATTTAATATTGCAATTACATCTAGTCTCTTTTGAAATTCAAATAAGAAATTTATTCTACAATATTTGTCTAACACGATTGATCTATATTATCCATATCAATCATTACCAAAGAAATATCATTTTATATAGAAAGGAAGAATCCCTTCAATCAATTTATATTTAGATTCTATGTTTGTCTTTTTCTGGTCAATCATGTCCACCTATTGTTTATTTTGGAATTACCAGTGTAATATTTTTGTAAATGTACATCAGTATATTGAAAATAAATATAAATGGTTCGTTCCATCAAGATGATATTTCACAAAGGTGGTGGTTGATATAGGCATGTTATCATGAAGTTGATAACATGCTATCAATTTTTCTATAGATTATTAATTTTATTCGATAGTAACTAAGCCTTAGTTTTTCCTTTAACATTATGAAAAAGCACCCTTCAAATATACTTATAAAGAATAGAGTGAGTCATTATTCGTCCTTGGTTAAAGCACTAGAATGAATCGACAGTGAAGTTAATTATACACATATACATATATACGGATGCATATATATATACACATTCATCAAACATTCACATGATGAATCAGAGGGTTCAATAAACCCACGACCAAAGATGGCCAATTACTATTTCCACAAAATACACTAACATTTTAGCATGCATCAAATGATGGCACATTCGTTCTAAGAGAATTTTTCATTGAATGATAACATCATTCGGCCAAGGTTTCCATAGAATGATAACTTTTCTCTTCACATACTATCTTT
This sequence comes from Sequoia sempervirens, assembly GCA_007258455.2. Classification (NCBI taxonomy): domain Eukaryota; kingdom Viridiplantae; phylum Streptophyta; class Pinopsida; order Cupressales; family Cupressaceae; genus Sequoia; species Sequoia sempervirens. Next base: position 351,573,342 of record VDFB02000015.1, on the reverse strand, counting down.
ATAGTGTAATGAAATGAACATATCAAAGTAACAGTGATAGTCTTAGGTCAACCATACTTTAATAGGGCTCGTTATTGCCACAACTTACCACCCAAATGATGGGGTGATATATGTGAACAATACAGGTCATTCATTGCTTAGCAATATCAACTGATATGAATTACTTAGGCTACCATTAAGGCTCAGTGCCCATAGGGCGGCATAGATACAATATACACCAATCACCATAGGGTGTCATGCAACCAATGCATTATTATATAGAGATTTGATAAAAGAAATTTATTAACACCAATTGGGCCGAACGATCTCAACCTACAGAAAGATGAGCAAATGGGTGAAACCTGCATGGGGATCTAGCTGATACCCATGCATGCAAAGCATAAATAAACACAAGTTGCTATGGTGTCTTCGGCCCCAATGGAGCTAGCATGATTCAACATAAGTCATTTAACAAAGTCATTTCACAAGAATACTAGACCATGAAATGCATAACACATCCTCAAAGTAATGCATATGAAAAAATATATTTTTGATTTCAAGGAAACATCAGTGGGGATTTGAGTTATGTCACTTTTCTACATTTCTTGTGATTTTTCTAATGATTTTTGGCAACAACCTTTCAACCCTTGTACTTTTTCCTCCTTTGTCGATTCTCTTTTCGATCTTCCCATATTTTCTTGCTAAATTCTCTACTTAATTTTTCCCTCATGATCATGAATATCTCCTTACTAAATTTGGAGATAGTGGTCTTAAATTTTCCTATCTCCATATTCTTCTCCTGGTCACCCACTTTCTCCTCTTCTTGAGAATTGACTGTAGCTTTTTTGATATGAGAGGGTTCGACCCCTTATCCCATTCATTATGGGAGTTACAAAATTTAACCATGATTTCATTATTTTTCAAGAAAAAAAATTAAACCCGAGATAAAAAAATTTACATATATGTGTTTATATATCTTTATATACTCGTATGTATATATATATACAAACACACACACACGCACACATATATATACAATTTTCCACACATGATAATATTCATATATACATATATTCAAGATATATTTTCAAACATACATGTTTATTTTATTCGTCACATTTCTTGATACAAAACATATTTTTCAATTTCATCAAAAAAACAATAATGCAATTATTTTTCATATGATAATTGTATTTGATGCAATGAGTTTTTAATTTCATTAAATATCAGTTTGGAAATAGGTAGGGTAAGACAAGAATGCACTAATTTGTTCCTTTCACTAATTATAATTCTCACAGTGAATACGATGATATTTATCAACTTTCAAACATATGCAAATGTCATGGTCTACTGTGGTGTGTGAGATTCCAAATTCCATTCTTGCTTATCGTGGTCATTTGGCTAAGCATTCCTACCTTAATCAAGTTCTGATCCTTCATCCTGCTCTTGCACACACATTCTTACACTTGTCCACTTATCAAGAACCTTTAACCAATAATCTTATGGAATAATTCTCCTAAATCATAAAATTGCATGATTTTCATTTTCAATTTTGTCATTGCACTTTATCAAATCCATAAATAGAAATGATAAATTCCACTTTTCAAATATTCAATTTTCTCAACATTATTAAATGCAAGCAATGAAATCGAAATATGACAAAAATAAATATTAATAATTTTAAAAATAGATGAACATGTAAGAATAAATCCTATAATAGGTAAATATGATAAGAGTAAAGAATTAACATGTCAATTTAGACAAAAGATTATAATATTACTATTAGATTTTAATTTAACTTTGTAAAGAAGGTGATTAATTTAAACATTACTAATATTGTTGGAAACTACTAGTAGCATTATTTGTTTTTATTTCACAATGCACACATGAATAAACAAAAATATATGTATGTTTACATATTATCGATTTGATCAAAGATTTAAAAATGAAGTGAATTGTTACAAATAGAAACACCCATACCAAGAATATTGAACAAGGTAGTTGTAAATAAAGAGAAGGGCAGGGTAATGACTGCAGGCTATGATGATCATAGAAAACCCTAGCAAAATGTTAAGACATCCCAAAGATCGTGGTAGTCCTTACTGCCCAAATTAAATATAATTTTGGATCATGATGGGGTTACCATCCAAAACCATCTGTTGATCTTTTTTTTTTTTCACAGTAATCATATATGCAAAGGTGTCAAATTACATGGTTATTTGCAAAGTTTCTCATTCAAGAATATAAATCATAGTATTTAATAATAAAAATCAAAAGTGAATTCAACTAAGAATCTGTCTATTTTTTATTAACTGGAACAAAATAATAACAATTAATTCTGATGTATATATACATTGCATATTGATTTACAATCTTACATTGACAAAGAAAACAATGTAGTAATTGTACAAACCTTGGGATTAAAGAAATATCATCCAAATGATAACATTAGATGTGAAATCTCCCAAGTTGGCGAGAGCATTCACCACTTTATTATTCACCCTATAAATTGACTAATTTCAAGGCCCATTATGATATTTTGTGCCGAGAAAATGGGGTCTTGGAGGGTCCAACATGGGTTCACCTTCCCATTCAATAGCATAATGGTATTTATAGAATCACCTTCTATTGCCAAGTGGAATAGACCTAAATTTGTGGCAACACAAATTTTATGGTAAGCAACAACCACCTCAACAAAGTTTGAGGTTTGAACTCCAAAGTTAACCACATAAGACAAAACCATCTTACCATGATGGTTGTAGATTATGCCACCGCCATCCACTTGACTCGGGTTACCTTTGGCCAAGCCATCAAAATTGAGCTTAACCTAGTCAGGGTTGAGGGAACCTAATAAAGGAAAATTGTTAATTTAATCAAATAACTGGAAATTATTTAATTAAAATTGATGAATTAGAAGATAATGAGGAAAATGATGGAAAATGGTGAATTACGAATGTGTGATGCATTTAGAAAATTTCAGGTGTCTACATTTTTCCCCTCTTTGAGTTAATGTACATGTTGCATTGCTTCAAAGACATAATATTGATTTGAAGTTTTTTTGATGCCCCACTGTGCCCAATGGATGAAGGAATGATGGGAGGATGGTAGGTTTCCCCCTCAAGAGTTTGGTTGATTTTTTGTTTTAGGTTGAGCTCGTGATAGGATGACAAGATAGGTTTAGTGAAGAAAGGGAGGAAAAATTAGGTCCTAGGTGGTGAGGAAACTAATGAGAAAAATTAGGGATAACTTTAAGAACCCCCCCTCAACGAAGGTGTAAAATCCTGGTGAATCTTGTATACTTCCTGATAAAAATATTAATTTTATTGGTGAATTTTTTCATTTTTTGGGAAAAAAATCTCAATTAGTGAATCTTTTCTAATCGCTAGAAGTTTGTGAAAAATCTTGGCTAATTGCAATTTTTTTAATGCAGTAAAATATTTTCATTGGCAATTGAAACCTTTTTTCAAACCTATAAAATATTTTCATTGGCGAATAAACTTGTTTTCAAAACAAAAAATATATTTTGTTGGCTATTAAAACTTTTCTTCAAACCAAAAAAATATTTTCATTGGCGAATTAAGCCTATTTTCAAATGAATAATTTTTTTTGGAAAATTAAACATAATCTCAAACTAATAAAAAAATTCAGTGGCGAAATAAACTGTTATGCCAATAAAAAATCATAGCATTGTTGGCAAAAATATCAAATTTTGGGACAAATTTTTCGCACATTCAAATTCCTTTATACAATGTCTAGAATGGGGGCAAGTGTCAACATATTTATTATGATTGAAGCTAGATGTCAGTGCAAAGTAATATAACCCACAACCATTCAATGAATTTTTGATGGATGACTGTAGTTGCATTCTAGAAAAAAATCTCTGAAGCACTAGACTTGCAAATTGAAACCTCTAGAATAACAATAGAACTGTTAGATTTTTAGAAATCATTGGTTGAGATTTTATTACTTTTTAAATCACTTAAAGTCATGACAACCAAAATAATATTTTATCGTTGAATAGATACCGACAGTTGAAGGTCACTTAAGTTATGACTTAAGCCTTTAGAGTCATCATGGTGATTGACCCCTCGACCTAGGAAAATGATGGGTTTGAGAAATGAACGGTTGAGATAGGGTGATGTGGGTCAACCTTGACTGCTCCCCGCCAGCCTGTGGGGGAGCCAATTATATCTCCCATCCCTCAATGGGGAGGCGAGGAAGTTCCACGTGGAATGATCATAACAGTTGAAGGAACTATAACAAGGTGCAAAATGTTAAGGAAATATTAATGAACTAGTGTTAAAGCCTGCACTACTAAAGGATCCTTTTAAGCACATTTTTTTTTTATAGTTAAATAATTGCTATATGGGGAAACACCTTGTATTAATCAAAAATATTTTTTACATTCCTTGGATGGGGTTAGAAGCTTGACCAAGTCACTAGGGACTCATCCCAATAGTAATTAAAATGAAGCTTTCATTTCCACAAAACATTATAGACCCAAAGATTGAACGAACTGACATTGGACACTTATAGGAACTACAAAAAGACCATCACAAACCAATATGACCTTCCATAGACACTAGATTATGCATTGTTGCAGCTAACCTCATTGGTCTTCTTGGCTTTGATTGCATTCAAAATCACTAGACAATCACCACTGTATGCACTATGGGTAGGATGGTTTGCTCATTCCTCCTAGATCCTAGTGTCATTTGCTACCCATTCTTCACTAGTGCCAAGCTTCCAATCCTCCTCATTTGAAGACCACCTTTCCCCATTGAGAGATTTTTCCACCACAAACACCTTCACCCAACCCTTTAGCTAGTCTTTGATAATGTCAGCCGCACGTAGAAGAAAATCAATACACCTTTCAATCTCCCCCCACTAATTTTTGAGAGCTGCATGGTTCAGTGAGTGCACTAGTGAAAACTTTGGTACTGACCATTCATTTGCACGAGCCTTGTAGTAGTGTAGTGGCAGAGGGGTTATGAAATTTTTGTTGATGTTGTTTGTTCCATGTCAAAATTTTGAGGAGTCTTACCCTTGCTGCTTGACATATTGATCTCTCACTTTGAATAAAAGCTAGAAAAAAATGTCTTCTTATTTAAGAATGACAAAGAATATAGATCCCATTCCTACTCAATATCATCTTTAGGATTGAGTCAAGAATGGAAAAGAGATAAAAAAATCTTATAACACTATGAAGAAGTGATCACTCAACTTTAAGTTTACGTTTTCGGCTTTTGCTGACTTTGGAATTGAGAACTGAACAAAATGTGTAAGAATAAATAACAATTTCAATTTATTTATATCAATCCATATTTGGAAAATTCAATAGAATTTTTAAATGGTATATTAAAAAATTGGTGTATCTCACGTGCTTATACAATGATACATTGTAATTTTCAAGGCGATTATGGCCCTACAATTAGCTTGGAGGTGTCATGACAATTGGTGAAATGTGTCCTCAAATGTAATTATTTTTTAACATTATTGGTGAAATAGGTCCTCATAAGCAACTATTTATAAATTTTAATTGGTGAAATGGGTCCTCACAAGCAACTATTTGTAAATTTTAATTAGCAAAATGGGTCCTCACAAGCCACTATTTGTAAATTTTAATTAGAAAAATGGGTCCTGATATAATGTTGTTTTAATAGTATTGGAAAACTTGTAAGTGTTTTATTACATGCTTCTGGGATTCCAGGCAAAAATATTAATCGGTCCATTTGAAACACGTAGTTTGTTATGGAGAATTTGTTGCTTAAATAGTCCTCACAAAAAAATCGTAACTGAATGGACTTGCCTTGGACTAATAATTCATAAAATTTGGGAAATTTGGACACCCTATTGGGTGTGATTAATTCGCCAATTTTGACTTCGTCAATTTCTAAAATTCGCCAATTGGCGAAGATTTGCCACTAAAGTTTTCCTTAAGGAAGATCGAGGAAGGATGAAATGGGATGAAGGGGGAGAGGATGAAATCCATGGTTTCAAGGTCTATATATAGGCCCTTAGGGGTCATTTTCACCTCATTTACATTCTTAAATTTCATAGTTTTTAGAGCCCATAGTGAGATTCCATTGCAAAACTGTTGTAAAGATGACACTTGTTGCTTGAGCTACACACTGAACAAACTATGTTTGCTAGTTCTAGTAGCCTGATAGAGAAAACCCCCTAGTACATACATCTAACCCTTTCTGGCTTACACATAGTTCTAGGTATCGTAAATGTTAGAAAAATTTAGATCTTCAAACACGTTGATCTAGGATTGACACTTTTAAAACATGTTGCAACATGTTTGAAACTTGACATGAAACTTTTTATTTTTTCATTGCATGTTTGTAGAAGTAGGTCACTTTAAAAAAATGTTTTGCTTCTAACTGAGATAAAAAAATGTGTTTGCAAAATAGTTAACTTTTAAAATGGTAAAGTGATGCTTTTGAAAAAGAGTTCACTTATGAATGTGAAAAAATGATGCTTTTACAAAATTATAGCTCACTTTTGATTCAATGATTTGAAGAGTTATATTTTTTTTAAAATTTTCAGTAAATTGATGTTGTGGGCATTATGCTTGTAGGTTGTAATTGATCCTATCTTGTCAAGGGAGTGACAACCACAAGTCCTAGACTAGATGGCTGATCTAAGTGAGATAGATGTTGAATTTCTTAGAGCAATTGGTTTATTTCACATTGCATACATGTCAGAGATCTAAGTGCATCAAGCATTCATGACTGCAATTTTAGAGAGATGGCATTCAAAGACCTCTTCTTTTAGGTTACCTACTAGCAAGGCCACCATCACTCTCAATGATGTGTAGTGCATTCTAAGGATTCCCATTGTGAGCGCTAGGGTCACATATGATCTTAATTCTGGTATTAAGGCCTTGAAGTGGGTTTTATTGGATGATGAGCTTGACATGGATGATGGAATAGTGACTTGTTACAATATATTGGTGTTGCAAATGATATCATTTTAGTGGTAATAGGGATCAACTACAGGCATATCATACATGATCAATGGTCTAAAGGGTTTTCAATGGGATGGGGCCATGTATTAGAGAGGATGCTATAGGATGGTTAGGTATATGCATGAGGACCATGCATTTTGGCTCATTTATACCACAACATACACCAAGTAGTCTACAATTAGCTACCATTTTATCAACATGTGCTACATTACTACATATATGGGTGTGGGAGAATATAATTGTCATGAGCTCCATCAGAGAGGTATCCTAAGTAGTGAGTGATCCATTTATATATTGATATGACACATTTTTGACACAAGAGAGGCTTGGGGACCCTAACTATTAGAGGTGGATCATCAACAAGATCAATGAGTTCACATGGAGACCATAGCTTCATTGCAAGGTATGAGATGGCAATGAAGTTTACCTACCATACTACTAGTAGACTAGAACACCTCACATCCTAGAGAGGTACTTTCCAAATAGAGTCCGAATAAAAATTAGTGAGGCACATGATATGAATGCCCCTAATTATCATGTTATGTTCGCCAATACTTAGAGGGAGATTAGTGATTTGGGGACCATACCTATGCCTCATATTGCAGTTTTCGAGTTCCTACTGTATACCTTGGAATTTATCCTACTCTAGATACACAAAATAACTTAAGAAATGTGAAATGATAAGATACCAAGGACACCTCAAGATTAGCCAAAAGAGTGATATAACGAAAAAGAAAGTAGATAAAATGAAATACAAACAGTTCACCTTCCTTGCTGTTGATATCTCTTTGATTGGCCCTTGCTTGGAATGGTTTGTGTGCTCCTTAGATGATTTCTTGAGTGACTAAAATGCAAGATTCAATGCGCAATATGATCAAAAGAGATGGCTAAATGATGGCAAAGGATTGAGAATATAAATTGGCAGCATGTAGTTATCAAATGGCTAAGTGTTCTCAAAATGCCCTTGAGGAGGGGGTATTTATAGAAGAATTTGAATTCTCTAGAGAATTCAATGGTTGAGATGCATCCAACAAGGCCAAGATGAAGGGATATGGTGGGTTGAGAACCCACAAGCCCTCACATCTTGACATGTGGAGGGTGAAGTGGACAAGGGAATATGAGGTGTAAGTGAGGTGTCAAGAAAGTACATGAGGTGGAGGAAGGACATGCACCTTGGGGAGTGAGGAGATTTCCTCAAAAAGAGATTCCTTGTCCCCAAGTGGGAGTGAAAGGGACATTTGAGGAATTTTAGAATTCCTCAAAAATCTACATGGGAAAAGGAAAGGTGGTTGGGGATATAAATGTGAACTAAAATTCACATTCCTAGGAGGATCTAGAGGATAAAAGGTGGGCTCCAAAAAGGTGGGACTTGGTCACATGTGGAGATTGTGACAAGTCCAAGGTTCTAGAAGCCTTGGAAGAATGGAATGTGAATTAAAAATTCACATATATAAAGAAAGGGAATCTAGGAAGAATAAAAAGGAATTAAAAATTCCTTGGAGAATGATTAGGCTTAATCAGTAATTAGAAGATAAATGAGGATTAGAAGCCAACTTGCAAAAGTTGGAGGATGTGACACATCCTAATCAAGGATTAGGCATGTGCACATCCTTAATGAAGAAATTAGGAGATGGATTAGGATTAGATGAAAATGACATGTGAGGAATTAAATAAATGTAATATTTATTTAATTTATTTGATGAAAAGAAGATTAAGGAGGGTAAGGTATTTAATTATTAATTAAATACATTAGGAATTTGGCAGAATTAAAGATATTAATTAAATAATAGTAATATTACTTAATTAACTCGGATAAGAGGATGTTTAGACAAAAAGTGATAAATTTGGATAAATTAATTGTCCAAATTTGGATGTCTACACCTACATTTGACACCATTATATTGGATATGGGTAGATGGTGCAGAGGATCTAGGAGTGACATATGACTGTGATGCATGCTGGCTCCCATAGATACCCTTGAGGTTCATCCACCTAGATAGAGGATCAGTGGGTGGTAGGAGGAAGAGGAGGAAAGAGGTGGAGTTAGGGAGGGCTTAGAGATAGTTGTAGAGGGTTGAGGTGGAGGCAATAGTAGGAGAGGGTGGAGGTTCTAGGTACAAACACCAGTAGGTGTACCTATGGTGGTAGTGAGAGGAGAGGGGTATCAAAGAGTAGAGGAGATGTCTAGGGGTACATGCCCCGATGATGTCACACTCCAGATAGCTCTCATTGAGTGAGGTCAGGTGTAGAGGGAGAGAGATAGTTATAGGGTTGAGAGGGATAGCCTTACTATCTGGTTGGCTTAGAGGATAATTGAGAGGGATATAGAGATAGCCTATAAATATTAGATGGAGGCCTAGATAGTCCAACTCATAATGGAGAGGGATGGAGAGAGGACTAGTGTTGACAATGATTTTACTCGCTACAAATGGAAAAATAAATTCTTCACATATAAGACCACAAAGAGCCTATCCTTCTTGAAAGATATGGAACAAAGACAACCTAAAAGGGGATTCTACATTAACAGGGAAAAGAGTGGCTTTTGTTCAATCCCAAGTCTCTAATAACTAGGTCATGGTTGCATTAGGGTCGCTCTCGAGTAATGATGTGATATTGTTGTTAATCTCAAAGGGACTATGGTTGTTTCTTGAATATTTTAGGTGTAAATTCCAAATTGAAAAAATGAGTTCAAGTATCATGAAACCAAAAGATTTGAAATAATATTTCATGAACATCACAAATTCTTTGCTATCACTTAAGTAGATTTAGCATTAAGCATTCAACAATTTTATGGAAAACAAAAGATTTTCAATAAAATTTCTTCCATTCATTTAAATTTTTTGAACATTTTCAAATATTAAACATCTATTCTAAAACAAAGTATAAAAAATACTAAAAATTAAATTTATTTCCTGATTATTCTCTATAGATTCCCCAAAGAATCAATTAAAACAGAGCAAAATGCTTTATACTTCACCAGATTGCTTCACAACAACATATAAAATAGTGCAAGCTTTTAAAGAGAAGGGTTTCATTTATAGACACTGAGTAGGTTTTGTATGTACCCTTAAATGGTGCAACATACAATCTTGTTCAGCTGAACTAACAAAAATAGCTACAAAAGATATTGAGATAGGTAGCTATCTAATAAGCTATGACATTAATCAATGTCTACATGCATACAATGTTTTATGCTGAAATGGTTAAGAAAATAGGGAAAAAGAAGAAAACTTAAAAGTTTATGCTCCTCCAACATCCACAAATTCTGAACTTGAAAATAAAAATAAGAATCCTCTAGCCTTTTATTGAACACAAGATTCAGACATGATAAGACAAATACATGAGAGGAAATCCAAGGGACCAATCTCATCAAGGTAGGTGGAATATAGTGACCAATAGGAGAATTATAATCAAAGTCAATGGAAGTCAACTCTAATTACACATTGAAGCTCTTCGGGTGTTGATCTTGAATCTTCACCAGGATGATACTTCGAATCAGGATAATGTGTAGGGACTTCCCATATATTCAAAATGAAAAAGTAGAATTTTTTCCCCCACACATCACTTGGCTTCGGTTCTATCACTCTTGGGAATGGGCTCTCCTGAAAATAGACATTTGTTTCCACCACATGTGAAATATCAGGATCCCCAACATTTTGATGGACTCAAAGCCTTTTGCCTTATAATCTCCCAGAGTAATTGAACTAGACTGAGAATTATTCCATCCATGATTCACATTTTCTTGACTGTCCATACCCAAACTTTGCATCACAATCGATATCTCATGCAATCACAAATTCCACACATTAAATCCCTTTAAAAAAGAAAAATTTTATAACATCTAATGTAAATAAAACCATTATTCAAAAGTTAGTACAAAAATCACGCAATTAACATGCTTTCAAGCATATCATAAACCCTCATATATATATCAGATTACTGGGATTATTAGATAAACTTAAGATTTTGGCATTTCACTTCATATTACAACCTAGTGCCTAGTACTTAGTATTCAATATTACCCACTTACTTTCCTAGACCTTGGTTATATTGGAACTCCATGATACTAGACTCCTTCATACTACATCAAAGCCTTCCATTTGAACTTGCATTACCTTTCACCTTTCACATGTTTCCAGTACTTGGTATCCGGTGCCCGAAACACTTACATTACAAAGTACTTTTATTACCAAAGATTTTTCTCTTTACTTTTGGTGATCTTCTAATCTGCTAGCTCTTGCCATAAGAGTTATATTTTTTTCTTGGGTCCCCAAGTCTTTTTAGTCTTGGGGCATGTTGTGAGACCACACAACAACTTGCAACCAATAAAACCAAATTTAAACCAAACTTGAAATTAAATCACCAGTTATAAATTGAAATTTATACATATTTTAAAACAATAACTTCTACCTTTACCTAGATTATAGCATAAAGAAATAAAAATCCACTAGAAACATCCGTGTGTGCTTTGATTAATTCCAATTTTTTGAACTTAGTAAAAAGAATAAGTTCATTAACATTAGACTACATAATATAGTAATCCTCCAAAGCTAACTAGGGATAGAGCCTTGCTGCTAGTCAAGCGTCCATAGTCTTGACAAGGTTATCTCCGTAATTCCCCCAAATGTACCTCTACTGTTGGTCATGCATCCATAGCCCCATTAGAGTTATTTGGATAGCCTAAAGAGTTGATATCTTTTTTTTTGATATAGCAATAATAGCTCATTTTTCACTTTTGATATTTCGATGAAAGCTCTTTTATCAACTTGTAAGCAATGAAGCACTGCTATTATGTTGGTAATTACACTGGTAGTGAAGGTTACTTTTGGATTTTTCATACAATGCAAATCCCTTCATCAATTCACTACTTCCCAAAAACTCATTTAATGATTCACTATAAGTGTGTGTTTCCAGCTAAATTTTACCAATTTATGCCCAATCCTAGCTAATTGTAGCATGCTATATGATTAAAAAAATGCATAAATTAAATTTAGCAATACACAACTTAATCACCAAATTTAAATCTAAATTTAGAAACATCAGTTACCACCCTTCTAATTAAATTTTATGGAAATTTCTAAAAATTTTGCTAGCTATTTCGACTTGATGGTGTTACACTTCATTAATGGATCAGAAATGTCATGATTACCTTGAAGCACGATCACATTATTCTGGATTAAATTTGCATGCATTATTCTACACCTATTACCTCCTCAACTTACTCGGGTGATGAGATGCATTGCCTTCCCGGATTCATTTCCCTTCGTATTCCACACACATAAGCACCTCCATAATTAATATGACTATTTAAAAGAATTGAAATGACCACTATTAATTTTGAAATCTTCAACTTGCTTGATTTATAATCTTCATACTGTTCAAATTTGAAGCAATTTACCACCATATATGTGTAGAGAATTAATTTGATTTTATCTTTAACTTTGAAGATAATTATCCAGTTGCCACCTTGCTTACAGTTTCCCAAGAAAATAATTCGCTCAAGGAAACTATGTACTACAACTTTCTTATGACTATAAATTCTACACTTCTTTTCAAATTCTTCACATTTTTTTTCTCTCTTTTCTGTTTTGTTTCTACAATTATACTTTGTACATTTGCATTTACTTCTTGGCCATGGATACTCCAATTTTCTTAGGTTAATCTCACCAACAAAATGTTTTCTTAGGGAGCAACACATCACAAAGGACTTAAAAGGTTTTCTTCATTAGGACATCTAGTTCATTGTGCCAAACATATGCTTAGTCCTTGGGGAAAGATATGTTGCGTCCAGTCACTACTTTTGCTTCCATTTTGATATAGCTTCCCACTTTGTAGCATCACTTGTAGACATTGGGTTACCTATTAGAGATGTCCATGCTATTTCCAACTTGATAGTGAAGCCTAAATTCCTCGAGAATCTTGATACCATTTTATCTATTGCACATCTGACCATTGAGATTCCCTCCATGGATGATATTCCTCAGTTCTTGGAACACAGGGAAGTGGTTCCACTTCGGCCTTTTCTTACTGATCTCCATATCCAAGACTTTGAAGTTCACTGAGAACTCGCCTATATAGGGTATTTAGCCCTGATGGAAGAGGCATCCCACATCGACTGAATGACAACTACCATCTGCAACTTTGCTCACTCTTTTTGACTTTTCAATTTTTTGAACAAGGATTTTCGATATCTCTTGTATATACGTGATACACACACACACACACACACACACACACACACATATATATATCTCAACACATTTTAAAGCATGTTTTACTGCTTATGGTTTTATTATTTCACTTTTCACAATTCAATTTCATAAATGTTTGAATTAACTCTCATGTGTAAGATAGGTTTAAGTAGAATTTGCTTATGTAGAGGTAGGAAAAAGAAAAGAACAAAATGAAGAAAGAAAACAAAATGAACACAAAACCCTATGAAAAGAAAACTAACCCTAACTACCCCAACTCTAACATGACAAAAGATTAATCCTAATAAGGAAATTTACTTCAATTTCTACAACTATTTCTTCTATAGTTTTGGTATGAATTATAGTAGGTTTGTCTTTGAATTCACTCATCAAAATTTTTAGTATTCTACTATAATAATGAATTATGTTAATTTTTTTGTGTTTAAACATCATAAATTTAAAAGCATACTTAATAATGATTCAACTTTTATGCATGAAAACAAACTCATTAGAGATCGATTGCACACATTTCATTTGATGTGACCATACTCTACCTTCTTCCAACCTTGGTCCATTTCCATGAACATCTGTATCCATTTCTCTGCTTCTTCCTCTAAAAATCTTCATGTTCTCAGCCCTGTCTTCACTTTGCATTTCATTAGATGAAGATATATCACTATTAATATTTCTATCAGAGAGAGAAAAAGTAAAAATTTGATATTCTATATGTTGTATAAAATCAAGAAAATTTCTTTTCATAGCTCATGAATTTTAAACTTGAAGCAAAATACACACATTTCCCGCTCGATTTTCCTGCTCTTTCTCATTATTTTCATTTTCCATGTATATAGGAAATAATGATTCATCAGTGTCGTTTCCTCGTTTGTGATTAAATATCTCTAAATTTTGACATTCTCTCCTATTTTCTTGCAAAAAGTTAGAATTTTCTTTATAGTAATGATAGTTTTCCAACTATTTTGGTATATTTGTTAATTTTTTAATACTTTGAATTCTACTAGGGAAAAACATTTTTCTCATTAACAATCCATTTCTTTTAGCAATTAAAACTTCTTCTATTAACGAAATTACTTTACTTATGGCCAAACTTACCCTAGTAAAAAAAATGTTCATGCTCAAGTTCATCGTGATCAGTTGTATTGTGAATCCTACACTCGGTGACTCTTCTGAAATAAATAAACTCAAAGGATGCAATTTTTGATTAAATATTTTCCAAAAATTTTCAACTTCCATATTGAAATTTAGCTTGCATTCAATTTCTTACTGAAAAGCTCCTTACCAAACTTAGAAATGATGTTCTGAAACATAATTCCCCAATTCCAAGAAATGATACCTTAAAATATTAAATAGATGCCCTCCTTTTAGCTCTAGTTCTTGTTGATGATGACTTTACTTGCAACAAATGGGGTGAATAAATTCTTCATAGACAAGACCACAAAGAGCCTATCCTTCTTGAAAGATATGGAACAAAGACAACCTAAAAGGGGATTTTGCATTAACAGGGAAAATATTGTCTTTCATTCAATCCCAAGTCTCCAATAACTAGGTCATGGTTGCACTAGGGTTGTTCTCAAGTACTGATGTGATATTGTTGTTAATCTCAAATGGACTATCGTTGTTTCTTGAATATTTTAGGCATAAATTCCAAATTGAAACAATGAGTTCAAGTATCATGAAACCAAAAAATTTGCAATAATATTTCATGAATATCACAAATTCTTTGCTATCACTTAAGTAGATTTAGCATTAAGCATTAAACAATTTTATGGAAAACAAAAGATTTTCAAAAAAATTTCTTCTATTCATTTAAATTTTTGGAATATTTTCAATTATTAAACATCCATTCTAAAACAAAGTATAACAAATACTGAAAATTAAAAATTTCTCCTAGTTATTCTCCATGGATGCCCCAAAGAATCAATAAAAACAAAGCAAACTGCTTTATACTTCACTAGATTGAATCACAGCTACATATAAAACAGTGTAAGCTTTTAAAGAGAAGGGTTTCATTTCTGGACACCGAGTAGGTTTTGTATGCACCCTTAAATGACGTAGCATATATTCTTGTTTGGTTAAACTAACACAACCGACTACAAAAGACATTGAGATAGGTAGCTATCTAATTAGCTCTAATATTAATCAATGTCTATGTGCATACAAATTTTTATGCTGGAATGGTTTAGAAAATAGGAAAAAAGAACAAAACTTAAAAGTTTATGCTCCTTCGACATCCACAAATTTCGAACTTGAAAATAAAAATAAGAATCCTCTAGCCTTTTATAGAACACAAGGCTCATAAAGGATAAGAAAAATACATGAGAGGAAATCCAAGGGGCCAATCTCATCAAGGCATGTGGAATATAGTGTTTAATAGGAGAATTGTAATTGAAGTCAATGGAAGTCAACTCTAATTACACATTGAAGCTCTTTGGGTGTTGATCTTGAATCTTTGCCAGGATGATACTTCAAATTAGGATAATGTGTAGGGACTTCCCATATATTTAGAATGAAAAGGTAGAATTTTTTCCCCCATGCATTGCTTGGCTCTAGTTCTATCACTCTTGGGAATGGGCTCTCCTAAAAACAAACATTTGTTTTCATCAGATGTGAAATTCTAGGATTCCCAACATTCTGGTGGACTCAAAGCCTTTTTCCTTATAATCTCCAAGAGTAATTGACCCATACTAAGAATTATTCCATCCATGATTCATGTTTTCCTGACTGTCCATACCTAAACTTTGTATCACAATCGACATCTCTTGTAATCATAAATTCCACACATTAAATCCCTTTAAAAGAAATACAAAATTTATAGCATCTCATGTGAATAAAACCATTATTCAAAAGTTAGTATAGAAATCACGTAATTAACATGCTTTCAATTATATCATAAAACCTCATACATATACCGGATTACTAGGATCATTAGATAAACTTAATATTTTAGCATTTCACTTCATATTACAAATTGGCACTTGGTATTCAACTTTACCCACTTACTTTCCCAGACCTCAGTTATACCAAAACTCCATGATACCAGACTCCTTCATACTGGACCAGATCCTTCCATTTGAAATTGCATTACCTTTTTCCTTTCACATTTTTTTGGTACCCGGTATCTTGTGCCATAAACACTTACATTACAAAGTACTTTTATTACCAAATATTTTTCTCTTTACTTCTGGTGATCTTCCAATCTGCTAGCTCCTACCATAAGAGTTATATTTTTTCCTTGGGTCCCCAAGTCTTTTCAGTCTTGGGGCATGTTGTGAGACCACACAAAAACTAGGAGATAAAAACTAGAGGATATAGGGAAGGGGGGAATGGTATCCATGGCCAATCATATGAGAGAGGTGATAGAACTCACCCAAGAGGCCACATACTATAGGACATTATATGAGGTAGTAGTGCCACTTGGGAGGAGACAACCCAATTTTTTTGTGAGAAGCATAATGGCAAGGTAGTTAGGGAGATCCAATGGAGGATTAGTTGGTCATCCACCCTAGCCAGCATCATATCTAAGACCATCAGGGGGATAGGAACAACATCTTGGTCCATCAGGAGGGTAGGTACAATAGGGTGTTCCTCCTCATCCTCTTTTTTTGAGTCGGGATGAGAGGGGTAACTCGACGTAGAATCTGTCTCTAATTTTGATGTACATGTATCTTATAGACTCATTCTTGGTGATGTATATATGTATTGATGGCTCTTCATATCTTATTGTACACACCTTCATTTTATAGACTTGTATCATAATATACTTTTTGATGATATATGAGATGCAAACTTTATGGGACCATGATGGTGATTTCATGGCATGTTATGTATGTATGTGATTTATGATTTGGTGTATTCATTTAATTATTATATGATGTGATTATGTGATGTAATGGTATGATCTTGTAACATAAGAAAAAGGGAACCCTAAGTTTAGTGTCTGAACCTATGATTGATTTTTCTCCTTTTTCAAAGGTACATTAGAATGCAAATCAACAAGGTGAATAGATTGATTTTCAACCATGAGGGAAAGTCAATCAGACCTAGATCTACATACCTAGGGCCTTGGAAATGGATTGGAAATGATTTGATATGATAAATCTAATTTAAATACGTGACCTAATATGAAAAATGTGTGATCTTAACAGTGGAAAAAATGAAACAATAGTTTTCAAGAAGGTCTAGGAAGTGTAGAGGACTCCATACCTACCCTAAAAAGTTGGCATTAGTGTGCATAAGAGGAATTATATGCCTAAGGGAATATGATTCCTTGTAAGTTTGTATTGCTCAACTTTTGAGGTCCTTTGGTGACAAATCCGAGACTCCCATTTTTGCTTGCAAAGTTTTTGGAACACTGTTAGATAATTTTGTAAGTGGGTTTTCATGAGTTGACAAGATTTAGGTCTTTGAATGCAACAATGGAAAAAATTCCTTCAATCTTCCTTTAATCCTCTTAAAACCTAAAAATTGAAAATTCAAAGAGGGAAAATGTTGGGTCATTTAGGGGCTTTCCTTAGTCAAACCCCATGTAAGTATTTCCATTTCCACAATGGCAAGGCCAATGATAAACTAATAATGAATAGGAAAAGAATGATGAAATCACAAAGTGTTGCAACTCATCACCCTTCAATGGATTCCTTTAAGGACTAAAGTCATGCACATCACCTCAAGTTCTTGCATCTTGCTTGATTTATTTCTTGAATTTCTTTGGAGACCTAAAAAAGGGGTTAGCCTTCACAAAACAATGATAATATGACAACATGAACTCACATACACTTTGACATGATGCTTGGATCTTGAATTTTTGTAATAATGATTTGAAATGCTGATCTTGACTTGCTCTTGACAATGATTCTTGCTCATAAAATCCAATTATTTCTTCTTTCTAGTTTGAAATGGTGAAAAGACTAGGTATTTATAAGCATTTATACAATTTCCTAAAAATTAAATCTTGATAGCTAAAATTTGAAATTTAATTTTTGGATGTTAATATGGCCACTCCAACATGTCCAAAATTGGGTCCTGGCTAAGTAGGGGGACCTATGCACCCAAAGGTGTATGGGTATTGGCCTAACTTCTAGGACATTAAGTTTCAAGGGAAAAATGCTAATTGGATGTGTTTATTCAATGTTTGCAATTTATTGGAAAGTGGTACAAATGGGCTATAAAATGCATAATTTTAGGAAATTAGGGACCTAATTAGGGTCAATAATTTAGGGGGGAAAAAATATTATCACATTGTTAATGGTGAAAATTTATGAATCAACATTTAGCCCCACTTTAGTGAGAGTATGAACTTACACTCATACTCAAACTAAAGTGGAAAATCTATGTCAAGAGGGGTCTGATTGTCCAAATGTTGAAGAGATAGGATGACTAAGGATCTAGGGGGAGTGCACAAGCCCCCACAATCCAAGATTACATGGAAAACCAACATAATCACAAAGGAACACACATGTATGAAATGCAACAAGAGAACATACACAAATGTACATGTCGAAAAACATGAAGAATACATGACAAAAACACATGGCATGATGGAACATAAAGATAATGACATAATGAAAACAAACCTGATGTAAACATGATGCAAACATGAAGAAGGAACACAAAAGGCACACAAAAAATACAAGGTTAGTACTAAAAGGATTTGAGTTAGCAAGGAAAAGAGACCTCAATCTTAAATTGTCTCAAATACCAAACATCATCTATCAAATATGTTGTCTAAAAAAATTATGCTCTCACAAGGATGTAAAATCACTTATGAAACACATGGCTCCACTGGAAAGTAATTTTTTTTATGCTAGGTGTCCATGTTAAAAATTGGTGCTCAATTCCATGAACCAACAAGCTCCATTATCCTGAATCCATGAACTGTCTTGCAAAAACTCACCTTAGTAGGTGCACAAAGTTTAACATCTCAAGGGACAAATAAAACTCACCTCGGGGGGTTCACAAAGTTCAACATCTCATGGAAAAAATTGATAACCATGCCTTAGGGGGTGTTACAAATAACACCACCACCAAAGGGGGTATGTCAATAGGTAAAATATCATAAGACAAAATGGATAGGGGTAACATATGCTCTTCCCTTAAAATTTCAACATACTTTCTATGTTGGTATTTTAAGGAAAAAGAGGGGAAGAGGGGATCCTTGAAAAGAATGAACACCTACAAAAACTAGTTATCCTTGCTCCCCAAGCATAAAGACAAGGAAAACCACACCAAGGACTATCATGTTGTTATCATGAAAAATATGGTTGCACTTAAGATTGTACCACCATGAATGACAATGTGCAAAACACATAAAGGTACAAATACCACATAGTGATGAGCAAAAAGATAGGATGAAGATAATTTATTGATTAGAGGAATTAGGTGCATCATCAATGGGAAGAGCACCACAATCCTTAATTTTTTGTATTTTATTATTCAAGGCCTGCCATTCATTGGTAGAATGACCATACGCTCGATGATATGCACAAAATGGGTTATTTCGTAGAATTTATTTGATGTTCTTGGAGGAAGATTAATCACACAAGCTTTGAGAATCCTCAACTAGATAATATCTTGATCAATAGTAGGGGAAATTTCTTTCCCTTGTGAAGAAAATATTTCTTTCTTATCACACGATGCCATACATACAATAGATGATAAAACATTAGATGAAGATGGAGGTGAAGGTTGGAAACCTAGACCCTGCTTGTAACAATATGGTATAGACTTCACTTGATTCCTAATTTGTTTCATGTTTTCATTGCATCCATGTTTAGAAAGGGTTTTGTATCCAAGACCATAAAATGCTTCCATATCAAATGAAGAGATTTAATCTATATGCTTCTAAGAAGGATTGGCTTCTTCTTGAGCATGCAAATCGTTTTAAAGTTTTTAAAAGTTAAGCATCTTCCTCTCATGAGTTATGGGAGTTGAAGAGCCCCATCAACACCATGGGGTGATGTTTTTGATGTAGAACCAAGTCGAACAAATGAAACACCAAGATATTTTGGTTTATATTGTGAGATTCCAATAAAGGAGGGTGTAAAATCTAATGCACCCCAATTAGCCCCAAAACATGTGTTTAAATATGAATAATTTATATTGGACTCTTTGGACTTTGAGGATGAGATTTAAGACTCCCCTTTGAAACAAGGTGTAAAATATAACGACCCCCAATCATCTTCTAAGATTTTTGTTGTAGGTGAAAGAAAATTGGGATTACCATCAACTTGTATAGGTTCTACTTTTGAAGTTGGAATCAAAGTATTAAGAGAGTTGAAGGTGTTATGATCATGTTGCACTTGTGAATTATAAATTTATTCATTCACTTTAACTATATATATCTTGTTATTATATTCATACTTCATCTCATGGTGAAGAGGAGATGGGAATCCCTTCATGACATGAATCCATGGCCTACCTAAGAGAAGATTGTATGAAAGAGGGTTTGGCATGATATGGATAGGAGAAGGAAAAACTACGGGCCCAACCTCAATGGGTAGTGTGATAATTCCTAATGATTTATTATTAACATCATTGGGTTCTATAAAATTCTTTTCCACACCAATTTTATCTAGGAGATCAATGCTACAAACATTAAGACCCACTCCATTAGCTATGAGAGCACGTATAACTCTAGTTTCATTAATGATCACCTTTATCATTAAGGATTCATGTTTTTTTGGGATCTCAAGCAAGGGTAATTCATGTTGAGGGAATAAAATATTTGAATTTGTCACTTGCATACACTCAAGTACAGTAGCTAAATAATTCGATCTAGCAGAAGATGGGACATAAACCTCCTGGAGCATCCTAGTGTATGTAGGTGATGTTTGAATCAAATAACAAAGGGAGATGTTTGATGGAGTATGAAAATGTTTCTTAACAAGATCATGATATTTACCACTACACTGAGGAATGTTATATGTGTGAACAACTGTGTGATAACTTGGTCACTGCGACACATGCTTGCTAGTGATTTTCCTTGCAAAGTTCAAGATATTTCAAGGGGTTTATGAGGTCCTATAATGGGAGGTGAACCAATTGTTACTTGCGCATTCATAAAATCAATTGAGCTATTTACTTGTTGATGATTTTATATGAAGGGAGGATCTAATGTCAACTTGGCATCTTCATCTATGCTATCCATCTTATTGTCTATTGAAAGAAATGTATTTATCAATGATTTCATCCTCCTATTCCACAATATCTTACCAATAGTTGAAGTATTGGGAGAGAAACAAAAAAGATTCTCATGACACTCAACAATTGGATCCTCTAACACTACGATAATTTCTTGACAAGTGGGTGAAGTATCAGGAGAAGAACAAATATGATTGTTATGGTTGTCCATGATTACATCCTCTTGAACCAAATTTTTCTCGCAAGTAGGGAAAATGTTGGGAGGTTAATGAATATTTGGAAAAGTGATATTAAGAAATGTGTCAATAATTTCATTTTCTCGCATGTAAAGATACTGTCAAAATTAGGAGAGATATTATGAGAATAGCTATTGTGATTATCATGAGTATCAATGATTGCATTTGTTGGAATGTCAGAAGCCTTAGTGGATGATCTAGGTGAGATGAAGTCCCCAAGGGAATCATTTAACATGTCAAATTCATCACAACTAAAGGGATTGGTAAATATATAATGTGCTTGTAGAAAGAGATCTAACATCATTAGATTACTATGCTTTCCCCAAGTTTAATCATTAAATTTCAATTGCAATCTAGGTTTACATATGTTAAGGAAAACTAGAACTAAAAAGAAACTAATAGACCTAATGTAAGAAAAAATATAAGAAAAAATATAGAAACCATGTTCCATGTATGCAAACTGACAACATGTATTAATTTGCTCTAGAGATCTTAGGCATGTTTGTGGAGGACTGAGATGCCCTAAGGTGTTTGAGTCCTATTTGGGATTTTTCTAAGGTTTTAGTTTGAAAGTAACTAGTGTCAGGAGCTAACTATGTGGTAGCTTACAAACCTAGATTTAGAATTAATTTTGTTGTTGTTTTGTAAGTTTTTAGATTATGCAATGTGTTGTAATAAATTGGGGTTTTGAATCTTTGTAAAAATAAAACTAATCTACCCAAATTATGCAATGCCTTAGAAAATGTAAACAATTTTCCTATAGATCTAAAAATTTAAAGTACTAAAAAGTAAAATTCTTTCAAAATTCTCAACAAGCTAAGAAAAATGGAAAATTTCTTTAATATGCAATAAAATTGTTTCAAAATGTCAAAATAGACCTTTGCCAGCAGAAACATAATGAAAGTACAAAGATAGAAATATGTGTAGAGTTTCACTGAGCCACCTGTAGTAGGGCAGGCATGCCCAGGGGCATCTGAGTCCATGAAAAGAGTTCAAAAAACTAAAAAACTGAATATTTGTGTTGTTTAAGGTTACTTTTTCTATTTGTAGAATGGTTTCATAGTGACTATTTTACTAGAATTTCTTAATGTAAGTGAAATACAAGTGTATGATAGTGTTTGAACAAAAATCATACTTTTGAATGCAAATATAACCTAAATGACTAAAATACAGCTTAAGGAAATCTATGATGCAATATGAATGCAATAAATTTTTGAATTTTTATGATGTTTTATGACACAAAAATGAAACCATAAATGAGAAATGCAAAGGAATGCAATGAAAAAATTAGATCTAGGGTGAATGAGTACAATTTTTATAAGGTCTATGATGTCAAAATGTTAGTCACCAAAATGTAACATAAGAAAAAATAAACCCTAAGTTTAGTGTCTAAACCTAGGATTGCTTTTGCTCCTTTTTCAAAGGTACATTAGAATGCAAATCAACAAGGTGAATAGATTGATTTTCAACCATGAAGGTGATTCAATGAAACCTATATTTTCATCCTTAGGTCCTTGGAAATGGACTAGAAATGATTTTCTATGATAAACCTAATTTGACTATGTGACCTAATATGAAAAATACAAGATCTTGACAATGCATAGACTGAAACAACAGTTTGTAGGTAGATATAGGAAGTGTAGAGGACTGTGTACTTTCCCAAAAAAAATGGTTTTAGTGTGCATAGAAGGAATTATATTCCCAAGGGAATATGAGTCCTTGTAAGGGTGTCCTGCTCAACTTTTGAGGTCCTCTAGTGGCAGATATGAGACTCCTATTTCTACTTACAAAGTTGTCAGATAATCCTGTAGGTGAGTTTCCACAAGTTGACAAGATTTAGGGATTTGAATGCAACAATGGAAAAACTGTATTCAATATTCATTTAATCCTCTTCAAACCTAAAATATGCACATTCAAAGAGAGGGAAAATACAGGGCCA
Organism: Sequoia sempervirens; assembly: GCA_007258455.2. NCBI lineage: Eukaryota > Viridiplantae > Streptophyta > Pinopsida > Cupressales > Cupressaceae > Sequoia > Sequoia sempervirens. The sequence goes on along the minus strand of VDFB02000015.1, from coordinate 351,549,870 downwards.
TTTAGGGGCTTTCCTTAGTCAAACCCCATGCAAATGTTTCCACTTCCACAATGGCAATGCCAATAATAAATTGATAATGAATAAGAAAGGAATGATGAAATCACAAAGTGTTACAACTCACCACCCTTCAATGGCTTCCTTGAAGGATTGAAGTCATGCACATCACCTCAAGTTCTTGTATCTTGCTTGCTTGATTGCTTGAATTGCTTTGGAGACCTACAAAAGGGGTTGACCTTCACAAAACAATGATAATATGACAACATGAACTCACATACACTTTGAAATGATGCTTGGATCTTGAATTGCTGCAATAATGCTCTGAAATTCTGCTCTTGATAATGTTTCTTTCTCATAAAATCCCCTTCTTGCTTATTTCTAGTTTCAAATGGTGAAAAGAATAGGTATTTATAGGCATTTATCCAATTTCCTGAAAAATTGAATCTTGATACCTAAAATTTGAAATTTGAAATTTGGATGTTAAGATGGCCACTCCAAATTGTCTAAAATTGGGTCCTTGCTAAGTAGGGGGACCCATACACCCAAGGGCATATGGGTCTTGGCCCTAACTTCTAGGACATTAAGTGTTGATGGAAAAATGTTAATTTCATGTATTTATTCAATGCTTGTAATTTCTCAGAAAGTAGTACAAATGGGCTATAGAATGCACGCTTTTAGGAAATTAGGGACCCAATTAGGCTTGATTATTTAGGGGGAGAAAAACATAGTGTGAAGTTGTCAAGGGTGACAATTCATGACGCTACAGATCTAATGATGTTATGTTATGGATTATGTGATGATGTATTATGATGGTACTAATGATTTGTGGATGTAGTATGCATGATATGATGTGATGTATGGATATGGGTTTTTATGTATTTTTGAAGATATACATGATGACCATGTAGGGCATATGATATATGATGCTACTAATGATTTATTGATGTAGGATGCAATGTATACTTTTGTGTATGTCATGATGGATAGAAATGTTAGTATGATGAGTAGGATAGAAGAAAGGATAGTTGATTAGATGGATAGAAAAATTCAAATATGATGTTGATCGAATATCGACAAAACTATGATTATTATTAATTTGATATTTTTATTGGAAATGGGATGAGATAAGATGGATTTTTTTGCTTTTGCTTTAGGTCATGCTAAATAATGTACAATCCTTATTTTATATAGCAAGTAGATACTATACACCAAAGTATGAAGAATCAAGGTGACATCATATCTATTACATGGAATTTGAATTTGAAAACAAATAGGAGTATCCTTTTTAATACTTGACATACAAAAATCCTATTTGATCACATGAGAGAATGAAGCCTCAAAGCAAGTTAGGCCTTATGCACAAAAGGTATAAAGAACCTGATATGCAAAGGTCATTATATTGCTTGAGACTATCCCTATGCACAAAAGGAAAGAATTCACCATGGTCCTATTACAAGGACATCCAACAAACACAACAGATGAAAGTAATGAATATGCCCCATTATGTACCTCTCTAGACACATTGAAATATTGAAGATCAAGCTGGTATCAAGTGAGCGATGGAATAAGAAAAAAGATAAAATCAGAAGAAAAGATAGATTGAAAAATGTTAGTAAAAGGTATGTTGTCCACCTTGCATAATGTTATTAATATATTTATTTATTATGTGGTGCACCTAGAGAATCTAGGGATGTGTGCATCACATGGGTCTAGCATCCTTGGGGACACTTTATGTATTGTATGTAACATTGGATTAAATATTTAATGTGGTGTTGCATATGGAAAAAATATTTAATGTTGGGAAAACTTAGTATGAAAAATTAAATTTTGGGGTTAATGGTTTTGTAAGATCATTGTATTAGTCACATGGTTTTATGTAATACCACTTGGTGGTCTTGTGTGAGATTGTTTATATAAAAGAAAACACATGGGAAGTTGTATAAGGTTGGTTCGTTGAGTAGATCCCTTGTATAAGGTTGGTTGCTTGTAGAGGGCTTGATGTTTCAAAGGTGTTCATGGAGGACTTTGAATATGTATTGTAATGTTTATTAGTGAATAACACATGAGTGATGGATGCTTTTGGAGGCTATTTTTTTTTCTCTCTTGAGGGTTTTCTAAAGGTATATCTTGTGTCATATTTTATGGTATATTGTCTATTCTCTTGCATATGGATTTTGAATACTTGTTTGCATATATTTTTCTATTTGGGTTATCTGGAAATTATCTTGGGTGGATGCATATTTTCTTTCATTTGGTATAGAGTCATGGTTGTTGTTTGTATAACCCTTGTTGGAGTAGATCTAGTGTATAGTTGAATCTAGGACTTGCATGGAAAGAATAAAGACATTGCAAGATATGAGGGTTTTATGCAGGTGTTTTTTGCAGATTTGGGGTTTTGAGGTTATAAATTTATGGTTATTTTTTGTAGATCTATGCTTATGAATCTTTTTTGGAAAAAGGGTTTTCATGGATGTTCGTCATGATGGTTTTGTAGGGGAAATATATTTGATGACCCCTTAGGACAAGAAAAACCTCCACATTAGATCCAAGAGGCTTGAGAGATGAAGATTGACATAAAATTTGACCTATTTTGATCACTATAATTTTGTTTTTTCCCCCTCCTTGGCCCTATTGTATGGTCGTCTGACTATTTTTGTAGGTCAAAACAAAATTATTATCTTGTGGGTTAAAAAAAATTAAAACCTTGTGATTTATAAAAATAAAAAATTATTTAAAAATATGTAGTTTTTTGGGGGCCCGTAGACCCCCCACAACTTCTACCATACCCATATTTTCTGCAACTGATAGGTTGCATGAACTATCAGTCCACACAAACTAGAAGTTTGTGCCTTGCCAACTAGACATTGTCGGTGGGTTGTCGACTCTAGTTTGTAGTCTCGCCGGGTAGACCACTACCATGTGGGGTTAAAAAAAAAAAATTCACTTAAAATTTAAATGTTTTCCATTTTTTATTAAATATAAAAACTAAACCATATTTAATGTAGCATTGGGTCTACCCAGCTTAGCCCGAGGGCCACAGATTTTACTCATACTAGCCAAATTATGCAACCTTTTCCAAGAGGCATAACTTTTTCCCAAGGTATCCATTTTTTGACTTTTTATACTTGTTGGAAAAGTGGTTATGAGATCTACATTGTGGTATCAATTTATCTTTCTATATTTTTCTATTTGGATAGTGAAATTCTTACTAGAAGTCAGATGTTCCTTTCAATCTTGGAGAGGTCATAACTTGTGCATATAGAGTCAGACTTTAGACTTCTTATAGTTGATGGAAAGCTTGTTCAAAGTACTACATAGTGGATCGGGTTTGGAGATGTTTGGCATGATTTATTTACTATTATTTCCATCTAAGTTATTTATGGGTTCTTTTATCTATGGTGATTTTGTGAGCTTATGACTATTCAAATCTTGGTGATTTGATGTTGGAGTCATTGTATACTCACATGCACATCTCTTATTACTCTCATTTGACATAGTTATTAGTATATTTTTGGATTTATATGTTGCATTGTTGTATATATGAGATGTGTAGTGTTGTAGGTTATTTATGCTTACATGTTGCATTTATGACTTGGATGTGGGTTGTTTATGTCCATAGTTGCTTCATTGTTGATGCAAATTCATATTGCTGGTCTAGTTATTCACTTGTTTTATTGGTTTGGTTGTTATGTTGGGGAGGAGAGATGGTATTACTAGGTTTAGTCATGGTGTGAGACCTGTGTAGTTAACTATGTGATGCAGACATGTGTGACATGATTATATTGTGTTGCTAGTATTTTTGGTGGTGTTCATGGTGTCATGGATGTTCTTTGGGCTTTATGGACTTTGGAATGACATGATTATTTATGCAAGTGCATTGTTGGTGGTGTTGTATTGATTCTAGTTTGGTATATCAATATGGATCCTTGTGTTTTCAAGGTATCTATCCAATTAATGATCAAATCCCTATCTGGATACAAATGACAACCTACTAGTTATAATTCAATCCTATAGTTCATGCTTTGGGTATCACTGGAGCCATTAAAACAAAGACACAATGAATTATGTGGAAATAAGAATCACCTTAGGTACATCCTTGCTCACTAGGACCTCCTAGATTACATAATGATGACACTTGTCCTAGGTGTGTTGATGGAGAGGTCGATTCCAATGACTAATGAGTGAGTTTGTCACTCATAAGTTTTATCATACTTTCCTTTATAAGAAGTATGAATGGGAGATTAACCCATGTCTAAATTCATAAATGAACTCATGAGAACATGTGTATGAGATACTCCTCTCATGGTCAAAAGGAGATCCCCATAGTGGCTTTTGGGTGTAAAGCTGATGTAACGCCCAAAAATTCACACACAAAAAAATTGCAACTAACTTTTTTTTTAAAACTATACTATAAAATGATAACAATTGTTAATCATGCACGTACATGGTAATACCCTATACACATCGAGTGAAGTTTCCTCGTGCAACTTCACCATTGTCATGTCGTCCAAGGACAGGGAGTGGGAAGAGCAAATCTAGTTATGTGGAGCCCATCGCATGCACTCTTGATTTAGCAGCAAATGACTCAAGATAGGAGTTACAAAGGTTTTCCATAATTAATCCCATTAGGTTTAATGACTAGGCCTATTACTCAAGCTGATGACAAGGTTTACTACCAACACTAAACTTGCATGGAACAATTGACTATTCGATTAGGATTAGGTCGTTATATCTTCACTTGATGTTTAAATTTTGATCTACTAAACTAGGGTAGAGACCATTATCATTAGAATGGATTACAAGTCCAAGTCATATAGATTAATGACATTAACATTAATCCTAACGCCAAGTAATGTTAGTAGGGTTAATTATGATAATATCAATATTCTCATAATTAATATCAATGTTAACGTGAATCACATTAATAATATTATTATCCTCCAATATTAGTAGTATGGTTATCTAAACATCTCATCACAATTCAAGATAACCCTATTAAATCAAATGGTGGTATCAATATATTCAAATCTCAATTTGCAATATAATAATACTTTTATTATAATTAATAATATTATTATTTAATCTTGAATTTACCTCAAAATATTATTACCGTTATAACAACCATTAATGCCATTACCAAATCTCTAATTGTCTATAACGATATATTGTTACCAATAATTATCAATTAATGATATTAACACTTAACCAAAAATAATCTTAATATATTAATATTTATAAAAAATGTCTCTTATCTATATATATAAGATATTTATTTACTTAATTACCTATCACCTTTTTATTTATTTCATTTTCCATTTACGAATATTTATGTGAATTTTTAATACTAAATATAAATATATAATTATTTATACATATTTAAATTTAAATTTATTTTTCTTTAAAAATCAAAGAGGACAAAAATAAGTATTTGATGAATCTCCCCTCTCTTTCTTATTATAGGAACAGGTTCTATTAATTCTCTTTAGTTTTGGTTTCTTCCCATTTGAACTTAATAAATGTGAGACCCCCATCTTAAGCTCTTAAGCCATGTAGCCCCTCATTTAGGCCTTTAATTTTTTTATGTCTTTTTTTTAAAAAAACTTACTTTAATGTCTCTTATGTCCTAAATTATGTGAATGTTTTTATGGCTCTTATTTAAGTGCCACGTTTTGGGAATGAAGGTAATAAATAAAAGAAGCTAAGCGCAAAACATTAACCTACCCCTATTCACTTTGGTTTTCAGACAATCTCCACTAAGCTTGCACAAGATGTCATGGGTTCCTCACTATTGTAGAGTGTCGCTTTTTGACGAGACTGTTATTATTTTGGCTGTCACTCCATTCTCCAAGAAACTGGCAATGAGGATGATATGTCTTAGATTTCTGACAATACCTATGGATCTAAATTGATCTCGTGGTAGACTAGGAGAGGGGTGACAGTTTGGCATGAGCAGCTAACAAGATGGAGAGTGATGTTTGAACAAAGTTCTACCGATAATTTGGTCATTAGTATAGATTGCCAAAGCTTTTTTTTTTGTCCATGAGTCTCATGAATGGACTATTGGATTGTGAGATTTTCCACTGTATCCAAACTTTGAATATGCCTAATGCCAAATTTCATAATGTAACATGAATATGCAATTGATGGTTACTCGACAAGGCAGGTAGAAATGACTAGACAAGTAATGAGCTCTCTGAATAGCTTCTTTTGGAAATATTTCACGTGCAGACCCCTGGATAGTCCCCTTTAGGTCTTCCTAAGAAGTCACGTGAGGTTGATACAGCCAACTGTGTAGTTTGAGGTTTATACCCAACGAAGATTTATTTTTGATTTTATTGTGTGGCGTGAATACTAAATGTAGTAGGTCTCAGATTCCTTTCATTGCACTTGAGTGCAACCTAATGGGCTGGCTGGCAGTGCATAGGAACCACTCCATTTAACCGTTGAGAAGCTTTCTTTCAAAGCCAACCACATTGTGTAAGACTAGAAGAATAATTCCAGAGTCTAGCAAATCTCCATGCAGACATGCCAATTCTTCTTTTCCAAGGACAAAAGTGAGATTACCATTCATAGGGTGGTACAAAAAGGGCAACAGACTAGACCGGCCTCCACCGACTAAGATCCATTATGGACTCAATCCTGTGATCTTAAGACAGTAACAACGTATCTCTCAAGTCTAAACATAACACATTTTGATGCATTATAATAGATTGTTCAGTCTAGGGGTAGCGCAGAAGATGGGGCAGCGCACAAGCTAGCAAGGGTAGTTTAGTTATGAACAATTTTCTTGTCCAAAACACATTATGATGATATTATCATTTAACCAATGCAGGGTATTAGTATTTTTATATCCTGATGAGTCAACAGTAATGATAACTGGTTTAATAAGTCGGTATAATGAAATGCACAGCCTATTCTCTCCTCTCTTTTTTTTTTAAAAACTAGGCAACATGCTGGAGTCACTGAGGAGTCTGTACCAATCTCTATCAGCGATATATTATCTCTGGCAGTATTTAAGATGTGTCTCCAGTTATACTAACAGTTTTCTAAGGCGTTGGCAAAGACTATAGAGAAAAGTCGACGAAGAGCTGTCGATCTCGCTACTCAGAAATTTACCTCTAGTATCCTAAATCCTTCTCCAGAAAATTTAAAAGGAATGATTGAATCTGAAGCCAAGTTAAGGGGGTGGAGGTGGTAATAAGATAGAGGTTCACAGTGGAGGCCCTCAACATATCATGCCAGTGTTGAGGTATCTTTATTTCATTCTCCTTTGCACTGTTATCATTCTAGCATTATTTATTTTATTTTATTTTATTTCATCCACTGAAACATTAGGACAATGGCTCTCCATTGTAGTCGAAAATAGGTGAACATATCTACATCCTATTGTGTAGCTATCTTGTTAAGATTGTTATTGTTCTATACTTACAAATCTTTAATGATCTCTTGTGCAGATAAACAGATGTAAAAGGCATTTCTAGTAAAGATCCTAAACATAATGGTTTTGTTACGGCAGGCATCTAGGCCATTTACAAAATTTTTTATTCTCTTCCTTCCTCAACAGAAAGTAAGGCATTTTCTTAACAAAAATATGAGGCTCCCAATTATTACAAACTGGATTTATATCATTGTCTCTTTTCGTTTATTCATATGATCAAACAGTCAGAAGCATACTAGAGATACTTAATACTCTTGAACCTAAACTATGCTAAATTTCAAGTTGTTGCATTCTCCATCTAAGATAAGCTAATTTTATACAGTTTGACATTAAGATGAACTTCTTATAAAGATATTTAGCAGCTTCAATATGACATTTTTAGACAAATCTATACACCAGATCACCTTCAACATTGAGCACATTTCATTCCTAACATTATAACTTACAACCATTTGATAGATTAGTATATTTGCCTTATTCTTACAATGAACAAAGACTAGTGATTGAAATATCGTTTCCTTATGCAAGAAAGATAGTAGACACATTATATCCCATTATTTTCTTCATTTCATCACAAAATACTAACTTCTAATAATGCATCAACCCTTAGAAATACAATGAATAACACATACAAGAATAATACTAGCTCTTTTCTTTTCTTTATTGAAAAATATGAATCCCATATTTTTAGACTTACAATATCACCACAATATTTGAGGAAAATAAATGAATTACAAACTCATGAACAAGGTATTGCTCTCCACCCTACCATAATGGCGTCATGGAGCCTCATGGGCTCTAGCCATACCCCCGAGCAAGGATTTTATTAACCCCAAGATGATAAATGGAGTCTTCTCAATATTTTACAAGATTTAAAGATAACATAACATATAAGCTCTCCACTCACCATACTCAATGAACATTCCTACAAACATACTATCTTCTTACAACAATTAATTCAATGAGGAGTGGGGAGAAGGGAAAACTTATCTCTTTCATGAGAGATTAAACTCTTCTACCCTTCTTGCCTCTCCAACCAAGCCCTCTTGATCACCCTCCTTTCTTCTTCCTATTCTTTCTTCTTTCTCAACTAGAGTTCTCCATAAGGAGAAGTGGGAAATGCCCAAATCTTCCATCCTCTTGAGATATATAGGGATCCTCCAAACCCACACTCTTTCCCACAAGTTCTCTCACATGTGTGAGTCTTGTGCCAATTCCAAGAACTTTTTGAGGAGTAGAAGGTTGAGAGTAACAAGTCACTCTTCCCAAGCCCCAACACTTTTTGAATTCGCCACATTCATGAATGTGGAACTTTGAGGGGTCTTTTCACACTCCAAGGGCAAGTTCACATGTTAAAAAGGTTCCAAACCCATAGGTATAGGTCCTAGGGGTCTATTCTTGTTCAAAAACCAAGGAAATTGACTCCATAATCCCTTTTTAAAACCCACAAAAGAATCCATACGAGTTTTGATCTTGACCAAGGGTTCCAACCCCAACCAAACTCACATCATATGACCTACAATTGGGTTCTACTCAAACATGATCACCTAATCAATAATCAAACCTCAAACCCTTCTAAGTCAAATAGGGCTACACTTAGAACTTCCCAAAAATGTATCTGATACGATTCCAATATTTATCCATCCTCCTATTTTCATATTTGATTCCTTTAATGTTAATCCCACATTGACTCACTTAATTTCTTGCACAACATAATTAAACACAATTAGATATAATAATAAACCGCATTAATTGCAAACCGAATCTTTGTAACTTTATTCACAATTCATTTACATAGCTAATTACTCTTTCAATGCAATACGACACAACAATTATCTTATTTCAAATTCATCTTATAATTTTGAGTCTCATACCATAATTCGCATGCACATACCTCTTCATTAAGTAAAATAACAATGATATAACATAAGTAAAAATAAACTATAAGGTCATTGTTAGACAGCCGCCTTCATATCATTCATAATATCTCTAACCATCTATTTAGGAGAAATATATAACAAATTAAGGTTGTATTAGTCACTTGCAATGAGAGGCCTTACAGCTGACATGAATGTGCCATGTGTGTCTCACATGATTGTCCTACTTTCCTATTCATGTCACTTTATTTCATATGGCTATGAAAAGTATTTCCTATTTCATTAAGTGGATTCCTTCCACATGTTTTGATCTACTTCCCCTCGGTACACTTCTCCTTCTATAAATGGGAAGTTTTGAGGTTCTTTTGGGCATCAAATAGTCAGTTTAAGAGTAATAGAGCTTAGGGAGTCTCTTAGAGTTTGGAGTATGTTCTCTGCAAATGCACCTCAAGTGATCATCATTGTAAATAAAAAACAAGAAATAAGAACATAAGACTAGGTTGTATCTATAAAAGTTTGATCACAACACATATTTTACAATTGTTACAAAATATTTCACATTATAAAATTTTGATATATCAATATGGATCTTTTGTGTTTTCAATTTCTCTCTCTTATATTTCATCTTGTTATCCTTCTTTGGTTGCTCGCTCAATTGTTTTCCTAAATCACTTCTGCTAGTTGTGTTTTATGAAGGGATTGTAGCATGGTCCCAGTCATAAGTCCCTTTTGTTGAGTGTGGGTAGTGAATCTGTTGGTCAGAATGAAAAGTAGGATGCACCATGAATAGAAGAATGGTGGAAAAAAATAATATTGTAGCAACCCTAGATATTGATATTCAAGATTTCAATTGAGAGAGAAACACACAAGTAGGTATTACCAACTTTATTACCTAGTTTGATTAAAATTTTGCTCAAAATGGTTATAATCTTAGTATAACTAGTTCTATTCATGATTTTGATATAAATTCTTATGGTCATTTTAAAGTTCCTGCAATCAAACCTGAAAAAATATATCTTGATATCCAAGGTTTTAAGGGTCTCATTCATTATAGGTCTAAACAGTTATGTAAAGTCTATGAAATTCAACATCGAGTCAAGAATGCTAGTCAAGGTACATTAAAGTTATTCTCAGATGCCAAGATCTAGAAATATAGATGTATGGCCTTATCAAACTCCAAATCTTACCAATACTTAAATCTAACTTGGTTAAGAATAGGTATTGAAGGAAATTACCACAAAGGTCTTCCTATTCAGATCATTATGATGCTTAAAGATAATAGGAATATAAGAACTAGTGATGCCGTTTTAGGAGCTACTAGTGATACCATGGCTTTTGGACCTATTATCTTTGATTCCTCTTTAAATTTCTTAGTCAGCCTACATGATGAAAATCTAAATGAGGTTTTGAACTATAAATTTTGAACCAGTCATTTGCACATGAAATAGGGTTCAATAGACCATACACTTCATTTTTTAGTTCATTTTCAATTTATTCAATACCACAAGGACATTTATGAATGATCTTAGAAAGTGTGTTCCTTTACTTAAACAATTTAGTGTTTTTTAGACCTCATCTAGTAACACAGCTAAGCTTAGAGCCCCCAAAAATGTTAAATGGTGAGATATCTAGATGCCTACTCACTAGGTGTTAAAACTGATGATATTGATTCTTAGGTTAAACCACCTCAACTTTGAGGCATCCAAATTAGGGAAGTGGATGATCAAGCCATTATAGATTTTGGTAATCCTATGGAAACTCCATGGTGTAGCTTTTCCAAAGCTTCTACCTCCAAAATTTCTAATCATGTTGTCCCTCACACTTAGTCCATGTAAATAACCAAATGTGCTAATCTTGCTAATTATTGTTCACATGATATACCTCGACACTTATGCTGGCATAAACCTAAGCCTCAACCTAGAATTCATCCAATCCCTACTGATACATGTGTTTATGGACCTCTAATCAATTGTGTCAACTTTATCTCTCACCTACACCTTATCCACCTCACTTGGATACTACTGAATGTAATCATGTACATTACTCTAAAATTGATATTGGTATAATGAAATGTGACAACTATTCTTATACATTCTCCATCGGTAATTATCAAATGATTTCTCCCAAACTTGTCACATTTCCTAAACTAGATAGTCTAGTAGAAACTGATACTAAAGTTTCCAATCCTCAAGGTCTCCATTTAGTTTTTGGTATTTTACCCTAATTTTGATACTTTTTACAATATGATCCCTATAGTAAGTACCGGATATAATTCTAGGCACATGTTAATGCTTGAGGAGAAGAGTCTCCTTCTAGCTCCAAACTCTTGAATTGGTCCAACCTTTGTCACTGCAAAGCTCTTTTTGTTGCTTAAAGATCAACAACTATATGTGAAAAAAATTGCTACCAGTCACCAAAAATTTCAAGCATCTTAGCATGAAAACTATCATGATATTCTTGCTAAGCTTACCAAGCTTGAAAACCTCATTATCCATACTTATGAGGATGTCATCAAAACTAAACTTGCTGCTTTAAGTAGGGATTTTGATGCTTTTAAAGAACATGCTGAAGTGTGGTGGACTAGGCAACATTCCACTAGCACAACTATGAAATCTAATATCACCACCATCTCACGAGAAGTCATTGGGATTCAACATTGTAAGAACACATATCAAGATACTCTGCTTCATATGATTGATTAGGTCCAACAATCTATTACTACAAAATCCCATAATATTTAATTTGTGATTCCCATACAACTAGCTGCTAAAGACCTCAACTTTCCTATCAGTAGCACAAGTTTTTTAGAACATACAGGTTGCTACAAAAGGATTCTTACATCCTACATTAAACGAACCTGAAGCTATAAAAGAATGGGATCCTATTTTAGGACAATACAAGATAAATAAGATCACTCATAAGGAAAAGATAATTATGGCCAATGGTCATTCCAATATAGGACCTTTGTGACCTAATCTATTTTCAAATCTACAAAAATATATAGTTGAGACACCTCCATGGTTAAAATTTGATGAATTCGATGCTATTACTAATCTACACAATATTGAAGCTCTTAGAGCATGGGTTTAGAATTATATTAGCACTAGTTAGGGTGTTTCAACCAGAGTTGTTATCCTTCAAGCTCTTAATGAAATGAATAGTCTATCATAGTGAACTTGGGACCACCTAGATGCTTAGTATAGAGATGATCTTCTCAATAGTGGCCTTGACACTGTATGTAACCAGTTGATAATCATGTTTTTTGGTAGAAATGATGCTATAGAACACATGTGTTATAATACTTTTGTTACCAACAATTTTTTTGATATTGCTCAAATAGATTCATATTTCAAGGAGCAATACTTTAATTTCTATTATAGTGGCCATGAACAAGATTATGAGGTCATGTACTACAAATTCTTGAAAATTTTTCCCCAAGTGGAAGACTATTACCTAAACAAGGTAATGTAAACTCTAGTTAGAACTAGGCGAGAATTCAAAGAAATTTCTTTTCCCTAGTTATGTAATTATATCAAGGAGATTAATGATGATGTTTTTCAAACATATTTAGAGAGGAAAATGTCAAGAAAAATTAAGCCCCTATTGTCTACATCTATTTGCAAACATCTTAGCCATGATTTTGGATGCAATGAATACAAGCCATAAAATAAGTTTAAAAAGAAGCATAAATGCTTCAAATACAATTTGTAAACATCTAAGAAAAAATTATCTAGGGAAAGAAAATTTCAAAGAAAATATAATAAAGGATTCTTCAGAAAAAAAAGGTTCCATAGGAAGTAAAAGGAATAGAAAACCACTTGCTATATTTGCAAAGGTGAGCATTATGCTAAAAAATGCCCTGAATGACAAAGTAAGAAAGGAAAAGTCAAAGTTCAAGTAGTAAAAGAACTAGTCATAGAACATGAGTTAGAATATGAGTTCATTGATGACAACCCTAGTCACAACGAAAATATTCCTCTTTTGGATATTGATGTAGAAGAATAAAAAATTGATAAGGAACAAAAAATAGAACTAGAATATATTTATGATATCTCAGACTATTCCAATGCTTCCTTAGATGTATCTTTTCTATGTCGAGTGATGAAGAGTCAACCATACTTCAATAAATCTTCACAAAAATTATCTAAAGTTCAAAAGGGAATAGATAAATTGGAGAAAGAACAAAATTATATGATGATGATGCAAGGAACCTGGAAAAAACATTGACAACAATTGTATAATTTGTATCTCATCAAAAGGGAGTTAGAACAACAAGTAGAAAAACCACCTCTTCGGCTTGTCCATAATCAACATGAAAGACACCTCTCTTTAGGATCCAAATTCACACCAAAACTTGTAACTCTTCTCTCAATTCCTCCTATTGGATCTTTGGCACATCATACCTGGTGACATAAAAGACTTGATTTTTTGGATAAAGTCATTGGTGAAGCTCACTCAGAAATTGATGAGCTCTGTGCAAAAGAAGAAATGGATCAATTGCATGAAGCAAAAAGCCATACATGCAATATAGATTGTTTTATTTCTAATATGAAACTTGAACCAAATCCACTTGAAGGACATATGATTCATACTATCCCAATGTGTTCTAATCCAAAAGAAATTCTTTGGGAACCAGTTAGGAACTCTTCATCCATGGATAACCTCCTCATACACAATGATCCCAAAAATGAAGGAAATTATAAAATAATGAAATCTACCAACTCTCCAGGTATTAGTCTTCAAATTCATTTGAAGGAAATTAAGCATTGTACTTTTCATTTTCTAGTTGACACTAGAGCTGATTTGAATATTGCTAGATACAAGTGTTTTCCAGCCAGCTAATGGCAAGATGTAGAAACACAGATCTCTTTTGGTAAAGGAGATCATTTTTCACATATGATATATTTTTCTCCTCTTTAGTTTCCTGACGGATCAATTGAAAATGTTAAGTTTATTCAGTATGAAATTGATGTTTATGATGGCATTATAGGAAGTGCCACATTAGCAAAATCGGAACCAATTATAGTATCTACAGATCATTTTGAAATCAAAGGCGTTTGGATTCCCAGACTCATCATTGAAAAAAGTTCTACCACGAAATGGAGTCCTGAAGTTCCTTTGAAAAAGGATAACAAAGTATGGTTTGCCAAAAAAAAAATGCTCAGATCCAAGCCTAGTCAAAAGATCTCAAGAAAGAATTTGCAGAAAAAATAATGTCAAAAGATTTGAATAAATTGTCTTAGAAATTTTTTTGTAGACTACCTCTCAAGAAAGACACACAAAGCATAGAAATCCAACCTAAGGTACGTGCAAACTATTTTCTTCTCAGTAAACAAGAAAGTGAAAATTTTTAGGAAGAGATTACTAATCTTCTATCTAAAAATTTGATTACTGCTAGTCTAAATTCAAGGCTCACACAATCTACTATAAATTTAATCTCACCAAGGGTTTTTGGAAAATCACCATTCACTTAGACGATCACCATAAAAGTACCTTTTCAGTCCCCCAAGGGTTATACTAGTGGAATATTTTTCCATTTGGCATTAAGATTGCTCCTTCCATTTTTTAGCAGATGATGGACTCTGTTTTTCATCCATATTCAAAATTTATCATTCCTTACATTGATGATATCCTTGTTTTTAGCCAATGTCCATGTAGTCATCTTGATCATCTTCACTAGTTTTTGGCCATTTGTATTGAGCATGGTCTTCTCCTTAATCCTAATAAGTGTCAATTTTCTTAGGACGAAATTATTTTTATTGGTATTAAGATTATCTCTTAGAGGAGAATGGAGGCCCAGTCTCATATTCTATCTAGAATCAATTCTCTCACAATATCCAATCAAAATGAGTTGTAGCGATTTCTTGGGATAGTAAATTATATTTCTAGTTTCTATCAAAATATAGCATATGACCAAGCTCTTCTCAACAAGCTCCTTTAAAAGGATCCTATTGCATGGAATAGTGTTCATGACAATGCCATACAATACATTAAACAAAAGTATGCTCAATTACCACCTCTAAGGCTTCTTGTTTCGGTAAAAAATCATTGAAAATGATGCAAGTGGGCATAGTTGGGGTGGAATATTAAAAGAAGTAGTTGAAGATCGAGAGGAAATTGTCAGATATGTTTTTGGAAATTTTAAAGGAAGTGAACTCAACTATCACAGTGCACATAAAGAGATTTTAGCAGTTGTTAATGTATTTAAAGAATTTTATCTCTTTACCACTGATCAACCCTTCTTGCTAAGATCTGATTTGCAGAATCTTTGTGGCTTCTTCAAAAAGGAATCCAAAGATAAATTTAGGAGAGGAAGGCTTCTTAGATGGGATCAATTCCTTGATACTTTTGATTTCTAGATTGATCATTTTCTAGAACACAAGAATTTGTTTGTTGATTTTCTTTCCCATGGAGGTACTATTCGAGTTATTCATATTAGAGAAGAAAGGTGGATTGAACCAGGCTATGAATAATTTAGCTCCAATCCTTATCATTGAAGGGATAAAATAAAAAAGCTCATTGATGACTATCTACATGATCAATTAAGAATGTTTGAAGTTGCACACATTCTAACCACACCAAATTTATGGTACCCTCAGATTATTATCATCACATATCTCACATAGGAGGTTGATCATGAAATAGCCTAGTGTCTTAATCTCTAGAACTTGTATCCACAATGGCTGGTTAGATTTATGAATCCTCCCATAAATCACCCTGATTGTTGGTTAAATGAAGAGCGTGACAAACAATTGATAAAAAATCTTCTCCATTTCCCAAAATTAAAGAAAATTTGTATTTTGAATTCAATGGCTATAGTGGAAAATTATGGAAATTAATTTTTCATTCAATAGAAGATAACTTAATCAATAGAGAAATCTATCACACATATGGCCCTCATGGTGGAGATACTCAATTCCAATATTGGACACTTGGAGCTCATATCTAGTATCTAGCCAACAATCAAATCTTTATTTGGACACAAACAACAACCTACCGGTCAAAATTCAATCCTATAAATCATGCTTTGGGTATCCTTGGAGCCAATAAAACAAAGAGTCATGTTGTAGTTGTGTTTTTTAATTGTGTGAGGGCCTTTGCTTGATCTTCATTGAGGAGGTTGTTATCACAATGCCATGGATATCTTGATTACACTATTCATTGGGAGCTTGTGATAGTGATGGTTTTGTGGTGTTGTATCTTCTTGGTTTAGAGATCATGGTTTGTACTCTTCCCTTTTGGAAGCTTAGTTTTGAGTTCTTTGACCATGTTGAGGCCATAGAGGATCTTCAATTAGAGGATTTTTTCCATGTTTCCATGGAGAGCTTGGTATTGTCCACCTCCTACAATGATTCAACAACTAGGCCTTTATAGCCATGATCCCGAGATTGGACATATAACTTGAATAGAAATTTCAATCATCATGAAGGTGCATTTAACTTGTCAACCCATGGATGTGAACTTGAAATGGGTCAGCACAATATGTGCACTTGGAACCCAAAGTAACCATTTTCATTCTACAACTAAGAAAGACACAATGCTAAAAGTAAATTGCTTAGGAAGGAATAACATGAATCCTAACCATAAATAAAAAATTACACTAAGCTAAAATGCATGACATAAATGAAAATCTGAGCAAAAAACATGGCAATACTTTGTCTACCTTGGTTGTAGGAATAGTCACAGAATGGAATTCTAGTGGCTCTAGGAACAATTGGTGCTATATTTTTAACTTATTACTAAACAACAAGTAATACTAAACTAAGGGAT
Source organism: Sequoia sempervirens (assembly GCA_007258455.2). Lineage (NCBI taxonomy): Eukaryota > Viridiplantae > Streptophyta > Pinopsida > Cupressales > Cupressaceae > Sequoia > Sequoia sempervirens. Next base: position 351,532,788 of record VDFB02000015.1, on the reverse strand, counting down.
ATATTACTCACCAAGTGGCCCCCCTTGGATAAGTATCATCTAAGACTAATGAGAACTTAGATGCTCAAACTTAGAACTTTATTTTATTCACTATAAATCATGAGTACAAAAGAGTAATATATTTGTATTACTAAAAAATAAAGAATGCAAGTACAATATAAAATCATGGAACCTCTAGATAAGGAGCTTCAGATCTTTATTTATACTATCAACTAAACAAGACAGTCAACTCCACGAACTGGGAGGATGCCATTTACCTAGGAAAATAGAGAAAATGGAGTGGTGACAGTTACGCATGCATGGAATATGATTAGAAATGTAGGTTCAAATGTAGATTTATCACAATAGTAACACTCGCATCTACTCAAATAGCATTAAAGTCCACTACAAGGTGGTTACATTTAGTTTACATGAGGAATCTCCTACCATCGACCTCCTTTGACTTTTGAGAAATTCCTTTGTAGGACGTTATGATACATGCCCAACTGGCAGTGTCTTCCTCAATTTAGCATCCTAAACTTACCTGCATGGCAATGTTAGTACACACAATAATTGCATATCTACAACCACCTTAAGGAACATTCATTAACCACATGCAATATTAATATAGACATCCATATAACATGCCATTTATCATTAGACGTTTGTAGAAATAAGATTAAGCCCAATGTTGATAGTTTGAGGAAAATATCATAAAAGTATCAACACTTAATGTCAAAGTCCATGGTAACTTTAGCAAATAACCCATGAATTCTACCTAAAACTAGACCATATTCTAGACTCATCACTCCCCCAACCTAAGATCTTGTTGGTCCTCCAATAGGGGAAGGGCTGTTCTTTTGCTTGGTCAATGTTCTAAAATTTGCAACTGACAACTATCCCACATTAGCGTGTGCTGTGTGTGAATTAGGATCCCAATAGAATCCTCCCAATCTATCCAATCTGCTGCATCTCTGTCTCTCTATAGTAATGTCATAGTGGTAGAACCTGAAGTTTAGTACATGCCACATTAGGATGGGTGGTTGAAAAGTTAGGGGAAGCTAGAATCCCCACTTTTTCCTTCCAATGTGAATATATCTATCAACCCTTTTAAGAGTTACTGCATAGTTCTGGATGGAATGAGGCTCAACCTTCTTGAGATCATCAGTTAAGCTATTCCATCTTTGTGAGAGGTATCTCTTCATGGTTTCCTCTTTTTCTTTTTCCTTTGTCTCATATTCACTATAAACTACTTCTATCCAAGGCATAATCCTATTACCATAGCTAGCTCTGAAAAGAATTCTATGCCATCCCCTGAAGATATCCCTTGGATTCCTTGATTAAGCCCTAATGGGAAAAGGGATGTTATACTCCAATTGCTTATAAGCCCCATATTTCTATCCCCAACTAATCTCATTTTGTACCCAAGACATGAATGCTCCTAATTGGACATCCCCAACATACAACAGTGGATTCCAATCATGGTCTTGAGTTACAACATAATTATGCAAATAAAACTCACCCAACAAATTCTTCATTTTAGGGGAAGCAATTTGATAAGCATTGAAAAATTCAACAAGGATCTCAATAGAAGGGTTCAAACTTGAGAAAATTCTTTCCAATCTAAAAGAGAGATATTTCTCCTTCAAATTTAGAGCATATACCCTTGGAGGGGTCCTACATTAAAAAATATGTGGTACCAAGGCTGCCATATCATCCACCTTCTTCAAGGTGGCAATTTCTTCATCTTTATATTCAATCTCCTCATCTCTCTTTTTTATTTCCTTCTTCAATCTATGTTTTTCCTCTTTCCATTCCTCTTCTCTTCTTTGCATATCTTTCCATAAATTCATGGCTACCTAGTGCATTGAAAAATTAGGGGGGTTATGTGTTCCTACCAACATCTTCTTTGGCACTAATGTTAACTACAATGATTCAATCTGTCCCATCAATTTTGGCTATAGGGGTATTGATTATTCTCCCAATTTGGGCTGTTGCTGTAGGGACTCCTGCTCTTGTTGTAGGACCTCTTGCTGCAGGAAGTCCTAATTTTCCTCATATTCTTGATTTTTGACTTGTTCTGCAATATTAGCAAGATCAACCAATGTTATGTTTGTTGCTGCCTTAAATATATTTTCCTCCTTGACATTCTCCTACTCCATTGGAGCTTCTATGTCCCCTTGTGGTATTTCTCTAGAATTAGGGCTTTCCTACCAAGGCATATCAAAGGTTGGCTCGACTGGTCTTTCTTTCTTAAGAGGGCTCTCATGTTTTTCTTTGGCTGTAGGATGAATAGTGTCAACCTTTCTCTGCTTAGAGCTTGGAACCTCTTTTTTTGTCAGCTGTCTTTTGGCTTTTCCTTTTCTTGTTTCTACTTCCCTCTTTTGTGCCCTATTTTTTATTAGAATTCCAAGTGGAACATCATCATCAGAGTTAGGGGAAGAACTTTCTTTGTTTGAGTGCTCTATCCTAGAAGAGCTAATTTTTATGGTTTCTTCTACTGCAAGAGGGTTCACACTCAAGCTTGTGCTAGAGGTTGAAGCACCAAGAGCGGCTTCAACCATGATCAATCTGCTACTAGACCTACGGGGTTGAGGTAAAACCCTAGGTTGCAAGTGCTTAGGTCTAATTTGATTAATTTTTATGAATTCTTCCCATGTAATTCTAGATACATTGTGCAAGAACTTCTCAACTAGCAGTTTAATCAGAAAATGGTGGGAAACAAAATTGTCCCTACCTTTTTGAGTCTCAACCACCATGATTGAGAGAAGGTTGTATAACATGTTTGACACATTCATCCTCCTTCCGTGCCTCATATGATTCAAAAACTTGAAGTGCACAAAATGCAAATTTGACTGGTGACCTTCACAGGTGATGTATTTTATGACATAAAAAACTATTTGCTTCCATGGCTTGGGTAGAGACATTCTCTTGGCACCCTATTTATCTATGCTCAATGGAGGCTTGTTTGGCTATGTAAATTCAGCCCTAGCTAATCTGGCATCTTTGGAAGTAGGGTAATTTTCACCATCAGTAGGTAACCTTGTGAATTTTGCAATTCTTTCTTTAGTTTCTATCACCTCCAATCCTTTTACCATGGCCTTCCCTTTAGACAATGTCTGGGCGGAATCTAGCACAACATCTTCATCAAAATAATCTAGCTTCAAGAAGTAGTCAATCCACCCATAGTTTCTAAATTCAGCCATATAGGGTGCATCTTGCAATAATACATCATGCACCGTGGGTTCATTCCAAATTAACCCACCTCCCATTGTCTGCAACCAAAAAAATACTCTAGGGTTTCTTTCCTGCAATTTTGTCTAAAAATAAAATTCACCTTCTTGTAACACTTGCTAATTTTCCAATGCTAATGTCAACTGAATTTTCCCTTTTTTTAACTTATGTTTTGTTTGCAACGTAACTTGAGATATGATAAGGTCAATAATGGCAAGGAGGGAGTAATAAAGGAAAGCTATAATGAAGAAAAATGGTGGCAATAGTTGGTGTCACTTTACACATGTGAGACATCCACTCACCAGATTTTGAATCAACCTAATTTAAATTTTTCTGATGTAGACTAGCATGGACTGACATGTGGGAAAAATATTCACATCTTTTCCTTCCCCCCAACCTAAATTTGGGCATGTTTCCACACATGCAAAATGATGATTTGATAGGGTAGGAAATAGTTGCATGCTATGGTGAACATCCATACTAACGTACAACAATTAAATTAATTCACTTAAAGATAATTAAGATATAAAAATTAATGTACACATACCTAAATGTGTGGAGGATTCATTGCAAAGATTGTGGAGAAAGTACCGTTCACCTTTTAAAGAAATAAGTTGAAAAATTAATGAAGATGAGGTGGGATGAGGTGGAGTGAATGAAGTGAAGTGATGGAAGAGAGAGAAAGGTGGAAATGGATGGGTGGATGAGTAGATGGGTGAAGAAATGGACTCCCACAGAAGTGAAAGTCTTTATTATGAAAAGTATGTACCTTAGTTAGCTAGAAGAAGGGACACTAGGTCCACTTCCTCCAGCTGCACGAAGATTAGATATTGCATGTTGAGTGAATTGCTACAAGAAATCCTCCTTGGAAGTTGGCTTGTGATATAGTCTGAGGAAATGACCATTGAAAAGCAACTTAAATCTGACTAGGTCAATAGTAATGAGTTGTACAACACCATTAGGAAATACCTTAGCAACCTCATATGGTCCTAGCCACCTTGTTTGCAATTTTCTTGTATTTTCCTAATATCTCAAGTCATAGAGCAGGGCCTAATCTCTTGGTTTGAATTTCTTGTCCTTGATGAATTTGTCATGCTCTGATTCTGCACTACCTTTGTGTGATGTAGGGCTGCTCTTCTCATCTCATCCAAAGCATTTAGCTGAATGATTCTTTCTCTCTGTGCCTCAGAGATATCCATCCCCAAATCTACTGCAGTCCTAAGAGTCTTGTGTTCAAATTCAATGGGAATCATAGCTATCTTTCCATACAACAACTCAAATGGAGTGAAGCTTGTAGTTGTTTTCTAGGTAGTTCTATAGGCCCAAATGGCTTCTGGTAATCTATTTTCCCAATCCTTTATGTGGATAGCTGTTGTCTTGGTTAGAATAGCTTCAATTTCTCTATTAGTTACCTCAACTTGGACATTAGCTTAGGGGTGATAAGGAGTGGACTTTCTGTGCATTATGTTGTATTCATTAACTAGTGCTACAACAAAGGTTGATGTGAATTAAGCCCCTTGATCAGCCACTATCTCTTGGAACTCCATATCTTGTGAAAATATCCTCATAAAGAAATTTTGCAACTTTGTTATCCTGTGCACGCTTCATGGCCTTAACTTCTACCCGCTTTGTTACATAATAAGTGCATACCAAGATATAAGACTTACCATTTGATGGAGGGTCAATGGGTCCTACAAAATCCAATCTCCACTTGTCAAAGGGAGTGATTACTACCTTAGGGAAAAGTGGCATCTCATCAGATCTAGCTGGTCTTCCCATTCTTTGACATCAATCACATTTTCTAGTATACCTTCCTACGTCCTTGTGGAGTGTTGGCCAGTAATATCTTGTGTTCAAAATCTTCATTGCTGTCCTCTTGATTACAAAATATCCTCCACATGGTTCATTGCAGCATGCATGCAAAATGTCACATGTCTTGTCTTCTCTCACACATCTCCTTATGACATGGTCTGGTCCAATATAAAACAAACATCCAACAATCGAGGAGAAAGGAAAATATTTTTCAATGAATTCCCTTTTCTCTTTTGGAGAGAAGTGAGGAGGAACTCTACCTATGACCAAATAATTGGCTATGTTAGCATACCAAGGTGTTTGTATACTGATAGAGAATATATGCTCATGAGGAAAATAGTCATCTATGGCTTGATCATCCTCTGATGTAGTCAACCTTGAAAAGAAATCTGCAACAACATTGGCATTCCTTGGCTTATCCACAAAGGTTATGTAAAATTATTTCATCAATAATAACCATCTTGATAGTCTACCTGTGACCAAAGGTTTATTGTTGAGATATCTAATGGCTACATGATTAGTGTGCACAAAGATTTGGTAACCTGTTATGTAATGTCTGAATTTCTTTAGTGCATAAATTACTACTAGCATTTCTTTTTTTGTCACAGTATAGTTGAATTTAGCTCCTTGCAAATTTTTTCTGACATAATAAATGGCATTTTCAATAGCTCCTTGTTTATGTCCTAAGACTGCTCCTATGTCATAATCTGATGCATCAATATGGATGTGGAAAGGAAGCTTCCAATTAGGTCCTTTGAGTATAGGAGCATGTGTCAAAGCTACCTTTAAGTTAGAATATGCCTTGTCACAAGCTTCAGTCCACTTGAATTTGGCATCTTTAGTGAGAAGAGTATACAATGGTGCTACTACCTTGCTAAAATACTTGATGAAACACCTATAATATCCTATATGGCCCAAGAAAATCCTAACATCCTTCTATTTTGTAGGTGTGGGAAAATTTGTGATTATTTGTCGGATCTACTTGAATTCCATTGTGGGAGATGTGGTGGCCAAGGACTACACCTTCCTGCATCATCATGAAACACTTTTCACTATTTAAGGACAAGTTTTGGTATTCACATATCTATAGGACTCTCCTGATATTTTCCAATGCTTGATTAAAATCAACACCATAAGTGGTAAAGTCATCCATATAAATTTCCATGCAATCATGAGAAATTTCTAAAAATATGCTAATGACTGCCCTCTAGAAAGTTACAGGTGCATTAAGCCAAATGGGAGTACTGAGTAGGAATAGGTTCCCCATGGATAGAAAAATGTGGTCTTCTCCTAGTCCTATGGTGCAATTTGGATATGGTTGTAGCCGCTAAATCCATCGAGAAAAGAAAATTATTGATTTCCTGCAAGTGTGTCCAATACTTGATCGATGAAAGATAAGGGAAAATGGTCCTTCTTGGTGGTAGCATTAAGTTCCCTGTAATCAACAAAAACTCACCATTTCCCTCTTTTTTTGGGAACAATCACTAATGGAGACACCCATTGGCTATCTGAAATGGGGTAGATAAATCTTGCATCTGACAATTTCTGCAATTCCCCTTTTACAATTTCTCTTAGTGTAGGGTTAATTCTTCTTTATGGCTACCTCATTGGGGTGCAATCATCTCTGATATAAATTCTATTTGTACAAATTTTAGGGTCCAATCCCTTCATATCATGATAATCCCACGCAAATGCATGTTGATGGGTCCTTAATAAGTTTTCCAATAACAATTATTTTACTTCACTTAATTTATTATTAACATTCAAATAATTTCCTTCTAACACTTGTACTTGTGTAGTTGAATCTATCGTGGCTGCTTCATTAACACATGGTACCTTTATTTCATATGGAAACAATGTAAGGGACATACCTATTGCTGCAGGAAGTCTATCTACAGGAACAATGATTGTAGGAAGAACTTTTGCAGGAACAGTGGTTACAGGAAGAGCAGACAAAAGTGTCTTGACTAGAGTAGTAGAATGAGAAGATGATGCTTCCTCCACTTCACAATGGTTTTGAATGATGTTATCCAATACTACATCCTCATCTTGAAGCTGCATGAAAGAGCTTCTACCTAGCATCATAAGATACACCACAAAATTAACTTCCTCAACCTCTTCACCAACATGTGGCCATACGAGATTATCTTCATCATGAGATGACTGAGCAGGAGGATAAAGAACAAAATTTTTGGTGCTCTTCCCATTTGAAATGATCATGTCACCTAATTGAAGTCCAATATATGTATCTATAGTTTCTAACCATGGCCTTCCAAGAATAATGGGATACTCGCCTAGTGTAGCCTTAGGAGAAAGAATCATGAAGTTTGTTGGGTACTCCCAGGAGTCTAAAACTACCACAAGATCCTCCACTATACCATCAAGGTTAATATTAGAACTATCAACAAGTTGTAGGACATTAGGAGAAGATCCAATGCTTGCAACATTTAGTTATTGTAGGATGTCCTTGGTCATTACATTTATTGCTACCCCTAAATCAATTAGAGCATTCTTTATTTGAATCCCATTTATAACAACTACTACCACATGACTACCTGATTCATTGTACTTGGGGATAGTCACTTTTCTAAGCATGATGTCAGCTAGCTATCCCACCACATGAACTGTAATTGGGTCTTTCTTTTTCCTTCCTAGATTCTTGAGCCATGCTTCCTTGATTTCCTTTCCATAGATTGGAACATCCTTTATGGCCTCAAATAGAGGTATCTGGACACATATATGCTTTAGTTAATCCAAGACATCAAAATTTGTATTCTCCTTTTCTTCCTTCTTCTTGGAAACTTCCAATCTCTGAGGAAATGATGGTTCTTGTTCAGTTTGCTTGACTTGGACTGGTTCAATAATTTTAGTTGCACTTGACTGAATGAGATCATTCAGAGGTTCCTCCTCCTCTTCCATAGGAATCTCAGTGATAATGGGCTTGGAAGGGGTTGGTAGAGTAGTTCCTAAATGAAAGTGGATATCACTTACACTCACAACATATGCAGGGAATTGATTTGAATTAGTAGAGTATGCAAGTTGCTACTGTGGTTTATTTTTTGGATTAGGTGTGGGTTGAGTAGGTTTAGGTGCATTTGAGCTTGGAATAGTAGGTAGAGGCATTATAGAAGGCTGTCAATGCTGAGAAGGTGGTTGCATGTAGCTAATTGTCTAGGTAGGCCATTGATTTATTTGCTACCAATTTCTTAGAGGTGGCTACCAATGCCCTTGGGATTGCTATCAATTTCCTTGAGGTTGCTACCACTGGGGTGGAGAGCTTTGATGAGTGGGCCAAGAATTTGGAGGGTTACTCCAAGGCTATGGTGGATATCCTCCATAGATGGATGGATATGAGGGCTGCCATTGTTTACTAGCTGAGTAGGAATTAAAATATGGCCCAATATAAGATACTGGATCTGGTGGCATACCTTGTCTTGGAGCCCAAGGCTTCCTTTGTGCAACATAGTAGACTTGGTCTTCTTCAAGCTAGATTGGATTGAACTTAGGTGCAATCTACTCTCCTTCAATATTGTCTACCATCTTGCATTTGTAGTCCTTCTTTTGTCTGCAATGGGGGCAATATTGTACCAACATTGCCTTTGCCTCCTCTTGTTTCTTCTTAGCCTAAAATGTATCCAACTGAGTAGCTAGATTGTTTATAATTTATTTCTTGAAATCTACCAGCAAGTGTGTGATCTCCATTCTTGAGACTCCATTGGTAGTTGACTTACCCATGGAAGATTGGTAAGCTATCCTTTTCTTTAAAGCTGCCCTAGAGTAGTTCTGACATATTTTCTTGATAAATTCCCAAGGAATTTGGGAGATATATCCTCCTCCCATTAGGTCCAAGGCATCCGTGCAATTATTATTGATTCCTCTCAGGAAAAGAAACTTTTGTAAGTCTTCATTGAGTGTATGGTGTGGAGAATTTTATAGGAAAAATATAAACCTTGCAATATAATCTTCCAAGCTCTCATCTTCCTTTTTCCGCATCTTGAAAATGTCACTTCCTCTCATGTCATTGCCCCTACAATATTCCTTGTATTTCTTAAGAAATTTTGTCTTCATGTCTTCCCAAGTTTCCATAGTATCTCTACCTAGGCTCATGAACCATCTTAATGTAGCCTCTTTTAGAGTGGTAGGAAATAGATCAAGCCTATGGGCATTGGTGGTATAATCATAACTCTATAGAGTATGTCAAACTCAAACAAAAAGGTATCAGGATCTTCTGTGACAAGTCCATAAAACTTGGGGAGTGTTGAAGTAGGGATGTTTTTGATGTTGTCAACTCCATTTTGATGGGAAATGGGGAAAGAAAAAGCTAGTTGGTTAGGTCTATTCCTATTTGCATGACCCATGCTTGCTTGATGTAGTTCCAAAGCAAAGAGGTTCTCAAGATGATTTTGGTCTTCAAAGGAGACTTCAAAACTAGTCAAATAAGGAAATACATCAGCAAAGGGGTGTGGATCTTCTTCTTCTTCTTCTCTTGGTAGGTTCTGATATTCAACTATCTAGAATGGATTAGGATTGTTAGGAAGGAATCTCCCATAATCATCCCTTCTCCTTCCTCTACGCATGTAGTATCACTCACTATCAACCATCTCACACAAAGAATTGGTAAAGAATAAGGGGGTCATTACTTCCTAAATGAGTGTATATGAAGAACAACTTCCAAAAACACTACAACAAAAAAAACTACCAATGACTCCAAAGAACTCCCTAGCTTGACACCATCCCTAACAATGAAGCAAAAAATTTCCGCCTTCTATAATGATTCAACAACTAGGCCTTTACAACCATGATTCAGAGATTGGACATCTAACCTGAATAGCCATTTCAATCATCATGAAGGTGCATTTAACTTGCCAACCTAGGGATGTGAACTTGAAATGGGTCAGCACAGTATGTGCATTAGGAACCCAAAGTAGCCATTTTCATTCTACAACTATGAAAGACAATACTGAAAGTAAATTGCTTAGGAAGGAATAACATGAATGCTAACAATCAATCAAAAATTACACTAAGCTGAAATGCATGACACAAATGAAAATTTGAGCAACAAACAGGGCACTACTCTGTTTGTCTTGATTGTAGGAACAGTCACAAAATGGAATTTTGGTGGCTCTAGGAACAACTGGTACCATATTTTTAACTGATTACTAAACAAGTAATACTAAAATAATACTAAACTAAGAGACAAATTACTCACCATGTGGGCCCCCTTGGATAATTATTCTCTAAAACTAATGAGAAATCAAATGCTCAAACTCAAAACTTTATTTTATTCACTGTAAATCATGAGTACACAAGAGTAATATATCTGTATTATTAAAAACTCAAGAATGAAAGTACAATATCAAATCACACAACCACCAAAGAAGGAGCATAAAATATTTATTTATACTATCAACTAAACAAGGCAGTCAACTCCATGAATTAGGAGGACACCATTTAGGGAAAACAAAGAAAGTGGAACGACGACGGTTATGCATGCATGGAATCTGGTCAAACATGCAGGTCCAAACGTAGATTTAGCACAATAGTAATGCCCACATTTGATTAACCAACATTAAAGTCCACTCCAAGGTGGTTACATTCATTTTGCATGAGGAATCTCTTACCCTTGGCCTCCTTTGACTTTTGAGTGATTCCTTTGCTGGACATTATGGTGCATGCCCATCTAGCAGTGTCTTCCTCAATTTAGCATCCTCAACTTATCTGCATGGCAATGTTACTACACACAATAACTGCATATTTGTAACCACCTTAAGGAACATTCATTAACCACATGCAAGATTAATATAGACAGTCCATATAACATGCCATTTATCATTAAAGGTTTGCAGAAATAAGATTAAGCCCAATGTCAATAGTTTGAGGAAAATATAATAAAAGTATCAACTCTTAATGTCAAAGCCCATGGTAACTTCAACATATAAACCATGAATTATACCTAAAACTAGACCATATTCTAGACTCATGAAGTATCATGGCTCTGTGGGAGCTTGTGGCAATGATGTGGATTCACTATTTGATGGTGGCTGGTATTCTTTACATGAGATGGTTATCTTCATGTGGTATGGAGATGCTGACATCTTAGTTAGCCATGAAGGACTCTTTAGTCTTTGGTTGAGGTGTCATGATTTTTCATTTGACATGTGATCTTGGTTTGATAGGATGGTTTTGTTATTATGTCATGGTGTACTCTTGATATTGCATTTGAGTGTTGGCATGATATAAGTACATGATATGTTCATTGGAGCATATGATATTTGTTCAAGGAGATGAGAGATCATGATGTCATGATTGAGAACTACTGTTCCTATGGTTTGGATATGAATTTAATATTGGTTGGTTCTCTTGGTATTGACTACATTGATCATTTTCTTGAGAGCTTCATGATGGTGCTTTGTTGCATTTGGAGTTTGGCATGGATTGATCAATTATAGGTACTCATAGGTAGATGGAGACATAGATGAGGTTAGGAGATCTCTTGACATTAGAGACATGTGTTGAGAAAGTTACTCATTAATTAGGTTTCAACTAGAAGTTTGAGGAGCCTACATCTTGGTTGTACATGAGTTCAACATGGACCTATGAGGAGATTGTTCTTAGATGAGTCATGATGACTTGGACATCTTGCAGGAGCATTCTCATTCCCCACTCTTGGTTTACTTGATGGCTTTTCATCTGAGAGGTATTTCCCATTATTATTTTCTGATGCATTATGTTTTAAGTTTTATCTTCTCATGCATATGGATCTCGATCTATGGTTTGTTAGTTATAGAGGGTTCATTTGAGGCATGTTGGTATGATTATCTCCTTATGCATTGTGAGATTATTCATTGATGTTGAGTTTAAGATATGTTATTGGGATTTTTTCCTTTATTGGGAATGGATTTGGTTTGATCTTCCTTTGGTTTGAGATGAATACATCTTGGATATGGTTAGATGTGGATAATGATATTCTCTTTGGGATTTTATGGAGGAGATCATACTTATCACAACTTAGCATTTAGAGGTGTGTGTAAAAGGACATGCTACAAGTTTTGATTTGCACATTCTATCTTTGGTCTTGTTCTACTTCTTGGATGTTTGTATTCACATTCCATTGGTTTTGAGATCTTGTGTGGAGCTATGGAAATCACTAGGTTTGTGGTCATGTGTTATTCATTATTATTTGTTGACAACATGGAGGTTCCTTTATCTCATTCCTTTATTGAGTGTGAAGAACTTGAGAGAGCTATGGAGAGTTGTAACGATAGATGTATTGCAACATGTTGGTTAGAAGGATTTGCATATCTTTATGGATTTTCCTTGGTACTACATGATGTTGGTTACACTTCTATGTGTTGCTATTGGTGGCTCTTTAGATGCCTTGATCATTTCCAAATTTGACATTACCTTATGCATTGGGAGTTCCTAGTTGCGTATGTTCATTATATGACATATTTGTCACCCGAAGCTTGTGATTACATGTTATGGGTTGTACATGTTGATGACATGAGGTTCAATTGTTATGATTTATATACCTTTTAGGTATGGATAGTTAGATGTGTTATCATTTGTTTTGGGTGCTATTTCCAGCTATGGTGATTATATCTTGACAGCTATTGATACATACTTGTTATTGTTGGATTGAGTGTTTGTGTATTGGGATATCAATTGGAGGCAAGACTTATGCTTCTTTATGATAGATAGTGTGGCATCACTTTGTATGGATTCCTATCTTTATGCATTTAAATTATGGAGGATGAGAGAATTCATGTTTGAGATGGTGGTCACCTTGATTCTTGTTGCAGGTATCTTGATGGAGCACATGGAGTACTTTGATTCCTTGATGGTATATGTGGCTATGGATATTATTCCCTTGTTCATGTTTGAGTTTACTTGTTTACCCCTTATGCAATGTACATGAAAAATGAGATAATGTTAGGAAAATGTGTTTTTACCACCTTGCATAATGTTATTAATGTAATATTTATTTAAAATGTGGTGCACATAAGGAATCTAGGGATGCATGCATCACATGAGTCTAACATTCTTGGGGATACTTTATGTGTTTTATGTACATTGGATTAAATATTTAATGTGGGGTTGCACATGGGAAAAAAATTTAACATTGAGAAAACTTAGTACTAAGAATTAAATGTGGGGGTTAATGGTTTTGTAAGCTCATGGTATTAGACACATGATTTTATGTAATACCACTTGGTCATTTTGTTTGAGCTTGTTTCTATAAAAGAAAACAAATGGGTAGTTGTCTAAGGTTGGCTTGTTGAGAGTATCTCTTGTTAGAATTTGTGAGGGTTGAATCATGTCATGGGATGTGTGGTTACATTATTATTCACATGGATTTGTTGTAGAAGGATTGATGTTTTAATGGTGTTCATGGAGGACTTTGAAGATGTATTAAAATGTTTATTGTTGAATAATACATGAGTGATGGATGCTTTTGGAGGCTTAGGTTTTTTCCCTCTTAATGGTCCTCTCAGGGTATATCTTGTGTCATATTTGATGGTATCTTGTTTATTCTTTTGCATATGGATTCTAAATACTTGTTTGCATAGATTTCTCTATTTGAGTTATTCAGAAGTTATCTTAGGTGGATGCATATTTCATCTCAATAAAACATATCAATGCCATCATATCTCTTGATAAAGAGATTGAAATTGTTGATCCATGATTGTGCTCATTGTAGGAACAAAATATCTATTAAGGTGACGATATTGGATGTTGCATTAGATGCTTTAGGCAATTGGTTTGTAGGTAGTTGGTTTGTTCTAACAATGATCGATGCTAATATTTTTTCATGAATGTTTGTGTTTTTGATGATTTCCATATTTTCTTTTTCCTACTTTGTCAAAGATGAAGGTGATACTAGGTTTATTATGGATGAAAATTTATTACGGATGGGCAAGTTGGGATGAATTTTTTTTAGAATTTTTGGATTTTTTAAAAACTTTTTTTGGATGAATTTGACACTATTTTTAGAATTTTTGAGATATATGAATGTTTTTGGATTTTATAATATGCATTGTTTTTGGATTTTTTGACTATTTGATGTTTTTTTTTTTTCAGATTATGCATTATTTGGATGTTTTTGGATTATTTAAGATGTTTTTTGGATTTTTTTTATTTGGATGTTTTTGGATTTTTTTGTGATTATTTGGATGTTTTTAGATTTTGCATTTTTGACAATGAAGAAGGATCCAATTCAACTAATAGGAGGATGATGTTATCTACCATTTATTGAGACAACCCTAGGATGGAAGAGAATCTCGATAGATGGTAGATGATGCTCACTACACATGGCATCTATTTGTCAATTTTTCACCAAGATACTTGTCCAAAGTGCTACCAAAGCGGTTTTCACTTAGAGGATGATTTTTTATCTTTACTATTTTATCTTATTTTTTAAATTTTTTACTTTATCAATTTTATTTTATTTTTGACTTTTGAATGGGATAACCCAATGGGTTAAGCGTAGAGTTGCTTGAGGTGACTATTGCTAATAGGATCATACAAAGGGTTGCCTTTAGGTGTAGCTAGTGGATAGGCTCCTGAGCCATAACTAGTTGTGACGATAATCATTCCTAACCTATTAGGTTCAAACTTTCCTTTGTTATCTTGATCTAGTTGGTTCTTTTGGTTCTCCTTAAGGACTAGATCTCCCACTTGGAATTTTCAGTCCTTGTGTTGACCCCATTGACACTTGTGTTTGGCATTAATGTCAAATATATGGCAAGGTTTCAATGTTATGTGTGAGGCATAAATATTCATGAGTCACATTGACTTCATCACTATTTGCGAAGGTTTAGCATATTGGTACTTGTCATATTAATGTGCAAGGTTTTGTTTTGGTTTACACATTGCTTTATCATAGACTCATAGACCGTCACATTGGTCTTATGTTTTTGACCTTGGCATACATTTGTGGCATTCATTGAAGGTTTAGTGTTATTTTTTTGGTCACAACGGAAGAATATATTTTGATGTTTATGGGTGATATAGTTGACAATGGTGATATTGTCATAACATATTTGGAGGAAAAAGTTTTAAAGTATTGGGCATTAATATTCCCTAAGGCATTGGAAATTAAAAGGGAAATACATTCCATTTCGAGGTCATAATATTTGAAAGACATGTCATAAAACAAAGGGTGCATGAGCTTATTCCATTATTCATTTTGTTGATTTATTTTATTTGAAAGAGCTCTCTCAAGCTAGGGCATGACAAAACAATTAGGCAACGATGATAATATTGGAAACACTGTGAAATGATTAAGGATCTAAAAAGATGGGGTAGTTACTAGCCGGTAGTAGAAATGGTTTCAAGGGCATATATAAGTGATGGTAATCTTGTGTACGAATGCTTTCAAGTGATATCTTTCTTTTCCCATGCTAATCCTATTTTTGTGTTAAGATTCTTGCAAACAAACAAAGATCTATTTAATGTTTTGTTTTTTGCTAAAATTGCATTAATAAAGTTTTTAATCCTCTCAAAAGATTGAAGGAAAAAGTATACTATAAAGGGGTTATGTCGATTAAGTGTTTTTATATTGGGCGCATCTTTGAATTTGGAGATTGTCTTAATTACTCCTACTACTAGGGTATGGGGTCTTCAAATATTTTTGTTGTTTCAAATGTTTCAAAAGCTAAACATGGATTTTTAGGTCATTGAATATGCTTTGAAGGAATTGACCTTGCAGTGTTTATGTAATGTCTTGCAAGGTGTTCCTAATCTCTAGTGATAGGTTTTTGTGACAATATTTTGGTGATTGTAATCTCTGGTGAGAAGTATCTTGTTGACAGTTAAAACTGTTTGATTATGAGTAGATTTATAATGTCTTCATTGCTGTCAAGTTGTGTTGGATGGTTGATTGAATGCCATATTGATATTACATAGTCTTGTAATATGAAAGGAAATTTATTGTTATGATTATGAAGAGTGTGATTGCATTAGAAAGAGACATCATTCTTGATATGAGAGTTATTGGTTTATAGTGATTCAAAATTTATGATTATTTGATTTGTATATTTGGTACATTGAGAAGAATCTGTAGAGCATTGGTTTCATTGTATGATGTATCATTGTTTATAATCACAATATATACAATGATATATTGTATATGAAATAAATTGTACTTTGCTTCTAAATCTCAAGTGATATGAGATCAGGAGATGTTGAGTAGAGAAACAAATATGATACTCTATATGTGAATTCAAAAATATTTGAAAAGTGATAATGCATAAGCTAGTGAGGCACATTGTCAGTGAGGCACATTGCTTTGCTAGTGAGACATTTGAAATCTATTAGTGAGATAGTATTGTTAGTGAGACACATTGTAGCTAGTGAGGCAATTTTACGAGTGGTTTCTATAATGTTCTTAGTCTCTATGATCTAGTTATGGTATTTATGTTCATTCATGTTAAAAATACTCACATATGCTAGAGAACTAAATTGCTCTGAAGCTTGCACTTTACATGTTCAAATTTGTAAAATTCTAAGTCAAGGTCATTTTGATTTGATATACCACTCATTCACCCCCTTCTTAGTGGTATTGTACTCCAACACCTTGATCTTCTTTTTGTAGCTTCTATAGAGATGATTTTGATAGGCTTGAAGATGGTTTAGTGCATGAAGACATCTTTCATCTAGAAACTCTATCTTGTTTAGTTTGGAAACTCTATTGTTAGTACATGATAAAGCTGGCCAACACGATTTAGGTATGTAATCAACCTGGGGTGTGATGAAGATGACTCTTGCCCCTGATCCATGCTAAGTGTGAGAACCATCAAAGTATAACTTCCACTGACTAGTAGAAGGGATGGTGAGTATTGCTTCATTTAGGAAGTCAAATATGAGAGGATTATCATCATATATTGGTTCTTCCACTAGTTGATATGCTATTAGTTGATCTTTGATTGTCTTTCATCCACATATTCTATGGCAAATTCATCGAGTATCATAACCCATTTATCTATACAACCTGTGATTTTTTTTCTTTATATTTCAGTGGATCTACCTTAGATATGAGGTTGACTTGTCAGTTAAGCATATAGTGTTGTAGCTTTTGGGAAGAAAATACAACCACTAGACATGCTCACTCTATAAGGTTATAATTAATCTCATAACCAACTAGTGTTTGACTTATGTAGTAGATTTTTTTTTCCTTTCTTGAATCATCGTGTTGTGCTAAGAGAGCACCTATTGTTGTTGTTGTTGTTGAGATATGAAAGATCAATGGTTTATCTACCACTGGAAGCATTGAAACTAGAGGTAATGCTAGATAATATTTTAGATGTTGAAAATCTTGTTGACACTTCTCATCCCATTTAATGTGATATCCTTATGAAGGAGATGAATAAATGGGTGAAATTTTTTTGCTAGCCATGCTATACACCTTTTGATAGATTAGAGTTTCCCTTGTAAACTTCAGAGTTACTTTAGGGTTTTAGGTGGAGGAATATCAATGATTGATTTGAATTTTTTAGGATCCACCTCAATACATCTTCAAGACACTATGTATCCCAAAAAATTTCTCGAAGTGACTACAAAGACACATTTCTTCAAATTTAGTCTCACATGATATTTTTCAAGCCTTTTGAAAAATTCTAGCTAGCACCTCTAGGTGTCCTTTTCTTGTCACTGATTTAGATAAAATTTCATCTACATAGTCTTCCATGATGTTCTGGAACATTTCATGGAAAATTACTTTCATAGCTTACTAGTAGGTTGCTCATAAATTTTTGAGACCAAAAGGCATAACATTCCAATAGTGTGTACCCCAAGGGTATGTGAAAGTTGTTTTATGTTGGTATTCTTTTGTTATCTTGATTTGATTATACCAAGAAAAACCATTCATGAGGGATAACATCTCATGTCCTATTGTAAGATCCACTATGATGTCAATATTTGGCAATGGGAAGTTGTCCTTAGGATAAGCTTTGTCCAAGTCTCTGAAATTAGTATAGATGTAGATTCCTTGGTGGATTTGGAAATTGGTACTAGATTAGAAACCCACTTTGAATAGTTGACCTATCTTATGAAACCCACGTCTAACAATTTCTATATCTCTACCTTCACCAATAATGCAATTTGCGGGTGCATTTTTTTGTAGCTTTTGCTTCATAGGTTTAGCTTCTGGATATAACATTAAGTGATGTACCACTAGTGCAATATCTGGTCTAGGAATGTCAGTGTAAGACCAAGTGAAGTTGATCTTATGTTCTTTTAGGAATGTTGTGAATATAAAACGTGATATTTGATCTATTAGTGGTTCCAATATTCACTTGCTCAAAATCCTCTACTAGCATTGCTGAACTTTATTGATGTTGAGCCATACTTGGGAGGTTGAATAGGTGCCTCAAAGAGGCTTTCACCCTTTTATTTTTTTACTTTTTCATGATTTGAAGTGTCACAAATTATGGTTTTCACTTGGTGATCTATTTATGATTTTTACATTTTTATTTTTGTGATTGAAGGATTCAAGGTTCTCCCCAAACTATGCTCTCACATCAAGTTCTATGTTGAACCTCGCTTTTTGGTCTCCTAGAAGGATGCCATCTTTAAGTACCATAAACTCAGAAATAGCTTCATTATTTTCAAATAAATCTAGAATCGATTCTTGTTATTGGTCTCAATCGATGATTTGGGGGTAGATAATTTGGAGGCCATTGTTAGTGAAGGTGAAGTGAATGAAAGGCTAGTGAGAGTGTTAATGGATATTTTTTTGAATATGTTAGTGATGTAAATTAGAGAGTCCTCGATGGTATCATTGTTAGATATATTATCCTCAAGAGAAGCTTCAACTACCTCTCTAGAAATAACTTCAATGTTGTGGGTAGCATTAACTAGATGACCATATCCAAGCCCTATATATTTCTTTCTTTTCTAAAGGACAATGGGTTCTTTGATTCCTTGTTGATGTAGACCAAGGCCACCATAGCCTATGAATTCCATGTTCTTAAGAATCTAAAAAAAATTACTATTTTGATCAATAGGAAAAGTACCTTTTTCATCTTCATCATGGTATAACCATTGGGAAATATCTTCTTCTATGACTTCTTTGTTTAGTTCTCCCCACTTAGAAAAAAAATTGGGTGAAAATTTGATGATAGAGGAAGTTTTATCAATATGTCATGGTTTCCCATACGTCTTAGGAGAAGATGAAAGTTTTCCTATGTAGGAAATTTTGAGATTATAGTCACCACAACCATTATCTTGTATTTGGATCTTGATTTTAGGTAAAGGTTTGAGTGGTGGATGATGAAGCAAGTGTTGATGGATCAATGTAAGTTGATGAATGAAGGGGGATGTCATTGTTTAGAACTTGGAGTAATTTATGATATTTCTCTTCTAAGTTCTTATAATAGTGAAATGGTTGAGGATTTCCATGGATAGTAATCTCAGTTTCATTAAATGGGAATTTTTAGGCATTGGTGGTAGGTTGATAGGATGATCTGCATGACATGTATTCATGGGTGTCCTAAGAGAATGCTATATGGTAGATCAAGATCCCATACTTGAAATGTCTTTGAAATCATTGGACCAACTTGTATGGGATCCTTGATAGTGCCTTCAGAATCATGTTCATTGTCATCAAATGTCCTATTATAATTTATTTATTTTGTTCAATGAATTCTTCTAAATATCTTAGTTGTTTGATGAATTTTAATATATAGATATTTAAGCCTACCCCAACATATATCAAGACTCTCTTGATCTTGTGCTTGTGGACATAGACCTCTAGGTGTAGACCATAATTATGATATTTAATGGATGGAAGATCTTGTTTGATGAAGACCAAGTGGTAATTAGATGTAATGTTCCCTACCGTGGCTTGGAATTGATTGGTGTCTATGTCGGTTGGGATAGAAGATTCTAAGAGGGCTTTGTATAGGATGTATTTATGTGTCAGATAAATTATAAGAAGTTTCAAGATAGATCTATGAGACAAGGTCTTCTTAATACGCTCTATGAGGCTATAATTGGTTGGTTTTACTTTAGGTAAGTTCCTAGATGGTTGTGGAACTCCTTGGATAGTCACTCTCCCTCATTGTGTGGTGACTCCACACTCAAGATTTTTACTAGATATAGTAATGATGGAAACTTGATTATTTGGGTCTTATACACCTCCCACTATATTATTGTGGGAATGATTAACCTTGTTATAATCTGTAGTCTTGCTTGAGTCATTTCTCTTACCATGATTTGGGATTAGGTTCTTATAGATACCTAAATCATTATTTATGGAGGTTCCAAGATGTTGATCTAAACTGACTCCTCCTTGGTCTATAAGGTCTTGCATGATGTTTTTAAGTCTCATGCAATTCTAGCCATTTTATGTCCTTTGGTCCTGTTGTGCATGTTTTGCACACACACCCCGCCATAGGTAGGGACCCCCTTTTTTCGCTCCCGACAGGCTGCTTTGCTCCTGTCTTGTTTTGCGTGCCCCATTTCCAAGATCAAATTGGTCATGTGCCTTCAAACGATCAAATCCCCTACCCAAATTCACCTGCTTGGGGTATTCAAATCTGTGAAGAAATAAAGTACCCCATCCCTTTTCTGCCTTTTGTCTTGCTCTGGTTGTTTTGGAAAGATCCGTGGACCCCTGTCAGTCCAGTTTCCACATTTTTGGCTTTGGGGACAACTTTTTGGTGGATTTGGGATGTGTTTGGGGTGTTTCAATGAACTGCCAAGGTTTCGTCAAAGTTTGGTTAAGTTTCGATGTTTTCAAAACTTTCCCTCTGGAATTCCCTTCCTCCTTGGCTGTTTGGAAACATCCGTGGACCCCCGTTGCTCCCGTTTCCTCATTTTTGACTTTAGGGTCACCCTTTTTTGGATCTGGGATGTGTTTGATGTGCTTAAATGAACTGCCAAGGTTTCATCAAAGTTTGGTTAAGTTTCGATGGTTTTGAAACTTTCCCTCTAGAATTCCCTTCCTCCTTGGCTATTTGGAAACATCCATGGACCCTTGTCGCTCCCGTTTCCTCATTTTTGACTTTGGGGTCACCCTTTTTTGGATCTAGGATGTGTTTGATGTGCGTAAATGAACTGCCAAGGTTTCATCAAAGTTTGGTTAAGTTTCGGTGGTTTCGGAGCTTCGTCCCCCTTTTTCCATTTTGAACTTCCGGCGGCCACCTCCCTTCCGCCCTTTGGAATCCAGCCCCTCCATGGCCGTTTCGGGGGCTCCGCCTCTCCGTGGCCATTTTGGAACTTTCAGTGGCCACCTCCCTTCCGACCTCCGAAACCTGGGTCCTCCATGGCCGTTTCTGGAAGTTCATCCCTCTTTGGCCATTTGGAACATCTGGCGGCCATCTCCTTCCCACCCTCCGGAACCCGGGCCCTCCATGGCCATTTTCGGGAGCCTGCCTCCTTCCCGGCTGTTTTGAACATCCAGGAGCTTGCCTCCTTCCCAACTATTTTGAACATCCGGGAGCTCGCCTCCTTCTCGACTGTTTTGAACATCCAGTAGCCCGCCTCCTTCCCAGCTATTTTGAACATCTGGGAGCCCGCCTTCTTCCCAGCTATTTTGACTTCCGTTCGCTGTCTACCTTCTGGCTTTCTTCCATCATCTTTCCACCCTCTGGCGCTCGTACCCTTGAAGCACGCATTAATGTTTATGGTCCAAATGAGCTCCAAATATGAATATCAAGTTATTTTGATGATGCATGGATAGATCTAGCAGGGAATTTGTAGGTTTGACTGACATTTTCCTTAACTCATGTATAAATGCACTTACGACACTTTGTGTTTGCAGGAGTCAAGAAGCCTTCCGTAGGTCTATCGAAAAGGCCCATTGAGGGAGTTTTCCTACCTTTTTCTAGATGATTATGATTTCTAAGGAGCTTTCCACCCAAATCAGGGGCCACCAATCCATTGATGCAAGTCATCGACTGACTTGTTTGATCCAATCAAGAATGTTGCAAGTCCACTAGATGGAGGGTAGCCTTCAAACAGTCTCTGCTATAGTAAAAAGAGAAATTAGCTAAAAGACAAATTTGCTACAGTAACTGGCACTAGATGACAAAACAGAGAAAAGACAAGGAATGTATTTTAAATTGTTGGATATTGGGGGTAGGTGAAGCCCTAACTTGTAATGAATCTGAGCCACTCAATACAAATTGATCCTAGCCATTCATTTGGGCTTTGGAAAACTATAAATAGGGGCTTGCCCCTCATTTGTAGGGTTTGGAGAATTGATGTAAAGACATTCTACAACAATAGAAAGCAACATTGCATGATTTATGGGTGTTCCTTTTGAGTTTGCTCTTTATGTATGCATGGTTCACCTTCCATGTTAGTTTTAGTGTTAGTTTCTTGAATGGGAGTGATGATGGTGTTTGCTGTTTTAGTATTTGATGAACTTCTAGCTCATACTTTTTGTGGTTCATTGATGATGAATCACTTTGCAAAGCTAGTTTAAGCCTCTTTCCTTTATTGCTACAACTTAGTTCGATTGCATGTACATGATGTGTGTATGTGATGTGAAAATCTATAGTCCTTAGAAGATTGCACTAGTTTTGTGTAGCTGTAGGTTTCTCTTGGTCAAGCAAAACTCAGTTTAGGAAGCCTGTCTACTTTAGCAGCCACCATTGTTACTATTCATTCGTAGCTTAGGATTAGAATAGATTTCTTAACCCTTCTCCTTTTGTTGTTTATTTTAATCCTTGGTTAGAGTAGGATCCAAAGCATCACCATGAAGCTAAATCAGATGAATTTGATGAGTTTCAACTTGCTGTTTTGAGTGGACAGCCACTGTTCATTCACTTCTAGCACTTTGAAACTTCATTTGCAAATCCAAATTCCCCACTTTGTAACTCATCCGTAAGTCCGCCTTATGATTCCAACAAATCACATCAAAAAACTAAGATATTCCAAGCACTATCAAAACTTGACATTAGAGACCTTGGGATAGTGTTCTACAATTTGATTGTGGAATATTGTCTTTCAAGAGAGGTAGTGCGCCTACGCACTACCTATGTTGAGAGGTGCATAAAAAACACATCAACAGGTCCTATTGTATTCACAATAGTCATTATCATTATACCATGATGGTTTTAATTGTGGTTCATCATAATGCCTAAACTTTGGAAGTTTGATAAGGTTGGTTTGAGTCAACTTCTTTAAGACCATTTCAATTGGTTCCCCTAAGGGAGTGTACTTGCATCTAGTATTGCTGGTAGGTCTTGGTGGTCCCCTTGGAGGATTTATGTTTTGGTTATTTTGTGGATTATTAGATGGGGTTTGTATATTTTGTATGAGTTTATCATCCACCACTCTATCATTGGTGACATTTTTGTTTTTGGCCCAAAGGCGAGGTTTATCATTTGAATTAGATGTGTGCTCCCTATTATGTTTATAGATTTTAACAAGGCTCCTAGTGATAAGTTCCTTTTCAATAGTGATTTTCTTCTCTATGATCTCATCGAAGGTGTTTACGCATTGTACGATTAGATGAAAACCAATTTTCATGTTTATATTTTGCACAAAAATGTTTACAAGTTATTTTCTAATATTGACCATTTACATTTGCTAGCTTTATGTCTCTAGTGTTGTTAGAATGAGGAAAATATTTCTCTTTGGTTTTTCTTGGTGCTATACAAGTCAATCATAGCTATCTCATGTTCAATATTATAAGAGAAGTGATGAACAATTTTTTTGACTCATCCTTTGAATGTTTTTATGGCTTGGGGTAGATGAGAAAGCCATTCTATGGCTTGTCCTCCTAAGCTTCTATGGAAAAGATGCATTAAATATGTAGCATGTAGGTGACTTCTAGACAAATGACATAAAACTCTCATATGTGCTCACAAGGGTCACCTCTTCCTTTATACTTATCAAATTTTGGAATTTCAAAATTATGAGGAAAAGTTATCATTTATATGCTTCTATCAAAGGGATAAGGAAAAATGTCCTCAAGATTGTAGTTTTTCTTTGTATGCCCTAGTTGCATGTTCATATTTTTTCTTTCAAACTTTGGATTTAAGATATCGAGTCATTTGGTTGAATGTTTTGAGGCTGGTGGGATGGAGTGTATGTTTTTTGTTGTGGGATTGATGATGAATTGTATGATGGGTTTCAATTTTGTGTCATATTTTTGGGTATGCTATATGAGTTATATGATGGAGGTTTCTGATTTTTTGAATTTTTTTATCCATGGGTAGGGTTATATTAATTATATGAGGGGTGTTGTTGTTGGTGTAAGTTTTCTTGTTAATGGTGGAGGATTTGTTGTTGAGGTATGGTAAATTGTTATTGTGGGGTATGTTGTTGTGGTGTTCGTTGAGGTTGTTGAATTTATTTTGTTTGAGGTATGATGTATTGTTGTTGTGGGATATGTTGTTGTGCTATTGGTTGAGGTTGTTGAACATATTGTGTTTGTGGTGTTGTTTGAGGTTGTTGAACGTATTGTGTTTGTGGTGTTTCTTGAGGTTATTGAACACATTGTGTTTGTGGTGTTGTTTGAGTTTGTTGAATATATTGTGTTTGTGGTGTTGTTTGAGGTTGTTGAAAATATTATGTGTTATTGAGATGTGTTTGGGTTTTGATGAGGATTATATTGTGGTTGGAGTGTTGTTTTATGTTGTTGAATGTATTGTGTGTGTTGAGATGTGCTTAGGTTTTGATGAGGATTAGGTTGTTGTTGTAAGACTTATTGAGATGTAGGTGTTGGTGTAGGATGTGATGCATTATAGTTTCTTGGTATGATATTTGTTGAATTTTGTTTCATAACAATAAATGATGTAATTTGGGAGTTGGAAGGTTGACTTGGGTTATTGGGGTCATTTATTCTCCTTGTTGTGTTGGCTATTTGTGTTGAATTTGTAATGCTAGGAGACACAAATGGTAATGGACTTGTGGTTGTAAAATGATTATTTGTATAGTTTGGCATGTTAGTGTTTGGGGGCTTGGTACATTTGGGTTTGTTTGAATGGATGTGTATGTTGAATAAAGTGGGATGTTTATGTTTGGTAGAACTGAGCTTATTTGATCACCTCCAATTTGATTGTGGTATACTCGATTCACATATTGTTTAGAAAATGTTATAGAATTTGAATCATATTGCGGTATCATAGGTTGAATTGGTGTTTTTTATATGGGAGGAGGTGGTATTTATTCAGTGATAGTGTGCACCATACATGTGCTCTTATATATATGGACACTACTTGTTATGCCATTCATTTGAGCTTATTTTTTAATGGTTACAACATTATAATCAACAGGTAGTTTAACACCATTTTGTGCTAGTTTAAGAAACTATGAGCTAGAATCCATGGAAATAAGGGCATCAAGTTTACCAGACAATGAGGGGTCTTGTTGTATTTCTAAAAGTTCTTGCTTAGTGAATTCACTAGATAAATTGGTTTAATTCTTAATGTCTTCTATGATGATAGTTTGATGTTGGGATTGCTAACTTGATTCTGGTTGGGTTGGTTATTTTGGTATTTGATATGCACATGGATTGAATACATCACTAGGAATTTTGAATGTTGATTTAGTAGTAGTCATAGGTATGATAATGTTTGAACTACTAGGGTTTGATGCCATGATTTTCTTATGTTGGGACCTTGTAATAAACATGAACTAATGAAGGATGGGATGCAAGTGAGGTTTATATTATGTGATGAGGGTTTGCTTTGAAAGATTAGACTTATGAGAGTTTTTTAGATAGATTTGGATAAAGGTTTGACATTGATGATCTTGGTTTGGTCCCGATATATGAAAACCCCCAAAAATTCAAAGTTAGATTAGATCTCATTTTGATATGGAATAAGGATAATTTTTACTTGTACTAGACTAGTGATTCCAAGCAAAGGAAGATGATAGTGAGATTATGAGCTTATAAGTAGACAAAGAATACTAATCTAGTTTACCCACAAGGATTTTGATGGTAATTTAACTAGGTACTTAAAAGTGAATATTTTTAAGTAAGAGTTAAACTAGGAAATGGGATTGAGAGATCTGAATAAGACTATGACTGATTTTAGTTGTCGGTGGTTTTGATGTTTGGTGATGGTTGAGATGTCGTTGTTTGTCCAAAAGCTAAGGAGGTGTAACTCTAAAAGTCTAAGATGAAAAAAATGGTTGAAATGAGGGAAAAATTTATTTACTATATGGATGAGGTATGTTGATTATAGGATTATTAAAACACAGGTTTCATATCCTAGGATTTTAATTCAAAAATTTAAAAATTGAAATTTCAAGGATTTTGGAAATTTAATTTGATAGTCAAATGTGTTGCTTTGTATTTAAAAAGTGTCATAGTGCTTATCAAATGTGTCACATGTTTGTTAAAGTGATGCATTTCCCCCTATCAGAAGTGACTACTTATGGAAAAAGTGATGGTATATTTCAAAAGCATCACTATGGAAGTTAAAAGCAATGGTTTATAATAGAAGCATCACTGTACAAAACTTAAAGGGTTTATGACTGATAAAGATAAACTATGATAAAAAGTGTCAAGTTGTTTAAACACATTGTTATGTAGCTCAAAATTGTCGTTATGCTTTGTCAAATGTGTCAAATTGTGATTAAAAATGCTAGAAAATTATAAAAGTATCACCACGACAAAATTGTCACTGTAACACAAAGGTGAAATTCTCTAATTGAACCTAAAAATTTGTCTAAGGTAATTGACTGATCTTACCATTTTGATGACTAATTTGGATTTTTTTGTCTAGAAAGAGATATCACACAATAGAGAATAATATGAAATACTAATTCCAAGGTGTGTTTTAGATAAAGTTCATGAGTCCTTTCAATAAAAAGTCGTTATATGGAGATTACAGGTTTGAACAAGAAAACACATCATGTGGCACAACCTAATTAGTAGTAAAAAGGTGTATTGAATTAGTAGAGGCACAACCATCGAAGCATAATACCTTCAAAGGAATGAGTAAATAAGGTATGCTAAGGTCATGTACCACCTTAACATCCCTTACCTTGGAAGGACAAGGTCCTAACAAGGAATATATGTCACCTCAACAAGAGAAAAGCACGTGCTAAGTAACTTTTGGAATGATACTGTATCATGTACCCTAATTTAAGTCAATAAATGATGGTCTTAAAGGCTTTTTCATAGTGCTTTTATGAATAGTGAGTTTGTCTAGGGATGCTTGAGTTGAGGGGGGTCTCCCCTCTTCTCTTCACCTATACATGTCTCAATAGAGCAAGGGTCATGAGGCTTGGCTTAAATGATGCTAGCCACACCTTGAGGTAAAAATTTTATTCTCCCCCCTTTATATACCCCATCAGTAAATGTGGTTGAGGTCACTCTTGAAGTGATGAAATCCCCAAGCAGGCCTCCAACTAAATTAAACAAAGATACTAATGTTTTTGATTCTCTGGCTCACACATAGTACAAGAGAAGAGCATACTTTGCTAGTATTCCTCAAGTGTACAAAAAATGTGTAAACTAGTGGTGTTTTTGATCTACAAGATCACATTTAGTGCAAGGGGAGAGCATACATGCTAGTAGCCTACCAAACATGACAAATTTTTCTTGCATTTAATAATATGAAGTTTTTAAATATATTGGAAAATGGAAATTTATCATTTTGCAACATGTGATAAATTTAATATTTCAATGATATTTGAATATGTACATTTATGTAAAATTTATGATTAAACATGAAAAATGAATGTTATTATGAAGTGAAAAAATATTTTTGAGCAATGATTAAATGTTACTGATGAAAAGTTGCAAGTGCAACTGTATGAATGTAGGAATAGGTTGAAGAATGAGAACATGGTTGAGGTATGAGTATTTAGTTGGATGACGATCGGTAAGCTTGCTAAAATCTGGGATGTGCACACACCATTGAAAAATCATAAAATTTGCATTGAAATTTTTGCAATTTGGTAGATATCATTTTCATGTAAAATGTATCGATGGCTAAATAGGTAAGCTTATGGAAAAAAAAAAATATAGATCATTTGGTTTACCTTGACTATTAGATGCTATTTACATTTCAACAGAAAAGAAAGTGATAATGTTTGGAATATAATATATATATATATATATTTTCTCATGAGTCGTTAGGAGAACGATTTGAATTGAATCCTTTTGAAAATAATTTGAGAGTGGATTTATTGTAAAAGAAATAAATAATAAGAAAAAATGAGGAAATATTTATTTGTTATTTGAAAGTTATTAATCCAATAGATAAATGTTTGAGAAACTACCAAATGCAATTAATAAATGTCCTATTTAATTTTCAAATTTAAAAAGATGGATTTGAATAGATAGAGGGCCACCCATAACCCCCAAAAGAAGGAGAGAATTTCATTGCAAGTGGTCGGGGGAGGCTATCTTTATGGAGCATTACCAATTTTAGGAAAAACACAAATTTCTAAGAGGAGAAAATCATATAAAAATAGGGAGAGACATAGCACAAAGGAAGGAAAAATTCATCCAAAAAGTAGGAGGAAAGAGAAAGTCAACTCAGGAAAAAAGGAGGAAAAGAAGATTCAAAGATTTCACAGATTTCCTTCATACTCCACCTCGATCAATTGTGAGTAAAAGCAAAGGTAGGATTATTTTTTAGCAAGCTTCCATTTGCATATCATTGCTTTCCCTTCTGCACCATAATGCTCTGATTTTTCCATGAAAAAATGTATTTCTATTGGAAACTGTTTCATTCCCCCTTTTCTCTGTGAATGGGTCCTTGCATTTGTTAGTTGGTGGGTTTTCCAATTTGACATTAACCCTTTTTTTTGACATAATCATATCTTTCATCCAAATTTGGGACACCCTTGCTCAATCACAAACTGATACCATTTGGCTAGCTCTTTTATATGAAAACATCTTTGGGTTGTGTATAACCTGTTTAAGTTGCATGTTCAGTTTTTATGGCTCATGCTCCTCACCATGTTTAGGTGATAGGTTGCCAGAAAGGACATTGTTTTATGCTTAGAGCAAATGCTAGTCGAGTCACGAACAAGGTGGATATGTTTATGCATTTTTTATGTCGAAGGTTTCCTATTATTGTATCAAAATCTTATTCCAACTAGTTTTTTTATGATACCTTCCTGAAATCAGACCACATAAAAGCTTGGAAAATATGAAAATATCATTGCCCATTTAACCGATAGGTTATTTTCCTACTGTCTTAGAGAAGTTCTGATTCTCTTAAGCCTGAGATCTATAGAGAAATGATTTCATTCATTCCATTCTCAATGTTGAATCTCTATTAAGCATGCTATTAGATATGGGATGATTCACATCGTTCCCATAATCAGTGATGTATTTCTTGTTTTGACTATCCAAATTTATGCCTTACAGGCCAAATGATTCAATGATAAAGTTACTATATGAAACATATATATATATATAGATAGATAGATAGATAGATAGATAGATACCATTACTCTATATGATTATGACTCAGTAGTGTTTAGTGTATCACATTCACTATCCTCAGTATATTACCTTAAGTGGTTTCGAAGGATAGCTTCCATATAGTTCTTAAAGATTCTAAATGTTTTAAGTGATATCAAAGGCCAAATGATAACATGCTTATCATTCACAATGATAACATGCGTATCATTCACAACGATAACATGCATATCATTCTTAATGATAATAAAGGGTTTTAAATGATTTTTAAAACTAAATGATAGTAATGGTATCATCTTTAGATAATAATTCCTTTAAAATAATGAATAACTATGAATGATATGTATCATTTTGAATAAGTTATCTTTAACTAGACTCTATTTTTTAAAACAAAACGATGCATATATCATTCTAAGGTGTAGAAGGATACTTTTATCATTGTTAGATTTTCCTTGAAATGTAAGATTTTGACTCTTAACCAACTAAAATAACCATTTTATGTTCTTTCATTGAAACAAATGATGACTTGGTAGTACAATTATAGAACATTCTTATTAAAGAATAAAATAGAACGAATTATGAGTAACCTTGTTATATATTTAACACCAACCGATCACTCTTTGAAAGAAAGTTAGATTGAATCTAGAAATGTATAGACTTTGTCTTAACTCAGATCAATTCTAGTGTCGATTACAGTTTATATGAATGAATTTTTTTTTGTGACATTCCAAATGACATTTAAACTCAAAATATTATGTCTATAGACTGCTTTGTAAATTATAATATTCAAGTTCTTGACTGAATTTGGTTATTATTATAGTTCAAACTATGCAAAAATTAGTTTTTATGATGAAAGATAATGTTTCTTTTTGATCAATAAGAACTGCTTGTGGTGTGGATCTTTGTTTTAATCAAAATAATGTCTATGCATACTCGATTTTGAATAGAAGGCCATATATGTGTACATGCATAAATCTTCCATTTATGCATATACACATACATGCGGTATACCTTTTTTTATTTTTCTTATCAACTTATTTATTGTATTTGAATAATGTATGCTTTATTTCATTTGAAAGGAAGAAAGGAATGAAGGAATTGTAATGTTACTACATAGACACGAAGATGTGTGTATGAGAATCTATATAAAGATATAGATAAATGGTCAATTTCTTGTTGCATAACCTTTGAAAGTAATAACTCTAATTTTGACTACTATGCATTACATCCTGATGATTCCAGTCTATTCAATAATTTCATATAAATTGTGCTTGCAAAGTAATCTAATTTATTTAAAAGTACAAGTATGATTTGATAGACTATTACACATTTTATTTTATGTTGCAAGTGAAATGTTTAGTAGGAAGAGATACTCTTTTGTATGTAGAAAGTTGCCTTCTTGGATGAGTGCCAAATGTAGAATTATAGAGGGTGTAGATTTTTCTTTTTCTGAAATCTATCATCTGGTTGCTATATGCAGTATGTTCTTGGCCAAGCTTGTATCCCATAATGTTGAATGAACTAATTTTATGTCATGACTCTTTTCCATTTCCTATCATTGATCTTGCATGTTCTAAATGTAGATAGAAATGCATGTAGTTGTTAGGCATGCACTAGATTCCACATTGCATACCATATTCTCTTACTAAATATTTCATGCAGATCGTTGGGTATTCTTTGAGTTAGGAATAATTTTAAGGAAGCGTGGTTGGGTGGAAAAGTGCTTGAACCATGTTCTCGTCCACTAGATGTGGTGAGAATTGAGGATGAATCACATGGAATTCCATATTTGATTATTGTACTTTGTCCCACATGATGTAAACTTGAGTTAACTAAGTGGCGATGTTGGCCTAAGTTATACTAGGTAACTTGACAATTTGACATTTGGAAATGAATATAAATTATTTTTATGGACATATTGTGCTATGATAAAAAATGGCTGATTTGATTTATGTCTTTAATTTAATATTGATACTATCATAATTGATTTATTTTTGTGTTATTTAAGTATGAAACATTACATTTGGTATTAGAGCTTAGGGTTTAGCTCTAGGCCTATGAGTCTGTAGAGGTTGGAATTAGGGTTAATTGACCCTTACTCAAATTTGAGTTTATTGAACTTCAATTGGATGCAGGCATGGGAAAGCCAAAGTCTAGGAAGAAGGGAAAGAAAGTTAGGATTTCCAAAAGGAAAGTTGTTCAAACCAAAAACTTGAAGTCCAACTTGAGATTTCTAATGATGAGACCTTAACACATGACCTCAATCGACTAGAGTTAGAAAGGGGCCAAAGAATTGAAGAATCTAAACACACTACCAAAACTAGGAAACCTTCTGCAATACGAGATTGACCTTTGGGGTGTGGACCTAATGAACCCATTCTGACTAAAGAAGAGAAGCAATTCCTACATGCACATCCTTCCTCTTCCAAGAATTTTGTAATAGATTCTAATGAGGACCTAGAAGAGTGTCCTTTGTCTGAAAATAAATAACCCACCTAATAAGGGGTTTTTTTTAAATAAGGATATATGTAATCCATTATTATAATATATAAAGGAAGTCTTTCTTTGTGTTCAAAGTTGTGGGCTTGAATGACTTATCCTTGTTATGAATGAACATGAATTTTTTTTGTAGATGCATGCCATAATACTTAATATTATATGTTGAAATAATTAAATATAGAAAAATTGTGTCAGTTACGTTAAATTCGTGTTGTGACAGGTTAATTGTGAACCACCATGGTGAACACTAGGAATGAAATCTCAAGTGGGGGTCAAAATGAAGGTCAAAATGAGAGGTTAGAATCAATCCTAGATCTCCTAAACCAATAGGAAAATAAGATGGACCATTTGGAAAGGGAATTCTAAGGTATGTGAGATGGTCAAAACCTGGGGAATGAGGAAAAACCATTAAGAAATAGAGATCAAGGTGGAAATAATCAAGCAAGAATCAAAGGAGAGCTTAGTAATGACCTTAAAAGGGTAGCTCTACCAAAATTTGATGACAAAACCATTAGAGGTGGATAGAAGCATGGATAATTGAAATGGAGAAGTAATTTGGGCTTCAAAATTTATCAAATGAAACCAAGGTTTTATGGGTAGCTTATCAACTCTTTGGTGAGGCAACCACATGGTGGGACAATGAGATTGTAGAATGAAAAATACTACCTAGAAAGACTACATGGGAACAATTTCTTCATCATTTTTGGAAAAGGTGGCTTCCTCGGTACTTTTTTGACAAGATGACCAAGTTCTAAAAGCTAGCTCAAGGGAGTATGGACCAACGACTTAGTATTGGTAAAATTTCACCTATTTGATTAAGTACATGCCTCAGTACTAGACCGATGAGTGATTTAAAATTAGAAAGTTCATAGTAGGGTTAAGGCTCTAGATTAGAGCAAAGGTGGATATACACAATCCCCATACTATGGAAGATGTCTTTGAGAAGGCCACCAAGCAAGAGAAAAAGTTGCAACAACTGTCCAATTTTTGAAAGAGTTCAAATTCTAAGTCTCGGTTAAGGAATAAGAAGTTTTAGAAAGTAGACAAACCTCACTAGATTAGGAATTTGAAAATGTGAAGTGAATCTCAAGAGAAAGGAGAGGGAAGTAGTGAAAAAAGAGCAAGAAGGCCAACAACAACAAAGACAATTTTGATAATAAACAAAAGAGCTCCAAGGAAGATAGGTTAGGAGGTTGGAAAGGGCCTTGTGATGGGTGCTACACCTATGAAGGTGATCATTATGGCTCAAGTTTACCATAGCATTCAAAGGAAAAAAATGAAGGAAACCAACATCAGATCCATGCAACGGTGGACACTAGACAAGTTGAGTTTCAAGCTTCACAAATCTAGCTAATGGGTAAGCTCTATGGTGAATCTATTTCTATTTTAATTGACATTGGAGCCACTAAATTTTTTGTAGACCCAAGAATTATTTATAAATTAACCATTATACCTAGACACATGGCCAATTATTGGATGGTCTAGTATGGAAATTGAGTAGAGCAAAGGGTGGATTCATGTATCTATTGTAGTGGGTTAAAACTTTCTAGTTTCTAGACCTAAGTTGATCTTTATGTGGCTAGGTTCTTATGATGTGATCTCAGGGATTAATTGGCTAACACAACATAAGTCCATTGTGAAATGTGAGGACAATATTGTTAGTTTTTTGGATGACTATGGGAACCCGGTTGAGATTCATGGGTTGCAAAGACCACTAAAGCTTAGGAAAATCTCAGCCATGCAACTCAAGAGGGCTCAAAGGAAGGGGTGTGCCATCTATGATATACATGTTAGTGAATGTAAAATATGAAACCTTATTTGGATGATTACCCTATTCTCAAGGAGTTCCAAGATGTGTTTCCTAAAGAAATCATAGAGCTACCTCCTAAGTGAAAATTTGATTTCTCTATTAATCTAGTACTAGGAGCTAAACCTCAATCTAAGGCCCCATATAGGATGGCTGCCACTGAGTTCTTTGAATTGAAGGCCTAGTTGTGCCTAGTTGTAGGAACTATTGAGCAAGGGGATTATTCGACCTAGTGTTTCTCCTTGGGGTGCACCAGTTATCTTTCTTAAGAAGAATGATGAAACCTTGCATCTGTGTATTGACTATCAGATGTTGAACAAGGTGACCATCAAGAATAGATATCCTCTCTCGAGGATTGATGAGCTATTTGATTAGATGAAGGGAGCAACAATTTTTTCTAAAATAGACCTTAGATCCAGTTATTAGTAGTTGAGAATAAATGAAGAGGACGTCCCTAAGGCTACTTTTTGAACTCGATATGGGCACTACGAGTTCATTGCAGTACCTTTTGGTTTGACCAATGCACCAATGACTTTTAAGAATCTCATGAATAGTATATTTAGAGATTGTTTGGATGAATGTGTTGATCTTGATAGATGACATCCTAATTTATTCAAAATATATTGAAGATCACGATAGGAATTTGATGATAGTCTTACAACATATGAGGGAGAAGAAGCTTTTTGGAAAGCTATCCAAGTGCTCATTCTATCTGGATAGGGTGCACTACCTTGGTCATATCATATTAGCAGAAGGAGTCTTTGTAGATCTTGAAAAGATAAAGGAAATTGTTGAATGACCAACACCTCAAAGTGTGACAGAAGTATGAAGCTTCATGGGTCTTGTGGGATACTACAGGAAGTATGTACAAGGATTCTCTAAAATTGCAACCCCAATGAACTCACTTCAGAGGAAAGGGAAAAAGTTTGAATGGATAGAGAAGTGTGAGCAAGATTTTCCACTCCTAAAGGATAAGCTCATGACAACCCTAGTGTTGACTATACCCAATCCCTATGGTCAATTCATGGTGATCATGGATTCTTCGAGAGATGGTGTAGGAGTTGTATTAATGTAATATAGGCAAGTGGTGGTGTACAAATCAAGGAAGCTAAAGCAATATGAAATGAATTATTCACCACATGATTTGGAATTAGATGTAATAGTTCATGACTTATAGATGTGGAGGAAATACCTATTGGGGAAGCCATTTGAGCTTAAAACAGATCATTTGGGATTGAGATATATCTTCACCCAACCAAATCTCAATGCACACCAAAGAATGTGGTTGGAATTCCTTAGTGAGTAAAACTTTGAAATTGAGTCCATTGAAGGAAAAGAGAATAGATTGGAAGATGCTCTTAGTAGAAGAAAACATCTGGTAGCTATAAGTAGGACAAGATCCAACCTAAGGCATCAAGTGATGCAACACTTGCAAGGGGATGAGCACTATGAAAGGGTAAAGAAATCTCTAAAATAGAATCCCTCAAACCATAAATTTGATGGGTATGAGATTGAATCAAATGGAATCCTAAGATATCAAAGGAGGATGTATATTCTAGATTTTGGAGATCTTAGGAAATTGGTATTGGAGGAAATCCATAGTGCACCTTATTTAGGACACCTTAGAGTTGTCAAAATGATTGCAGAGTTGAAATATTGTATTTCTGGCCTAAACTCAAGAAGGATGTAGTTGAATATGCAGCCAGATGCTTGAAATGTTAGTGATTCAAGGCTGAACATATGCATCCTATAACTCCCTTCAAGAAAAATAGCTAAAGAAATACAACTAATTAACTAAATTTAAGAAAGATTAAGCAATAAACTACTCCCATTTAATTTAGATTTCTCTTTATGAAATTAGATATAATAGAAATGATAAAACCTTATCCACTACAATTGATTTTAAAGGATTATTTTATCAATTATATGTTTTCAATATAATCTCAATAATAAAATATTTAAATGAGATCTAGACTAAACATGAATTTACATTATATTTTAAGTTAAACTCAATATCCTCAAACAAATATTTACATATATATTTATTTATAAATCCTACATAACATATATTAAGCCAATCTTTATTCTAAACAAGTGTGAAAATTATAAAAATATCCTCAAGTTACCTTACATATTTTATTGAAATTGAATTCAAATCATTGAGTCCATTGAAAACAATGAAACGAATAATCCAAGATCAAGGTGCATGACTATATTGAAATGTTCAGACATTATTTTTGGAACTTAAATCTAGTATGCATAAGATAGAAATAAAAAGCTAATTGGGACACGAATAAAACAAAACCCTGTTCAACAACAGATAAGAATAAGGTAATTGATGTGATGGTGATACCAAAACATTTGACCACGTGGTTTCAAAGTGAAGGCGAAAGGTAACAGTTAATGCCATGCAAAAAAAAACTACAAAGACTATAATATAAATGCGGGGAACACAAAAGAAAAGCAATAAAAAGAGCATCTAGTATGCATAAGATAGAAATAAAA
Source organism: Sequoia sempervirens (assembly GCA_007258455.2). Classification (NCBI taxonomy): domain Eukaryota; kingdom Viridiplantae; phylum Streptophyta; class Pinopsida; order Cupressales; family Cupressaceae; genus Sequoia; species Sequoia sempervirens. The sequence goes on along the minus strand of VDFB02000015.1, from coordinate 351,496,606 downwards.
AGCTAATCGGGACACGAATAAAACAAAACCCTGTTCAACAACAGATAAGAATAAGGTAATTGATGTGATGGTGATACCAAAACATTTGACCACGTGGTTTCAAAGTGAAGGCGAAAGGTAACGGTTAATGCCATGCAAAAAAAAACTACAAAGACTATAATATAAATGCGGGGAACACAAAAGAAAAGCAATAAAAAGAGCTGGAGCAGTACTGGGATGGGTGACCTCCCGGGACGGACCAGTGCTTCACCTCTGTGAGCATCACCTAGATGCAATGAGTGCTAAGTGGACCATTCAATATCATGAGAGATGGGTTCTTGTTGAACCACTACTCATGAAACATGGGTCAATGAGTTTGACTCGAAACTACATGGTTGAATCCTGATAGCAATATCATAATTTGACATGGAAAAATACCTCCTACTTATCAATTGATGAGCTAAAGGGGCTCTATTATGAATGGTTCATAAGGCACAACAAGGTTTTGCAAATGGGGTAACAACTCAAGCGGGCTTAACCTTGGAGAAAACTCCGGTTAAGCGGCGCTGGAGTACTGGGATGGGTGACCTCCGGGACGGACTGCTTCACCTCTGGAGCATCACCTAGATGCAATGAGTGCTAAGTGGACCATTCGATATCATGAGAGATGGGTTCTTGTTGAACCACTACTCATGAAACATGGGTCAATGAGTTTGACTCGAAACTACACGGTTGAATCCTGATAGCAATATCATAACTATAGGTTATTACAAGAAAGCAACGTAAAGGTTGTAGTTACGGTATGAGAAAGGCATTATGATAGCCAAACAAAATATAGTATAATAAATGCATCCGATTAAGGAATGATACACGTTTCGATCAAGTTTGTTTCAGATGGGATATACACAATAGAATTATCAATGGAAAACTATATCAAATGCATGTAAGGTTATAAGATTTATAAGAAAATTGGATACATCTTTACTTGAATGCAAAACTTTAGCTCAAGGGAGAAAATATGCTAATGCCTTATAACAACATCAAAGATTTTATACAAGAGAAAATTACAGGTCTGAAATACAAGAAACATATGCTATATTTGAAATGTTCCATAATGAGAGATGATAGCTCTTTGGTTATAGTTAGAAAAAGGTTCACACCAACCATGAACAATACGAGCCGAAAAGCCACAATTGGTACTAGACGTAATCACAGATCATTACTGATGCTGTGAGGTTTAAATGAGCAAACAACTATAGCGCATGGCAGGGTAAACAATAATTAAGACTAACATCAAGGAAGAAGACTTAGAATTGGATGCAAAAACCTGAAGGTACAGGTCATTATTTGAATTATGCAGGTCGTGAGAATTATGTGCAAGAGAAGACAAAGCTCAAAAATTACGGGAGAGTTACTAAAGTAAAGATATGGAATAAAAACAAATGGGTTAGGAATGTTGCTATATATTGTCTTCTAGCTTCTATTGTCATCTCTAGAGATAATTGTTGATTTCTCTTCCATTTTTGTTAATTTTACAATACAAAACAGAATCAATATTTGGAAACGCATAACACAAGATGGCAACAAAAGTATTTATTGTTAACAGATATCCTACAACAACTTAAAAATAAACTCCACGTAATCATAGTTTAAATGATAGCTTAAGGAAAAATAAAGAAACTTAGACGATAGGAAATGCAATAACGTCTTGGCAGATAACACAGTTTAAGGAATGATACCTCACAAATTGCTTTTATAGCGGAATAAGCACTAAAGGAATACTTCCAAGAATAAACAGTTAGATAATCATGGCGTCTCTTCTAATATTGACAAGCAATTATATAGGGTGTAGGAATAAATGAATTCTACAAGTTTGAATGGTAATAACTGAAAACACTGATAATAAAAAGCTACCAATTCAACTTGCTGCAATGGGAAGGGTCTTTGCTAACTACAGCCGTTCGATCATGAAAGAAGCGGGTACTGTGACCATTACGGATACCCGTATGAAAATAAATTTCCTTAGATTAACTTGCTACTGGCTTCATTTGTCAACTGATAATGTGGTACGCAGAGTATCAAACATAAACCACATTAACTCCATTTTACTCAATTCTTAGATAAAAATCAATTGAAACCCATGAAAAATGTATAAGTTATAAAAAATAAAATGACATTCGATTTTGGTACAATCTGAAAGTAATGTCTTCCTCAACAACACATAAAATTTGTACACATTATTGCATATAAAAGAATATTACATGATTCTAAACTTGTTCATCGATTATCTATTGCTTAACAACAAATATTCCTTTCGATTTGTAACTCTAGATATTCAACCTATCAAATTGGGTTAGCATTACAATAAAATTTTCCCATACATCCAAATTTTTTAAACAAAAATAGATTACTCTTGAAATCCTCCAAAAAACATCGTATAGAGCAGCAAAACTACTACACAGAATAAAAACCACTTACTTGTTTACAATACCTGAACACCGAAGAATCCTTTGCTTGAAATCTGTACCTCTTGACTTAATCAAACATTCATATTAAATCAGCAAAATAGAAAGAATCTTATGCATTCCATTTTCTTCATCAGATCTTAGTTCTTTCTCTAAAACCTACAATACCGAATAGAGCGGCCCAATCCTGCTCACCTCCCAACCTGGACTAAATAAATTCCCCAAATTCCAAATTTATAAACAAATTAAACATTAACACTAACTCACACACAAATAATCTGTTCTTTGAATTCTTGTAAGGGGGGAGAAGGGGAATTCCCTTCCCTCTTGGGGAACAAACATTTATTCACAACTTTCAACATACAACTTCATTTTGAACACACAAACACCACCATCCATCCAACATTCTCTACACACAACCAACACCGTCCATCCAACATTCTCAATGCACAACCAACACCATCCATCCGACATTTTCAACACACATCTTTCCATTATCCAACTCATCTCCATTCATACAACAAACCAATCTGCCATACATGGCTCTTCGATTTCATACACAACTCCTTGCAATTTACATTTGATCAAAATCCCCAAGAGAGGCTCCATGCCCTCCTCAACCCAAAATGAAGGAGACTCTTAGCCCTTAGGTGAGATCCACTCCTCATGCACACCCAAACCCTGTATTACACAATAAAATGACAAACAATAAGTTTTCCAACCATCTATCAAGAACTCAATACAACACAAAAATTACCATTACAATTCAAGCATACCTTGACTGTCCAAGCTAGGATCAACCCAAAATCCCGTCCAAGTTTATAGAGTATTTTTCTAGCCAATACCATCCTACAACCAATTCATTCCAGCCATCCCCCCAATTCCTCCCATAAAAAAATAATAAATAAATAAAGAGAACAATCTACCACACTTTCGTTTCCTCTTCCCCCCAACCATTCAAATTTCCCTCTTTAAAATAAAATAACTCTCAATTTCCCTCAAAACAATATCCAAATAAAAGGATAGTTCAAATTAAAACACATTTCCCCTTCACAAATAAATGCCCATAAAAATTAAATTACATTCCAACATTAAACTTCCTTGACCAAATTAAAAACCAATACTAAATATTTAGCATTTGGACTTTGTCTCCAATATTTAAGGATCCTGGGCTACCCACCTACAACATCTTATTATAAACATTAGTACATTTGAAAATTTATAACCAAAACATTCAATATAAACATTTAAAATTTTCTAACATTAAGATCTATAATAACTATTAAGAATATTTATTTTTGCAGGAATTAAACATTTAGCCAAAATACTTTATGATCAAATTATTCTATTAAATGAATATATTACTTCATTGTTTAAGAAATAAATATCTAATCATGCATATAAACACCAACTATATAAAAATATAAATTAAAAATAAAATCTCTAGAATAATTTACTATGCCTTACATTCTCCCCCTCTAATCTCAGGCTTCCTCCTAGAAGCTTATTAAAAGGTAGAAAACAAGGATTTTATCTTTATCTGGGACTTTTGATGCCAAAATCTATGTGTGTTAGGTTTGCATTGTTTCACATTTTGATTGATTAATATTGTGGAGCTTCCATAACTTTGACCCTTTTTCCTTCTTTGTTTTCCAGTCTTAGTTTATCTCTTCATGCTTGCAAATTATTAGTTCAAAAAGCATATTTACATTGAGGGTACTTATTAATCCATTGATATTTCATCATTTAAGGAGATTATTAGTTTATCATTCCTTGGAAACAAAATTCAATAAATAAAACATCATTTATCATTCCTCCCAACAACTAATCCACTGAAAAGTGAAATTGAAATGTCTTTTATCTATGGAGAATTTTGCTCCTCTCTTACGTTCTTTTTAATAACCATAATTATAATGATGAGACAATATTCCATACTTGTGATTTAAAGTAAGAGGTAAAAATATAATTAACAATTCATCATTATATCAAATTAGATGCCGAATGGGTAAGTGCATACCTTGATAAATGTTGATCCCAACTTTTGTGAATAGGTTCTAGAAATATCTTACACTAGATCCTTGATTGATTGATTCATGATATTTTTTATGCTTGATTCCCTTCAGTTTACTGACACATCTGCACCCCTTTCACACTCACAAAAATTAAATTTAGTATGCATAGAAATAATTGTAGTGTAGAAAAATGCATACCCTTGCATTTTCACACTTGTTTGGGCCTACCTTGCTTTATTTATGCTTCTTTATGGCTTAATTTGTCATATTTTGCATCCAAAAGCCTAATATACTATATATTTTTATGGCTAATCCCGACAAACACCAAAAGATAAATTATTATTTAATGATTTTGTCTATGTGTTCGTAATTTGTAGGCTTGGAATAAAATGCCACCTAGGGCATCTTTGTCCTCCATGGGTCTTGGGACCTTGATTTTGAATATACCTGAAAAGGTCCTTTTTTAGAGTCTGTGCCATGAGATTTGAGCCTTCAGACTAAGACACCATCTAGGGCATCCTAGTCCTCCTTGGCTTATTTTCAGGATTCAATTTCAACTCTTGGCAGGATTTATCCTCTTTTAATTAATGATTTCCTATGTCAGCTTTTTGTGGTGTAATTTCAAGATATTAAGCATGAATAAGTATAATTTGAAGGTTCTTCCACCCATTTTCATAACAACAAGCATTCAAGTATTCATTCTAAGGAAATTTTATACATTCAAGAGCAATTCATCAAACATTTGGACCCATCATCAAGATTCAAGCATCATGTCAAGGGATAGTGCATCCATCCATGTTGTTGATCCAAGATTGTGGATGTAGCATTGAAGATCTATTTGAAACCACTGTTCACATCATATCTAAGGATCTAAGATCTACATTCTTCATGGCAACTACATGATAGATTGAAAATTTTCTTCACAAGAGATCATACAAGGCAATATCATTTACATATTTCATGTTGTATGCTTCATTTCAATCATTTCATCATTTGGTTTAATTACCTACAAGGCGTTTGAAAAAGGAAAATCCCCATTTACTAACAATCAACAAGATTTTCCCTCGTGTGTTTGTCTTTATAGATCTAGGTTGAAGACTTGAGGATCCTTTAAAGTGCAAAGTTGTCAAAGTTGCATTCCAAAGTTGTCATCTTCACAAAAACTCACATACATGCCAAATCTAGAAGATTCAGGATCTCAGATCTAAGAAGAAGTAAGCACATACCTTGGACCTCAAGACCACATTTAGAGTGTTCAAAAATTCAGAATGAGACTAATACGCCACCTTGGTCATCTTAGTCCTCCATAGGCTATTTTTTTAGAGATTCTTTGAGATTCTGTTACAGCATTCGAAGACTCCATATTTTCCCTAAAAAATAGCAGTGAGACTAATATGCCACTCTAGGCATCTTAGTCCTCCATAGCACTTTTTGACAACATTTTTACATTTTTTAGAATCCTCAACACATTTCTAGAAAAGTTCCAAAGTACACACATCCTAACTTCTAGTTTCATAGTTTTCTATTGTACTTTGTTTATCTTTCTAGGTTATTTAGCATTTGCATCACATTGTGCTTTCCAACATTTTATTTTCCAAGCATTTGCTTGGTGGTGAACCCCTTAGAGCTAAAAAATCCCCCTCCTACATCCTTCCTAATTGAGATTGACTCACCTTGTCAGGTTGTTAGTCAATCCAATTGGGAGTCCTAGGACATCATTGAGTGATTTTTTGGAGAAAGAGTGATATATACACATATACCCCTTTTTCATATAAATCATTTTGGTCAACCCGATGTCTTGAGCATTCATTTTCTAATTTGGAGTCCATTAAAGTCTTAGATCTAGATTGCATTCATTCTTGCATTGCATCTTGCATTAGTAAAATTGCATCTAAGGTTTCTCATCTTTAGTGAAATTGCATCTAGGGTTTCTTATATTTGCATTAGTGAAAGTGCATATAGGTTGCATTTTTGCTTTCTTGTATCATTTCATTTCATTCAAAAACTAAAAAGTGCATTGTTCCTCTTCCTAATTGCATTTAGGAACATTATTATTACATTCACAATTGAAAAAAATTGCATTCACTTTTGCATCCAATTGCTTATCACTAGTGACTTTTTCTTGCATTCATTTTCATGATTTTCTATTCCCAAACATCAGGTCCTTGGGTAGGCAACCTATGAATACTATTATCAACCCAGTATATCCTAATTTTTTTCCAAAATCCCTTACTAGGACTAAAGTGCCCTTGGTGGCATCTTAGTCCCTCTCTGGTTTTCTATTATATTACCCTTTTTGAGTGATTTTCTATCCATTTCAGTAAAACCTTCAAATTTCATTAGGAGGACTAAGATGCCCTCCTTGGTGTCTTAGTCCCTTTGGAATTTTAGATTGCAGTTTTCAGGATTTGAATCAACATTTCTGTGCTTCTATTTGCTGGCATTGGTTATCTATTTCATTGGATTGACTTTCTATTTCATGCATTTTACTAAATCTAGATTAAGGTGCTTCATTTCATGCATTGTTCAATTCCAAATTTACATTTACAACATTTCATCTTTCAGGTTGTTGCATAGTATAATCAACAAATTACTTTTTTCCAATTTGAAAATTGCATTTCACTTTAAGTCATTGCATTGTGCTTTCTTTACTTTTCCATGATAACATATTTTCTTTCAATAAATGTGGCTTTAATATGGTTACAAATAGATTGCATAAGTACAACATCCCATCTTATGAGTTCAACTTAAAATATAACAATGAGGTCATTAAGAAACATGTTAGTCATTCTTCTACTATCTTTCATAGTTATGAGAACATCCTAGAGCAAGTGGATCAAACCATTGACACAATCCTTAATATTACATTTCCCATTGGTGAGGAAGGTAGTGTAGACAATCATAACAATCATACTTGTTCATCTCCTGATACCTCTTCTATTAGTGATGAAGGTATCTCGGTGAAAGAAGGTACAAGCATTGAGAGTCTTGATTGTCCCTATCCTCCTCCTCCTTTGGAAGAAATTAGAAAACAAGAATATGAGATAATTTTCACCACTTTGCTTACCCCAAATCCATCTCTCAACACCTCCCCTAATTGGAAGAAGGATTTAGTAAAAGAGGATACAATCGTGAATGATCATGAAAATCACATTTTTTTAGGAGGACATGTGGATTGAAAGTGATAACCTTATCTCTCTCCTTCCTAATGTCCCTAACATTTGGAAAGACCTATTTGAACAAAAGAATAAATAACCATTCATAATCATGAAAACCATAGCAATAATTCTCTTGATGCTTCCCCTATTAGTGATGAAGTTACTTTACACAACATAATAATGGAGAGTGATGAACCTTTTGTTTTTCTCTCTCCTAAAATCTCTCCTACTAGGGTAGATGGTATAGCACAGGAGAATAAGGCCTTAGAGAAAAAGGGAAATCAAATAGAGCGTTCTTGTAATATCCTCACTATTGATGAACAACACTTTATTCAACCATTGATAACCCCCTTACATGTACGATGAAATCATTTTAGAATAACCAACCCTTGAATGTCCAGAACATTTGGTTTGTAGTTCTCCTAGAAACTCTCCTACTAGGGAAGACATAATAGTGGAAGAAAATGAGAAAATTGACAATAGTAATTTATTAGATGAAGACGATGAAGTAACATTAGACTCCTCTTCACTAAGATATCATGAAAATAATGATAATAATTATAAGGTTATGCACAGTAGATACCCCTTGGAGTAGTCTCCCAAGCCTAAACTTATCCTTTATCCACCTTCTCAAAACCACAAGTTCAAAATAAACCCGTCCTTATACTTGAACCAACTAAGATTTTTTTTTTTTAGCAATTGAGTTACAATACCGTTGCTCATACATACAACACTAGGAATAATCCACAACCAAAAAAAACACCTTCAAAATCCCTCCCATTTCCTAATCCTATCTTTCCTGGGGCCCCTCATTTTCCTTCACAAAGTGGAAAGGAGTATGACCTTGTTGAACAACTTAAGAATACTCCCGCAAAGATATCCCTCTGGGACTTGATTCAAAATTTACCTAACTATCACACTATGCTTCAAAATTCCTTACAACAAGTTCCTATCCCTTCTAATGTGCAACCAAGTGACACAACATCCATGATTTAAGGAATAAATGCTGACATTGTTTTCCCCAAAGCGAGCTCCTTGCTTTGGAAGTGCAAAAACAATATGATCCTTTCATGATCATAGCTCAAAACAATACCAAAGGGATAAAGCAAACCCTTGTTGACAATGGTTCAACCTTAAATGTGTGTAGTGCAAGCCTTTTGGATAAACTTGGTGTTGATAAATCAAAAATTAAACTTGACTCTTTATCTATTAAGGGATTTGATAATGTGGGAAAGAAATCACTTGGAGTAATCACTTTACCTATTATAGTTGGAAAGGCTACCTTACAAACCCTTATTCGTGTAATGCCTCATGATCTTTCATACAATCTCCTTTTATGTAGATTGTCGATTCATGTGATGCATGTGGTGCCTTATACCCTTCATTGTAAAATGAATTATGTCTACAACAATAAAGTGCACACATTGGACATTGATAATGAGCCTTACATTGTTTTACAACTTGAGAAAAACAAGGAAAATCCTTTGAAAACATTAACACCAACTACACAAGTGTAACCTATGCAATAGAAAGACAAAGAAAAAAACATTGAGAAAGTCATGAAGCTATTTGAAGATGATTGGGGTTCCTTAGATTTTGAACATGCATTCATGGGAGAATACAAGATCATCAACAAAGACTTTGACAAGGGACAAGAAAAAGTAGTATTTTCAACAAAAAATTTGGAAGAACCTTCAAAAGCATCAACCTCAACCACTTCAGAAGAAAAGACAAAAAATTACACAACAAACTTTGAAGAAATTGACTATCAACAACCACCAAATCCTAAAGAAATGAAAAAGCTTTACGAAAAAGTTTATGAGATTATGAAACTACTTGGATATAGTGGAAAATTATGCAGTGCTAGAGAAAAAGGTATCTGTGTCCCTATAGAGCCTCACATGCAAGAAAATACTAGTGGTATTGGTTATTTTCCCTCAAACAACACAAACAATTATTCACTTAATATCAACACTATCACAAAACATCCTTCTAAGCCAACTTTAACAATGGTGCATCTTGAACTAATAAACACTAGTGGTCTTGATTGCTATCCTTTGCAAGAAATGAAATAGAAAAAGAAATCCCCTCTTAATGTAAATGTCATCACACAAAACACTTATGATTTAAATTCATTAGATTTTACACCCTCCAGTAAAGGAGAGAACAAAATCTCACAATCTAAAGAGCATTGTGTAAGTATGACATCTTGTATAAAGCAAGAGATATCTTTGTCATAAAATAAAACATCTTTCCATTTTGACCAAGAGAGTATCTTGACGAGACTCCTCCAAGATCATTTGATTTCTCTCCCTCCAAGAACACAAAATAAATTCTACAATAGTTTATTTTGCACATATCATAGAGTTCATGGTCATGTTACTAATGAATGTAAGGCTTTAAGTAACAAAATTTAACATCTCAAGGAATGTGGTGCTCTTCCTTGTGTTGAAGCACCTAATTCCTCTAATTGATACTCATTTTCATCCTATTCGTCTCACCCTTGTCTTGCACTGAGTGGGGGCAAGGGGTTAGGTAGCCTTGTCCTCATATGTCACTTGTCGTTATCTCTTTTGGCTAGTTGATTGACTTTCATGTACATATAAAAGTAAGCTTGGGATGTGGACGACATTCCTTTAGTTGGCTCGCATGTGAAGTACTGAGCATTGTATTTTTTTTGGGGGGTAACCCTTCCATCCCATTGAATGATGTAGCTTATTAGAAACATATGACTTGGCATAGGGATTTTCATGTAAGCTCTCATGTCTTCTTCTACTTTAAAGAAATTTCTCATAGCAATGGTGTTAGCAACCACTTTAAAGTGGGGCAATACATTAACACTCATGTTTCATTGTGTGATTTTCTTTCTTCTTGTGATGCATCCTTGGTGGTGCCATTGGGTTTGATTCCCTCTGAGAGTGTGATATTTATTTTACTTGTCCTCTCTTGGAAAAATTAAGCACAATGTTCCCTAAGATGAGACCTTCCATGAACTAAGAAAAATCCCTTTGAACCTCTCTCTTTCTTGTTACATGCATTTTCATACCTTATTAAAGTCATGGAGGTATGGCTTTGATATGGTCCCTTGGGGCTCACCTAGTGAACACCTAGCTTCACTAGCCCTTGTGAGTGTGCATTTTATTTTTTTCTTTATCATAGTCATAGGGGTATGACTTTGATATGGACCTCTTGGGGCTCACCTAGTGGACAACTAGCTCCCACTAGCCCTTGTGAGCATGTGTTTTGTTTGCATAGTGGATATAACATTCCACTTGTAAACCTCTTTTAGCCTAGACCCAATCCACTACATTGGACGACCAATTGAAACTTGATCCATTACAGTTTTCCTTTTTCCTTTTTCCTTTTTCTTTTTCCTATCTTTGATGGTGTATATTTGTGATCTAGTTATAGATTCATATATCATCTACAAGTGTTTTCCTTTGTGCTTATGTTGGTTTTCCATAGGATCTCAACCCTAGGGGCTTGATCATCCCTCTTGATCATTGTCATCCTATCTTACTAGGATTTGTACACAAGAAACCCTCTTGATTGTGTGGTTGGCTACTTTAGTGTGATTTTGAAGCAAGTTCTTCCTCTCACTAAAGTGGGAGATAAATGTAGTGTAGAAAAATACACACCCTTGCATTTTCACACTTGTTTAGGCTTTCATTGCTTTATTTATGCTTCTTTATGGCTTAATTGGTTCTATTTTGCATCCACAAGCCAAATAAACTATATATTTGTATGGATAATCTTGACAAAAACCAAAAGATAAATGGTCATTTAATGATTTTATTTGTGTGTCCCTGATTTGTGGACTGGGACTAAAACAGCACCCAGGGCGTCTTTGTCCTCCATGGGTCTTTGGACCTTGATTTTGAATATAATTGAAAAGGTCCCTTTTTGGAGTTTGTACCCCAAGATTTGAGCCTTGGGACTAAAACGCCACCTAGGGAATCTCAGTCCTTGAATTATTTTCAAGATTCAATTTCAAATCTTGGTGGGATTTGGCCTCCTTTAATTAATGATTTCCTATGTTGACTTGTGTAATTTTGGGATATTAAGCATGAATAAATATAAATAGAAGGTTCCTCCACCAATTTTCATAACAACAAGCATTCAATTAGTCATTCGTAAGGAAATTTTATGCATTCAAGAGCAATTCATCAAACATTTGGAGCCATCATCAAGATTCAAGCATCATGTCAAGGTTTAGTGCATCCATTCATGTTGTTGAGCCAAGATTGTGGATGTAGCATTGAAGATCTATGTTCACATCATATCCAAGGATCAAAGATGTACATTCTTCATGGCCACTACATGATAGATTTAAGATTTGCTTCACAAGACATCATACAAGGTGACAACATTTACATATTTCATGTTTCATGCTTCATTTCATCATTTGGTTTAATTACTTACAAGGGGTTTGACCAAGGAAAACCCCCATTTACTAACAATCAACAAGTTTTTCCCTCTTGTGCATTTTTCTTTATATATCTAGGTTGAAGACTTGAAGATCCTTTAAAGTTCAAATTTTTCAAAGTTGCAAAGTTGCATTCCAAAGTTTTCATCTTCATGGAAACTCACCTACAAGCTAGATTTAGAGGTTTTAGGATCTCAGACATAACAAGAAGCAAGTGCAGACCTTGGAGCTCAAGACCACATTCATAGTGTTTGAAAATTCAAAATGGGACTAATACGCCACCTTGGGTGTTTTAGTCCTCGACAAGGTATTTTGTAGAGATTCTTTGAGATTCTGTTTCAGCATCTAAAGACTGTATTTTCCTTGAAAAACAACAATGGGACTAATATGCCACTCTGGCTGTCTTAGTCCTCCATAGCACTTTTTGACATTATTTTTACATTTTCAAAATTCTCATCACATTTCTAAACTTCCTAGGTACGCACATCCTAACTTGTAGTTTCATAGTTTTCTATTGTACTTTGTTTATCTTTCTAGGTCATTTAGCATTTGCATATCACATTTTGTTTTCCAACATTTTGTTTTCCAAGAATTTTCTTGGTGGTGAACCCTTTAAAGCTAAAAAATCCCACTCCTAGGTCCTTCCTAATTGAGAATCGACTCACCTTGTGAGGTTAGTCAATCCAATTAGGACTCCTAGGACATTATTGAGTGATTTGTTGGAGAAAGAGTGATATATACACATATACCCCTTTTTCATATAAATCAATAATTACCAAAATTTTCATCCCTTCCAACCATAACTCACAATTGGACATAATAAATTTTATTTATTTATTATTATTTTTTTAAACATACATGAAATTTTTAAATATCAACTTGTTTTCCTTGTAACTATTATCATGTATTGAATTTAAATATCATTTCCTACTTCAAACCATAACTCTAGTACTTACAATAATCTATGATGATGTATTGTTATTTTCCATTTTGCAATATAATTTATTTCAACTAACCTACACTTGATTGAAGATGCTATTCAAAAATGGGCACAAGTTTCATTATACTCATGTTTAAGTAAAGCGTTAATATGCACCATACATAATAGTCAAAAGAGAATTTCAAGAATTTAATAATACTATGATGTTTTATGTAAGAACTTATTATATCTATTATCTATTGTACATGCCTATTATATCAATAAATTAAGTAAAAACCATTCAAGGTTAACAAAAACTTCCCTTTACATTTTTATTTTGTATTGAATCCATTAAGCAAGATAATACTATCTTAATTTCCAACACTAATAATATCGCTAATGATTAATTATTATCAATATCTCTAAATTTATCATCAGTTTTCTTTGTCTAAATATTAAACATCTCACTAACTTTCATCTATGAGCCTTTTAAGTTGCAAACATTTAAAATCCAAAATATTTAATTGCCAATTGATATTTTATCACTAATATCTACATTAACACTAATTTTAGTTTATATTCCTTTGTAAACCCCAAGATATTAGAGAAGGAAAAAGTCTTATCCTATAATTTAGCTTGACAATCAAACCAATTTATAATTATATATATAATAAATATTTCAAGAAAAGAAAACACATATCATAATAATATTAATACTATAATATCGTGAGATACCTGAACAAGCCACACCCCCTCCATTTAAGATTGAAGTAGTGGCAAGTAGGTGGCCAAGATTCTATTCCCTGAGTCTATTAAGGGTCCACTATAGTTATTTCAACAAGAAACAAAATAAAATAAGTGCAAATGTTTATGACTCTTCGTCATTATCACCCTAGCTTAGTGAATACTAAAATCCTAATAGCTTTTCTTCTGAACAACAAGAAAAATTTTCCTTACCCAAGTGCAGATCACATATATTGGAAATAATGTCAATTACAATTTAAAATGTTCTACATCAAGGGGAACAATGTGAATGTGCTAATTTGAAGAACCCTTTCACTTTCATTTTAAGTAGGTTAGTACTATTGTGATATCATCCTTTATCAAACTACGTATGCCTTCATCCATTTTATTTCTAGTAATAAATCAAGATATAGAAAATATATTTATTTGAGCTTCCAATTATTACCGATCTCTTTTCAACAAAGGCATAATTAAAGATATGTATTTGTTAAGGAACTAGAATTTGTTACTTAGTGTTCATGGTAATTGTAGACCACATGGTTGGGCACAATAATAAGAAGGTGATTGGAGAAGGAATGTCCTTAGTATTCATTGACATCCTTCCTCTTTAAAAATCAAAGTGAGAAAATATTAACATTCCATACCTGATAGAATTTTTATTTATTTCTTCACAAGTTCATACTTGTGTGGCTACATCACTTACACCTCTATCTATTCCTCTTTCTACCTTTCTATTGGAATCAATTAGGAGGTTGATAAAATCAACATACTACCAAATCAAGTTGTGTTACATACCTTGGTAGTTCAAGTTTCCTTGATCCTATAAACTATAATTAAATGGTTAGCACACATTTGTCAGCATATTCCTAGCCTATGCCAAAATGGAAGCATTGGAACAAGATACAAACATTGATCAAGCATGAACAATATAGGATGTTTATCAACTATTGCAATTGCAAGAGTCTTGATAGACATGTATACAAACTTGAAACTATAGACAAGACATGAGAACGATTTGAAAAAATAACCCAAGGTAGTGAGGCAATTGAAAATTATTGCAGTTTCAAAATTGCACAAAATGTTATGACTTTTATGAAAAATAAGTAGATGTAATTGATAGGAAAAAGGCTATCTTCTAGCAGAAACGAGACATGAATAATGTTTATAAAATGTCAATTTAAATTTAGAAAGAACCAAACCCATCAAGAATTCAATCCAATATATACTTTTAGTTCCCCTTATCAGATGACTATGCTAAAGAAAGTGACTGAATGACCAAGAAAACATGCGAACATGCACAATACCTCAAGAAATGCAGTTTTATAGAGTAGATTGATAGCAGATTTGCATAAAATTATTCACAAGTTATATAAAATTTTTAGGAAATGCTTTAATGAATGCATGTATTAAAATTTCAAGGCTTTCATGCAAGATCAGTTTATTAAAAAAATAATTCTTTATTATCTCTTAGGAATTGTATGGATAGACATGCACATCAAATGTGAACTTAAGAAAACATAATATTTGCTTCAGATGCAATCAAGATTTATTTTCTATCTGGTGTGGAATGGTTTCCACTTTCCTTCATGTCATAGTGTTGTTTCCTCTTAAATGAGGACCCCAAAGCTCCCAAAGTGTAGCAACTTGATGCTCTGATACCTATGTAATGTCCCTCCAAAAAAATAGCTAAAGAAATACAACTAATTAACTAAATTTAATAAATATTAAGCAATAAACTACTACCATTTAATTTAGATTTATCTTTATGAAATTAGATATAACAAAAATGATAAAACCTTATCTGCTATAGTTGGTTTTAAAGGATTATTTTATTAGTTAGATGCTTTCAATATCATCTCAATAATTAAATATTTAAATGAGATAGACTAAAAATTAATTTACATTATATTTTAAGTTGAACTCAATAATATGTATATATATATATATATACCCGCCAAATGTTGCATAACATATATTAAGCCGATCTTTATTCTAAACAAGTGTGCAAATTATAAAAATATCCTCAAGTTACCTTACATATTTTTCCAAAATTGAATGAATCATTAAATATATTGAATACAATGAAATAAATACTCCAAGATCAAGGCACATGACTATATTGAAATGTTCAAACATTATTTATCGAACTTAAATCTACTGCACATAAGACAAAAATAAAAAGATAATTGGGACACAAATAAAACAAAACCCTATTCAACAACATATAAAGAATAAGCTCATTGATGTGATGGTAATACCAAAAAATTTAACTGGATGTGGTTTCAAAGTGAAGGTAGAAGGTAACGGTTAATGTCATGCAAAAAAATTTACAAAGACTATAATATTAATGTGGGGGATAGAGAAGAAAAGAAATAAAATGAGAAACTATATGTTATTGCAAGAAAGCAATGTAAAGGTTGCAATTATGGTATGAGAAAGGCATTACAATAACCAAAAAAAATAGAATATACTTGTAAGAGAGGGGGACCAACCACGTCAAGGCTCCAAGTTATGAAAAGATAAGAGTGGAGGGCTGCCCTAACTTACCTCACTCTAAATGATTATTTGGAATGAGGATCGATAATGAAGAGCACTATGAAGTACTTCTATCACTCTATAGACCCAAAATTCTATTTGGGGCTAGACGAGCCAGTTTCTGGAGTCCAAAATGTACCTTAGATAGCTATTTGTTCGAGGAAGGTAGTGTGGGTTTGGGATGATATTTTGGTGCATTGGTGTCTTTTTGGCGTGCTGGCATCCATACGGACATAAAACATAAAGTATAGTAGAGAAACTACCAAAAACCTACTGAAAACCTAGATAATAGGTTTTAATGAAGCAAATAGAAAAATAAAGTATAAAAAGTGAATGCGGAAATAACAAAATGAGTAGATGAGAACTAGGGTTATGAACACAAACTCTTTGAAATGCTAGTTCGCTAACAAGATCCACACACACATTTATCTACACCTAAGCAAGAAATGGAAAATTGTTTGGATTGTACAGGGGTTAGCCTTAGTCAAACCCCCGTTTGGTGTTTCCACCGCCATGGATAACTAGAAAAGCAACAAAGTAGAAAATGTAATAAAGTAAAGGAGAGATTGTTGAACACTACAAAACAATACTATGCTACTCAATCAAATCACAAAAGGGAGAGTGAAGTGTTACCACCTCCACCCAAAGGCTCTCAAGGCCAATGAAGGGAGAACGAAAGCAACAAACCTAGAAAAGTCACCACAACCACAATGGTGATGAAGGAAGGTCTCGCAAGACTCCAAGGTCACAACTTCTATGGTGACCTCACGTGTAAGACTAAAGTTGATGGAATAACCAGCTGCTACATTTCTCAAGTTGTGAAAATGCTAGTAGAATGCTTCAAGAGTGTACTCAAGAGATCCAAAAGTGTGAAGAAGATTGAATTACCTATAAAGAGGATGAAGTGAAGTGAAATGGATGGATTTGAAGGAAAAAAGGAGCCATTTTGGGTCATTTGGTCACACAGAGGCATTACAATTTGATCCCAATTAGGTGTGTAACATCCCTGCAGACTCTAGATGTAGGAATTTGTTAGAGATGACAGTACACCACATAGATGTCCACATGCCACGCTTGCATCCCTAATGAAAATTCCCTCATTGACATACAAAACACACACCGAGTGGATGGAAGGTGGGTGGGTGATGTGGAATTTCACCTTCAAATTTGATTTTCTAAGGTGAAGGTATACAAAAGGTGAATTTACATAAGGGGTGAAAATGATCTCATATACATTTTTCCCCCACTTCAATGAGCACAAGTATTGATGAGTGTTTGATAAAATAGATCAAAGAGTTAGAGATGTATACTTGAACTTTCGAAGAAGTAGATCATGATTTAGTGAACTCAAAAGCACAAGGTTGGAAAAGGACTCCACATGTACTCTCTCTTGAGGAGGTTCAAATGAAAGGAATCTGTAGCTCCATGAAACTATGAAGTTGCAAAAAGTACACCAAAGTCCAGCAGACCAACGATGGAAAAATCCCACAGGATGTAAGCACCTCACAGGATTGCAGACCTACAAGAAGGAATTCCCCCAAGTACTCTCTCATGAAGGAAGCCTAGTGAAAGGGGACTCTACAAAGTTAGATTGGAAAGCGGCTTCACAGGTGCACCTACAAAGCAACATGTTAATCCTTAGATAAAACATGTCAAAAAATAAAAAGCAGCCATGTAGGAAAAGAAGCAGACTGTCAAAAAATTGAAAGGCTTTCAAAGGGGTCCTTTGGGAACCATTCAAAAGGAGAGGGGTCCATTCAAGAGACACACTGTTTGAAAGTACAAGAATGTTTTTTCTCAAATCAATTCAACATCAAGGAATCCTTTCAAAAGATGTTCACTTCATCAAGGAATTCAAAAGGAAGAAAATGCCCCCTTGCGAGGGGAAGGTTAAGGCTTCTCCCACAAGAAAAACTACTCCTACCTCAGAGGAAAGTTGTTCAAGTTATTTATTTGTAAACCCATGATGAAGGAAACACATTTTGTTAGGGTTCCAAGTTCAAAATGCAATTTTTGAAAAAGTTTGCAAGGATTTTCAAGAAAAGATTCATTGGCAACGAATGTGTTTTCTAAAAATCAAAACATTGTGAAGGTGGCATAGTCACACATAGGAGGGAAAACTCAAGCAAAGAAGAGAGAAAGATAAAAGAGTGAAAGATAAATAGCAACATTATGAAAAAGGGACACATGGGTGATATGATATTTCAGGGTCAAAGTTGCTCATAAATATATATAAGTATAGTGATAGTATATTAATGAACTATCATCAACCCCCTATTATATCATGCCATGTGAAGAATGCACGAGAAGACAAAGTAAAAATAAAAGTTTGGTTCAACATGGAAGGGAATCCTAACTTCCCCCAACACTTCACTTCACATAAGGAAGAATGATGCAATAAATAGAGGAAGTTTACGACACATAATCACTCATGTATCCAAGCACCTACAAGGGTGACAAGGGTCATCCATAAACACATAACACAAGAACAAGGAAACATATCACAAACAAACACCTAATCTAAAGATAAAGAAGAGGCGCCCCCTAACATTCATTGACCAAGAGGTTCTCTGCTTCCCAATCTAGATCATTGTATGGGGAAGGAAGATGAGCCTGCCATGGTAGAATATTGAGGGGAGAACCTTATGACCATCCCACAACAAGGTCCAAGGAAGGAGACTCTTCAGGGTCTCCTCCACTTGGTTCTTGTGGAGATATGGTTAGCGATTTCACAAAAATTGCTGAAAAGGCCGAGACCTCATCTAGAGAGTTAAATATGCAATTTATTGGAGTATCATGTGTTACCTCAATGAACGAGAAAGGTATCACCTGAAATTCACTGCTTGGCTCACTAAGTGACTTGGGAGAAGTGACGAACTCAGGGGAAGCTGAAACTAGCTTCATCACTAGGACAATGCATGCTAATGCAAGACCACCTTTTGAAGGAGGTGGCTCCTCTTATGCCCCTCATTACCTAAAGTTCCAACCTCCACCTTCTACTTCATCAGAGGATGTGAACTACCGACAAATGAGGAAAGAGGTGCAAAGGAACAAGAGAAAACTGTGATGGACACCACAAAGGTATTCGACATGTCCACAAGTTTAGGGAATGGTGGCATGTATAGGAGGGACATCAAAAGGGGTGGCTCGACTAAAGGAGTGATGAACACCTACACCTTTTTAGGGTTAGGTATGCTTACGCTCACATCAGGAGCTGAAAGCAGAACCAAGTTTGATTGAACCAAGGTAGAGGGGATAGAAGAGGATGACACAACAAGAGGTCCCAAGATGGGGACAGCCGGTTCCCCTTCTTTCCTCTATAAAGTGGCCCACTCAGTTGCCAGAGCCTTTGGTCAGTGCTTGTGCTTGCATGCAAGGCGGTTCTTGTGACTCTAGGAGCTAGAGGGCAGAAGCTGAGGAGGGATAGAAGGCTCCTGTTCAACCATAGGAGTGTCCATAATAGCTATCTTTGACAGAGGGATAAACTCCCTAATGGGAGTAGGAGTAAGAGATTGAGAGATAGCAAGGGGAGTCGACTCTAGCACCTCGGTGGCAGGGCTATTCCCATTTACTGCTTTAGGCACAGGAGCAGTGGGAGGTTGTGAAGGCTAAGACATAGAGTATTCCCTACAAGGACCTTTCCTTCTACCATAAAGGTAGGGCCAGGGTCCAAGAGGCATAGTAGAAATTTTTGATGTCTTACTCTTGGATTTATGCAAAGCAAGCACCATCAAACTTCTTATGTGGAATCTAGGAGTGGATGTCCAAAACTCTTCTTCAAAAAGAGGAGCAGAAGAGGCACCCCGAGGATGAGGATGCCTCTCCTTTGCCTTTTGAGAAGAGGAGGTAGCTTGTTGTTGCACTATCAGAGGGGTCACTTTCAACTACCCCTTGCCCCCATTCTTATACTTCACATAGTTTTGGTAAAGTAGGTCCATTCTTGGTGGAAGTGGACTGATTGAGGTAGGCCAAAAATGATCTAATGAATAACCCCCATAGGATACCAATGGTTGATATCCAGTGTCATGCACGACATGCACAACACCTTGGTGGGAGAATTTTAGACACTTATGAATGAAAAAAGTGATTTTTTTCATGGAAGCTAGCCACGGGATTCCTAACTTTACCCTAAACAAATTAGATTCTCGAATAACATCAAAGGTAGTATCCACAACCCTTGGTCTAACTATGATAGAAAGAGTTATCGATCCATACAACTTGAGAGAGAGGCCATCATACGTACAAATGGTGGACTTAGTTTCTTCATACTCATCTCTTTGCAATGAATTCAACCATAACATCTCCTCTGTAATAGCATTCACTCAGCTTGCAGGGTCAACTAGGACCCCTATCACAATGTTTCCATTGAGGCGAGTAGGAATATAGAGGGGAGAGGGCTTGTTGTTCAAGGGCATGTCCTATGAGGTGAATGCCATGTCTGGAAAACCAATTGTAGGTTTTGAGGAAGGAGTAACAAAGAGCATAGCAATGTACATCAAGGGTTGAGTAGAGGAATTAGAGGGATCAATAATTAAATTAGAAAAGTGAGACAGGAATTGGTTTGTGTATATCTGAAAATCACTATTATCTTTCACCACCAATTTATTTGCATTTTTTTTTGTCCCATCGAGACAAATGGTACCATCATTGATGCAATCTTGTATCTCATGATGAAGGTACATATAATGCCTAGTATCATGTGTATTAATCCAATGATACAGAAAAAACACATTTGCATCATACCAATTAGGGTAAGGTTCCTTGAGGGGTTGAGGGTTTTCCAAGGTTATGATCTTATCCTTCAACAACTTTTGCAAGATGGAAGAATAAGATTCTACTAGCTTTGTAAACTTTTTGTTGTGTCTGAGGCCGCTATCATTTGTCATGGCTACTATATTTGCAATAGCTTTACCCTTTCTTGAGATAGATACAATAGAATTTCCTTTTGAATGGGAGTGTGAGGAGGATCCCTTGAATTGAACTACCTGATGCTGGAAGGAGGGCCTGAGGAACAAATTGGCTTGAATTGGGTCATTCTCACCAGAAAGGTTTGAAAGAGTTCTTAGATCTTTTCAAAATCTAAATTCATTGGTTGAAATCCAAACCCCTATCAGATATAGACCCCAAGCTTGTAGAGTTTTGATCCCACTGTTGTCACCACCACTCACTCCACCTGGATTTCCACCAAATCCACTTATTCCACCACTGGTTCAGCTAGTCTCACCACCACCCATGGATTTCTTTGTAAATAATCCCTCTCCATTAGGGATTCTCCTTGTGGTATACATGATCTTCCCAAGAATCCAGAGAGATTCTATCCCAAATATACGCACGAAGAATCAACGAGTGCTGAAGAGAATATATAGGCATTTAAAGATGCCTGTACTCATTCTCAAGTAGCCCACCATGATGTGGTATGTAAATTATTCCCCTACTCTTTGGGTGACATGGCATACAACTAGTATTTGAATTTACCACAAGGGATTATTGTGAGTTGGAAAAAATTAGAAAATTCCTTTATCAATCAATTTCGGGTCTACATAGACCTTGCCATTTTGTATCACCAATTTTCCACCATAAGAAAAGAACCCCATGAACCCTTACCATTGTTTAACACAAGATTCCAGAGGATGTACCGAAGGCTATAAGATCCTTACTTGGTTGCTGAAAATATCACCATTTTGGCATATTTAAGGGTCATATATCCTTTGATTGGCCTATTTCTATAGAGGACAGATGTTGTTGTTGAGATTAATTCCTTGTCTAAATTTTATCACCTAGCCTAGCCATTAAATTGCAACAACATATGAGCTTACAATTAGGAAATTTGGGAGGAGTTCTTCCTCCCATAGGATATCAAGTGCCTAATCCAACTCCTCTATTTAATACTGTCATAGGCATGTCTTATTCCCAATATGGACCCATGTATGAGTTACAAACTCCACCACCCCTACCATTCTTCACTAATAGGGCTCAAGATTCCTCCCAACAATCACAAGATTACCATAATCAAGCTAAAGGGTCAAATCCTATAAGTCAGCCATCTGTTGTGAAAATTGCAGAAAGTGAATGAATTGTTCAATTGACTAATGAAATGGAAACTCTAAAGAAGACTATATCTTAGATGTCCAATGATATGGATTAACTAAGATATAACCCCCCTCAAAATCAAAACCAAAACTAGAATGATCAAAATTAGGGAGGTATTCTAATCAAGGTGGTTACTCCAACCAGAACTCTAATCAGAATTAGAACACCAATTAGAACCAGAGGAACTTCCAAAGCCAAAATTCCCCTAACCAAAATTACCAAAACCAAAATAGGGGATATGACCAGAGGTCTAACAACAATAGAAAATGGAATACTAGGCCAAATAATGGGGGAGTTTCCCATAATTATCAGGCTGGTGATGATAAGCCACACATTGCAAATGTGGCATATCTCAACTTTATGATGAATTAGTGTAGATTGCACGACACTACAACTCATTCTAAGGTAAACTACCTAGAAATGGAGAATATGGTCAAGATTGCACAGGATGATGCTCCATTGCAAGGCACTACCAATAAATCTAGTGGATCTATAGATACTGCCATGGATTATGACATATTTGTTGAAGAACTTTCATTCCCTAGCCAAGAAGAAAATGAACCAGTAGAAGATGTATATGATGCTCAGGCCTTCCAATCCAAAGGAGGCCATTTCTTGAGAAATAAAAATAAGGTCCCATTTACTACATCCTCCCCTCCTAACACCATGGTCCCACCCAATCAAAACAAGGATAACAATCCGCCACCACCAAAGGGGCCATTTGAATATCAAAATAAAGGTAATCCAACTTTTATTCCTAAGTATCCATTGAAAAATGATACAAAGTTTGATTTTTTGTAGAGATGCAGAAGCAAAAGACTTCATTGTCATTCTTTGACATTATGAAGTGGTGCCCTACCCAACGAGAAATTGTGTTGAGAGCCCTGGAGGAGGAAGATCAGTCAAAAGGAAAAAAATAAGGAGACTCCAACAAATGAAATGAATGCAACCCTGCACAAGGGTAAAGTAGGGACTCCACCTTTCCTTTTGAGCTTAAGGATCTTTGGAAAGAATCTACATAATAGCCTATTGGATTCTAGAGGATTAGGTAATGTCATTCCCTTCTCAATTTTTAGAAAGTTAGGTTTGAGTCTACTTCAGACTAACAAAAAGGTCATTCAGTTGGATAAAACTTAAGTCAATGTGGTGGGAGAACTAAAAAATATTCATGTACAGGCTGGGTCTAACCCAAGGATCCAAACTTACATGGATATCCAAGTGGCTGATATCCTAGAAACATATGGTATGCTTCTAAGCCAAGACCTAATGAAAAGCATTAGGGGATATCTGTCCTTAGAATTCTCACATATGTGGTTGCCTTGGAAAGTGATAACATCAGAAATTAGGATTGAGAGTGAGCCTAGGCTCAAACACATGATCACTGAATATGATTCTCCTAATGAAGTAGCTTACTTCGAAATTGAGATAGGAGTTTACAAGAGAAGGAGATCATAACCTTCTCAATGCTCAATTCTGATGATACACTGCCTTTAGAAAATAGTGACCAAATGACCATGGTCAACCATCAAGTTCTAATAAAAAAGTTACAACAAGATAGGATGGTTCTAGGGGAAGAGGCTAATTTGTGGAGTTTGTTGCTTCCTAATTGGTGTAGCATTCATTATCAGAATTATTCCAAGTTGACATGTCAACCTTGTGTAGATATCTTAAATCATGTCTATCAGGTTGTGGAAACTTGTGAATGCCAACCCCAAGCACCCACCAATCAATTTTCATTTGAAGCTAGGGATGCCACCATCATGAAAATAACTAACCCCACTCAAGAGGAAGGTTTTTCTTAGCTTGAGAATACCCAAGTTCTATGCTCTAACCTCCAAAGAAAGATTGAGGAATCAAAATATTTGTTTGTCCTACCTACCCTAGATAACCTTCCAATGCCTAAGGCATTGATGAAAAAAATACTAAATTATGATATGATCCAAGAAAATGTTAAGTAGTTACTAAACAGGTTTTGAATATAGGAGAATATTTTGATAAACCTTGTTCACATCAACCTTTAAATCTAGATAGCCAACACTAGTCCAAGAAACCACCTACTTCTAGCAAGAAAACACCTGTAATCCCAAAAAAGAAAGAAATCCTAGCTCTAGAGAAACTATGGAGTCTTAAATTTGATGGCTCTAAGTCCAAATCAGGAAGTGGAGCAGGAATTGAACTAACCAACTCGAAAGGGAAGAAATATTTTACATCTTACAAGTTGCAAATTGGCTACACAAACAACGCAGAAGAATATGAAGTGCTTGCTTGAGGATTGATGTTTTCTCATCAAAAGAAGGTTACAACTATCATGGTTATGGGGGATTATGAAGTTATTGTTAAGAAAGTCTGTAGTCAATACACTTGTCACGACAAAAGATTGGTTTCCTATAGGAATAGAGTTTGGAATCTGATTGAAGATTTTGACGCTTTTGGAATCACTCTGATTCGTAGAGAAGAAAATAAGATTGTTGATGCACTTACTATTGCTGCCAGTACTTTTGAGCCTATACAAGACTCCAAGTTGAAGAGATTCTCGGTGGAGTTGGTCTCAATCCCAACCATCCCAGATAATGTCTAAAATTTTTAGGTCTTTGATGATGACCAACATATACTTTCCTTCTTGGCAAGTTTAGATGTATTTGAGGGATAAATAATTGATGAATCAAAAAGAGACCATGGAGATTGGGATCCTGAGAATTGTGATACTGAAGGAATACTCAACTTGAAAAGAAACACCAATCCCAAGGGGATGGTATCCTTGGAGAGAATATTTGACTTAGATCCTTGCGCTCATGAAAGGGTAGCAATAATAAGTGTTGGAGGGAAGTATGAATCTATCAATTTGGTTGATTTTGGTTAGGAAAGGAATGTGTATATAGGAAAAACTTTCCCCAAGGAATTTAGAGATAAAATAATTAAGGTGCTAAAATAGGACATTACAACAATTGCTTGGGGATATGAGGATTTGAGGACCTTTGATACTTTAGTCATCACACATACCATACTTTTGAAAACAAAGGCGAAGCCCTTTCATCAAAAGAAAAACCCAGTAAATGCCTTGATTGAGCCATTAATTTAGAAGGAAGTGCAAAAGTTGCTCTCTACAAGGATAATCTTCCTAGTACAACATTCCACATGGGATGCTAACTTGGTCCTTGCACAAAAGAAAAATGGTAAGATTAGATTGTGTGTTGATTTTAGGAATTTAAATAAGGCCTCAGAGAAGGATAATTACCCACTTCCTTCTGTTGATGAGGTATTGAAAACTGTTAATGGATCCTAGAGGATGTTATTTTTGGATGGCTATTCAGGATATAATCAAGTTCTGGTTAGTCATCAAGATAGAATGATAACTACCTTCACTACCAAGTGGGGGTCATTTGCCTATCAGAGGATGTTGTTTGGTCTTATCAATGCTAGAGCTACCTTTCAACATGCAATGGACATGGAATTCAAACACTTAATAGGTAAATGAATCATTATTTATGTGGATGTCTTAACTGTGTTCTCTAAAAATAGAAAGGACCATGCTGCAAATTTAGCAAAAATTCTTAAGAGATATATAAGTTATGGCATGTCTCTTAATCCCAAAAAGTGTGTGTTTAGAGTTTCTAAAGGGAAACTCTTGGGTCATATAATATCAGAAAAGGGGATATCCATAGACCTTGACAGAGTTGAGGCCATCCTAAAATTGACAATGCCAAGGAGTAAGAAGGAAATGAGATCTTTCTTTGAAAGGATCAATTTGGTGAGGAAATTTATAATGGGGTTTGTAGAGATTGTCAAACCTCTTAATGAAATGATGAAAAATGATGCAAAGATAGAATGGAGTAATGAAGTTAAATCTTATTTTTTGTAGATTAAACAGTCAATTTTTGAGGCACCAGTTTTAACTAGCCCAGATTATTTAAAGCCTTTTTATATATATTCTTTTGTATCTTATCATTTGTGTGCTATTGTGTTGACAAAGCAAAAAGGCGACGGGAATGAAAGGCCTATTTCTTTAATAAGTTCCCCATTTAAGAATGCAGAGGTAAGATATCTGTTGCTTGAAAAGTAGGCTTTTGCACTTGTGTGAGTGTAAAAAAATTCAGACATTACATCTTGTAGAGTCAGTTCATTGCTATAGTTCTTGATCCCGTAGTGAAGTCTCTCCTCATGTAGAGTGAATTTGGGGAGAGGAGGAAAATGGATGGCCATTTTACAAGAGTTTGATCTAGAAATACATCCAATGAAGCTCGTTCGAGGATAGGGCTTATCTAAAGCTATAGCAGATGTTGAAAAGAATATCATTTGCCAACAATATACAGTGCAATCATTCACAAAGGATCCTTGGTATACAAATTTGATCTTCTTCCTTCTTAATAATAGATGCCCATATGGGATGAATGCTACTCAAAGGAGAGAATTAAGGATGAAGAGGTCTCATTACATGCTTAAAGAGGGATCCTTATACAAAATAAATTTTGAAGGTGTTTACTTGTGTTGTTTGGATCAACAAGAAGCAATTTATGCCATTGCTGAGTTTCATGGTAGACATGGCATGGGGCATCAATCTGCTGATTCATTGGCACATCAAATTCTTAGATCAGGCTACTATTGGCCCCATGTGTTCCAAGATGCACACAAACACATTAGGACATGCCATACATGTTAGACCTCTGCATCTAGGGAAGGTAATCCAATGATGCCTTTACGACCTGTGTATGAGGTAAAACCATTTTCCAAATGGGAATTAGATTTTGTTTGATTTATTATCCAAACTCATTTGTAGGTCATAAATTCATTCTAACAACAACTAACTATTACACGCATCGGACCGAGGCTCAACCCTACAAAAACAACACCATAGACATGGTCATCAAATTTCTCAATGAAAGCATCATAAATAGGTTTGGAGTACCATTTTCCCTGGTATGTGACAATGGCCCTGATTTCTCTTCTCGTAAGTTCATTCAATGGGCCTATGAACACAAAATTTTCTTGAAGTATTCATTTAATTACTACCCTTAGGGAAATGGGGTAGCTAAGTCTACTAACAAAAACCTATTAGAAGTGATTAAAAAGCTGCTAGAAAACAACCCTACAAACTGGCATACCCAACTAAGATTTTCCTTATGGGCAGTTCAAAATCACATTAAAGTCACCCTAGGGAATTCACCATTTAAGTTAGTCTATGGACACGAGCTAATATTCCCTATACATTTGATGATACCTATTCTCAAGTTCATGCAGGAATTCTATTCAAAGGATGATCAGGTAGAGGTAAGACTAACTAATCTATTAAACATGGAAGATCAAAGAGACACTACTTTACATCAATTCTCTAAACATCAAGTTGTCATCAAACGTTGGTTTGAAAAAAGGGGCAAAATTAAGGCCTTTGGTATATCAGATCTTTTGTTGCTATGGGATAAAGCTAAGGAGAAAAGGGAGACCACCAAAAGTTTGATAGACTTTGGTTGGATCCATATCAGATAGCTGAAATGTTGGGTGAGAATGATTTTCACTTGAGCACGCTAACAGGAGAACTTGTCCCATTTCATGTCAATGGTTAGTTTCTCAAACACTACTTTGGCCCATGAAGGTTTGATTTTTTGATGGTTGTATATATGTAATTAGTCATTCCTTTGTTTGGTTTGTTGTTTGTTTGTTGTCTTTTTTTTTGGTTTTCTTTCTGTTATTTTTCTTTTGTCTTGGTTTTGGAGGACCTTCATTTTCTTCCATTTTGAAGTGAAGGGGTTGTTATTCAAAGTATCTGTAGGAACAAGGAGAGAAATTGATTTAGGTATTTTCAAGTATATCTATTGAAATATTTCACTCTAAACTTGTGTCTTATGATCATTTTGACAATGTTTTGAAGGTTATTAAGCATAAAGTATATTGTAATCAATCTCATAAACCATGATTGAAATCTGTCACAAAATAGATAAAAAATTTGTCTATATGAAATGCCTATTTATCTCAGGGTGGCTATATCTCTGATTCAAGTGAAAAATATGATTCCTAACATTGTCATAAGGTCCACTGTAATTATCAACCCACTTTTTATATCAATTATATCTAAGTATTGAGAAAAGTTAATAAAGAATTCCCACAAGTGAAGCATTTAAAAGAAAGAGAAAAGAGAACCATTGAAAGAAGGATAACTCAATATCAAATGGGTGATTCAAGTATCTCTATTGGGGCTATGGATTCCTGTCTGGCAGTAGAGCAATGCTTTGAGAGAATTAGAGGTATCTCCATCGAGGCTATGAATGCCTGGCTAGTAGTAGAGCTATGCCTAGGATTTCATTGTATGATAGTTAAAGGACTCAACCTATGTAGCTTGATTCTTAGGTATAGTTGTTCAAGGGTGAAGAATTTTTTTATGAAGAAAGATGCACCATATATCCACACACTCAGATTCAAAGTAGTTCATGTTGATTTACATTTGAGATTCCAGCTCAACCTTACTCAATATATATTTGATCCTACTTGAATTAGCATGTTCATAAACTAGAGGTTTCGGGTGACTAAATTCTTTAGTATCTTGAAAATGGGTAAACCATTTTCCTAGCCGAGTCACCATTTGTTATGCCTTGCATAACCACCCCATTTTGTCTTGGATCAAAATGGGTCCTCCTTTGTTTTTTTTTTGTACTTGGTGTTTGTTTGGGTCTTAGGAGTTGTTCATTTTCCTCCTAAGTCCTTGTTTCTTTTGGCTTGGTAGAAGTGGAGTCAGAATGGGAACTAGACTTAGAAATTTTTACAAAGTTCCAAGTCCTAATTTGGTTCAGGATCCGGTCCCACCCTTGTTTTGTGTTCTCTTCATTGTCTATTGGTTGGTCTTGCACTCTTGGGTCTATTTCTCCATTGAGTTGTTTCTCATTTCCTTGTGTTTTTTTTTCTTTGGTCGAAGTGAAACATGAAACAAAACCAAACTTGTAACTTTGTAAAAGTTTTGAATTCTATTTCTATTCCGTCCCCGCTCCCGTTCACTTTCTTTTTGTTTATTATTTTTTGTTGGTGTTTGGGACGAGTTCAGTTTTTGTTCTGGTCTCACTTCCTATCATTTCTTTGTCCTTGTCTCAGTCTTTTGTTCCTTTGTTGGGAGTGGAACTGGAATTAGAACCGAACTTGGAACTTTATAAAAATTCCAATTCTCATTTTGGTCCCGAGTCCACCCCACCTCAATTTGTTGTCTGTCCTTGCCGCAAAACTAAAAATGGGTTCAGATTTGGATAGGAGACTTGGTAAAGGTTTTTTTTTGGTTCTATTTTAGATCTGGGTATGTGTTTGCCTTGCCTTTGATTTCCACACTAGTTGATTACTCTTTTTACGTAGTTTTCTCCACCCTCAACTAACCGCATTTATTGCATTAATTGTAGCCTCCTCACATGCACACAATGATTTTAAAACCTTAATCAAGGTTAATTGGATCATTTATCTTTGTTATCTAAGTTATTTTAGAAAACAGAGCTAGGATAAATTTGAGAGGAGCATGATTTGATTACGGAGGCACATTGGTGAGGAGATCCTTATCAAGTTTCAACCTTTCTTTTTTGGCGTTTCGAGGTAGGCTCTTTTCCAGTTTGTGTTTGTCATTTCTCTTTCATGTTCAAGTTCATGGTGTTCTTGGGCGTTCACGGGACCTTTTGCTATGAATCTTCACTTGTTCCTTGGTGTGTTTCTAGTTTTTTTTCTCCTTGTTAGTTTTCCATTTTACTTTTTCTACTTTTCCATTGGTTTCTTTTGTTGTTGTTGTCACTTTCATGCCAGGTTCATTCTATTTTTCCCTAGTTCCTAACTAGGGTTCTATTTGATGGGGTCCTCGATGCTTTAAATACATTAGAATTTATTGGGAGACTCCTTTGATCTTGTTTGCATGTTGGTTCAGTAACTTTCATGTTGGGTTTTGATGCCCTAATTATCTGAGTTGACGCGTCATGCAAACTAGGGTTTGTTTAACAAAATTTATAATATACAACCCCTTGAGTTAAATTTGGTCTTTATTTTGTTAAAGAGTGAGGTTAAGCCCCTTTATTTGAAGTTCCCTTATGATCCCATGTGACCTAATTCCAAAAGCTCATGTGACCACACTATTAAGAAATTTCTTTTTTTTTGAATGGTAAACTGGCAGAAGTGGACTCGGGAACAAACTCATCTCATGAGTATTTGCATTGTGGTTCATTCCCAAAATGTTCCTGCTTTTGATAGCCATTGAATCTGATCTTCACCCTTGCCCTTTGTTGGAAGCATAATTGGAGTGGAAGTCAAACTTGGAACTATTGATTGGTTCTAGGTTCAGTTTCCATTCTGATCCCAGTTCTGCTTTGTGTTAAATTTTTTTCTATTCCTAGTTCTTCTTTAACTCTACTTCAGGTGAATATAAAATTTGGCTAAGTATGGAAAATTTTCTTGAGGAAGTAGAGTGGTATTGGATGATGTATTGATTTTCATACTTTTGTTCATCTAATCTAGGGTTTTATTACAGAAATAAGAGATGTCAAGAGCATCAGAGGAGGCTTCTCAGAGAAGCCAACATGTAGGGAGTTCAAGGCAAGGAGCTAAGCCTAAGAAGATGAAGGTGGAACAACTCCCCTATACTTTGAGGTATAAGCATCAAATTCCTACCATTACAACCAAAAAAGTGGACTTGGATTGGGAAGATATTATAGACACAAACTTGGGCCCTTTCAACTATGAAGAGTTGTATGAAGAAACATTCAGTGAAGATGTTATGAGAAGAACATAGAGAATTGTTCAATTTGGTTTGGTACATGTTGCCCTCTTTCCTCTAGCTATCCAATGTCCAGAGTTAATACTTATTGCAACTGGAGCTTATAACCCTACTACTAGACAATGTGTGGACTTGTAGGGGAACATCATTATTGACCGTACACCACAAATGATGAGGTTCATGCTCAATGCACCTACCCCATAGATCCCTAGGAAACTCAATGAGGAAGAAGCCCTGCAAATATACAATGATAAGAAGGAGGCTAGCAGGACTGACATGAAAAAGAATTGGATGAGGGTTGAAAAGAAGTCCCTAGCCAAGCTTCTTGATCAACCAAAAAGATTAGATTTCTACAAGGAGATCAAAAATATAATTATGATGCTCTCCAGGGTGTTTGGGAAGAGAGATGCCTCCTAGTTCAAGGAATGGATTTTTTCTTTCATCCAAACCATCCTAGATGGCAGGTAACAATTTGATTGGTCGATGATTGTATTAGAATGCATACATAACTAGATACTCAAAGTGAGAGAGACCAAGAGTTTCTTTATGACCTCTTATGTGATATATGCTACTGCAAGAAGGGGAATCTTTGATAGATTGAATGCAACTGGAATATTGGGAGAAGCCCAAGGATAGAAAAGGGTGCGGGATCACTACGATCAGCTCACCTTGCAGAATTCTAAGTCCCACTATAGAAGAGTTAATGATGCATTTTTGTATGATGTCATTAACCAACTCACAGGAGATGTAGGCTATAGACTGAGTAGGGATGCTATGACATTTATTATAGAGTGGGGACATTGGTATATCTAATACCCCAAGTTCACTTATTTTAGGATGGATAGTTTTGATGGCCAACCTCATCTACTACCTAGATGCTGCAACAACAGAATTTTCTTGATGGAATTCATCTATTAAGCTATAACAGTTAATCTTAAGTTTTCTAATAAGCACAAGACTGGCTGCCACAAATTCACCATGAAGTTGGGTGAGTATATTTGTGCACACAATGTGGCAGCAAAGATAATCTGTGATGAGTTAATTCATTTGAAGTTGGGTTTGTACACTTCTAGAAAGTATTTTGATCCCAAACACAAGATGCAGGGTTTTCTTCTTGTTGTTTTTAATAAACACTTCAATATGTTGGAAGTTTTTTGGATAGATTTGTAGGAGTATGATTTGAGAAGAAGAAATTATGAAAGATTTCCCATTCCACTCATGGTTGAATATGGGGTGAAGGAGGATATTCTTGATACTTTGTCAGATGATGGGGTAGCCTTGGATCCCCAATATGATCTTGAAAATATAGGCACCAAGGACTTAGATCTAGTAGATTGGAATGCAGATAAATCCATTGATTTCAAATAGATTGCAAGGACAGTCTTGGATAGAAGTATCTAGTTGGTGGTCATGAGAATTAAAGAGCCAGAAGATCATACCTCTAAAAAGAGAAAGGCTACAGGTACCACTTAAGGAGCCATTGGATTTCTTCCCTCCCAATTTTGGGGAGGAGATTGAACCTATGATTCTTGCTCAGGATCTTCCTAAAGCACATGGAGAAGAGGCCATAATAGAACCTATAGGGGAGAATTCATCTCAACTTGGTGTTTCAAAAAAGGTTGAAGGAGAAGCCTCAACTCAACCTCCTCTCACAAAGTAGCCAAGTGAGGAAATGCCTATGGGGACCCTTCACAAGGAAGCTGAATCCTCGAAACAGAAGGATCCTAAAATTGAAATTCATGAAATAGATATAGATTCTGAGGCTACTCCATTTGATAGGGAGACTCATGTGGTTGCCTCTCATGAGGAAACTAAGGATGCAAGAACTAAGCATGTTTTGATTGAGGAGGATCAGTGGAAGTTGTTCGAAGATGCTAAGAGAGAAGCAGATGCCTTAGCTCAAGCTAAGGCATTGGCCAAATAGAAGGAGATTGATGCTAAGGAACAAGCTAATGCATTGGTCAAACAACAAGAATTGGAGGCTAAAGCTAAGGCTAATGAACTGGCTAAGCAACAACAACAAAGAGAGTAGGATTTGAAAACTAAAGAAGAGAGATATAAATTGGAAATGTTGTAGAAAATCCATGATCTAGAGGAGGAAAAATCTAGATAGAGAAGGGGAAGAGAGGCCCTTGAGGCTAAATTTAAGGCTGTTGAGGAGGACCACAAAAGAAAAGAAGAGGAAGAATGCCTACAAAGGGAAAAAGATGTTGAAGAACTTTCTTTGTATGAAAAAAGATCTAAGGAGGCATGAGATAAAGTCAAGGAGCTTGAAAAAAAAAGGGGCCAAATGTATGAGGAGAAGAGAATAGAAGAAGAGCATTTGAAAAAGGAGTTAGAAGCTAAAAAATTTTAGGAGAAAAAGGATAAAGAAGAAGCTGAAAGGTTGGCACAAGAAGTTGTAGAAAGGGAACAACAAAATGTACAAGAGGTTGATTCTCAACCTAGGACCACCATATTACAACCTCTTTCTTTTGCCACTGCTTCCTCTTCTTCTACACAAGTAGTCACCACTCCCGCTACTCCAACATGGCTAAAACTTGATCTTGAGAGAAATAAATAGTTCAACCTTAGCTTCTAAATTGGGATGAAGTGATGAAGGAGATAGAGAAGGAAAGACCCAAGAAAAATGCCATAATTTTTCATTCCACTAAGCTCACAGATGCAGGAGAGATTGTTGTTGAATGTGCAATCCCAATGGTGGGTAAAGACAGAAAACAGATGCAAATAGTTGATTACCAATTGGGAACTATCAATTTGGGGAGACCTACAAGGAATCAACAAATGAACCTCATTGATATTGTAGCATCCTCCACACCAGAATGATCAAAGATAAATAGAAGACGGATGAAATTAAAGCTCAATTGGATCAGTTACACAAATTCTTGAAGGATGTCTCCACTCTGGTTTCTCAACAAGTTGCTGCTCTAGAGACCCCTATCTTACTGAGAAAGAAAGAAGCTGATGACTTAGTGCAGATGAGGAGTAAGGTGGGGATACTTGATAGGTTGATTGATAAGATCAATCAAGAGGTTGGTGAGGTGTTGGATAATGGTTTTAAAATTCATGAAGGTGTACTTGAGTTAGTGGAAGAGATGAATCAACATGTTGAAGTCTTGGAGAAACAAGATGAAGAATATAGAGAACATGCCAAGAAATTGAAAGACATCAACAAAGTGCCAAAGCAGGATCTCTTGGAGCAATCAATCCTTGAAGAGGATAATGCATATTTCATTGAGAATACCTTGAGCATAATCTTGTTCAAATCCAAATTCATTTATGAGCATAAGAATAAAGTTTAGGAAGCTCAGAAAGACTTGAATGAAGAGATTGATGAATTGGAGGTGGTGGTTTCTATTTTTCTCAATGTGGAAAACCAGATCAAAGAAGGTCTTCCTCTGGATAAGTTGAAGGAGAAGTGGAGCAACAGATTTGACGAAGTGATGTAGAAAGAAGATGATGGAGAAGAATTTTTGTTGGATAGACTCATGGACATCAAAGATGAGGTAAAAGCTACTAGGAAGGAGTTGATCAAATTGAAAGATATGCGAGAATTCACCTCAAAAGAGTTGAAGATAATTAAATTTGAGGGTAATTGGGTAGATGGACTTGATCTAGACATTCTTCAACAAGTATTCTCTAGTTATGATGAATATCTCCTTGACCAAGCAACATAGGAATGAGTTGGGAGTAGAACGTTCTCTTCTTAGTGGAAAAATTCATCTCCTCTCCTATTTTGTAGGGTTTTGACATGAGTTTAACTAAAGCTATCATCCAATAGTTCAACCTTCCTCCTTGGGTGTCAAATTTTGCACAACAAGGAAATCAACCCTTGAACTGAAGATCAACCAATCTAGTTTCTTCATGCAATTCTGGTTCCTTGATTAGTGGATCTCAATTTTTGATTGAGAAATTTACGCATGGAGTGCCTATATGTAATTTTGGGCTCCATTTGGTAAAGGTCGGCTGATTGAAGAAGGATTAGCCACCTAATAAGATAGTAGATAGTGATTATAGTCTTAGGATTTTACAAGTTTTAAGCAAGATACTTTGAAAGTTCTGTTGAATTTGGATACTTTTATAGTTTTATACAATTTCATGTTATTTTCAAGTTTGAACCTCAATGATAATGTTAATGAATCATAATCATCCATATTCTAGTGAATGTTGTGCCTAAATGTTTTATATTTGATGCAAATCAATAGGGGAAACCGGATCCAAGATTATTTCATTGAATTGTCTATGAATGGAATTCATTTATGTCTATTTGATATGATTTTGGCAATGAGTGGGTGATATATTTTGATCTTGAAGTTTTTTTATAGTGAATGGTTGTAATTGTTAAATTAGAACTGTGAATGTATGAAATGGTGTAGGTTATGCTATGGATCACATCATGTTATGGTTTTGGTTAGTTGGAGAAACCCTCGTTGTTAAAATACATGTATAGATGTGAATAAGTTTTATTCATATTTTATTGTTCTAAAGCCCTGATCTATCTTTTTATATTTATTTATACCCCCCCAAATGTAGGTTAATTGATATGATGTATTTTTTATTCCTTTATGACAGCAACCCCCTTGAATATTACAATTGCATTGGCCATTGAGTAACATCAACATAGTTGAGAACCAACTACTAGGACCTTGGGAGATAGATTACTTTGTGTTATCTTTATTTTTCATGAGAAATAGGATAGATATATTTTGTTTAATGTTGTTGTGCTGTTTTGACCATCAACACTACCATTTTATAATATTCTTGCAATGTGACAAACAGATGAGTGAAGGAAGGGTATTTCAAAAGGGAAATTTTTTCTTGCCAAGGTCTCTACAAGTTTCCTATGAACACTTTTTGCACATTAGAATCAAGCAACACATACTAGATCTACGAAAAGAGCACTTGCTATTGTGCTATGAAATTAGTTATCTTCTCATCATCCTCCTACTTACATCGGATGAGATCCAAGGTCATCTTATCACTGATGTTAGCTTGGAACTGTTAGAAAAACTAATTCACAAGTTGATCAAATGATAATATAGAATTTTCGGCAAGGAACAATACCACTCGAGTGTTTTATCCTTGAGAGATCAGAGAAATAATTTTTCCATCAACACATCATGATGGAAGAAGTCTATACACATGGAATTAAAGGAGGAAACATGCATTTATGGGTCCCCTTTGCCACCATACTTCTTAAATTTGGGAATCTCCATTCCTTGTGGGAAGGGAGTACTTAAGATTGCTATTGAAACTAGGCTATGTTAGAAGATAGGCTAGGAAGAGGCCTGGGAAAGGATTTCCAACTGGAGGAACAAACAATGACCTTAGACTGCAACACCCCTATAGAAAATATGAATCTGGATGAATGGGAAACTGAAGATAATGAGCTTGACCCTTTTCAGCACATAGATTATATAGAATTAGGAGTCTATATGATTCGAGAACCTGATTTTGGTATGCCTAATCTTTGTAAAGAGGAGGAATATACTACAAAAATGGAAGATGAGATTTGGAAGCTTTACTTTGATGGTTCAATAAGTAGTATAGGTGCCGAAGGTGGGGCTATGTTGATTTCATCAAAGGGAGATAAATACTTTTGTGCTTGTAGATTTGCTTTTAGCTATTCAAACAATACAACTGAATACAAAGTGTTGGTGCATGGCCTCGAATAGGCTCAGAAGAAAGGTATCAAATGCTTACAAGTTTATGGTGATTCAAAGTTAATAGTAAATTAGGTCATAAATTTGAATGATGCAAAAATGAATTGCTTAAGAAATATAAGCATCGTGTATGGGATTTAATGGAAGATTTTGATGCTTTTAACATTGTTTTAGTTCCTAGAAATGAAAATAAGCATACTAATAGGCTCACTGCCATAGGAGCCCAATTTGATATTCCAAATGAAATTCACAAAGTAGAGGCACATCAATATGTAAAAATAATGGTTAGACCCTCTATGCCTGACAATAATGTGAGTTGGAAGGTTTTTGGAAAAAATGAGAAAATTGTAAATTTCTTAATTGCCAAAACTGAGTTTGCAGATGGAAAATAAAAAAAATGGCAACAACAGTATGATAACGAGATTGTGAAATTGAAGAAAAACAAGTTGCCAAAGGGTTTGGTGACCTTGGAATCTGTGTTCAACTTAGATGACCAAGTGCAGAAAGACAAGTGTAGCCTAATTGCTAAAGAAGAATATTATGAGACAATTGAAATCTTCAAAGAAAAGCTTCTCAAGTTGGGAAAGGTATGTAATAAAGAGGAACAACAAGCATTTATTCTATTATGTCAGAAATTTAGTGATGTTTTTGCTTGGGAGTACAAGGATTTGAAAGGTTTTGACCCCAAGCTAGCCTAGCATACTATTGAACTAGAGCCTGATGCAAAACCAGTAAGGAAAAAATATAGACCTCTTAATCCCAAATTAGAGCACCTTATGAAAGTTGACCTGAATAAGTTAATTCAGAGTGGTATTATTTTTCCTATCAAGCATACTTCTTGGGTGTCAAACTTAGTTCTAGTTAAAAAGAAAAGTGGGGAAATTAGATTGTGTGTCAATTTTTGTCGATTCCTCCCTTAGGGAAGAACAGAAACCAGTGATTGATAAACTTTCTCCCACATAATCACAACTTGAAAATAAAATGAAAGGAATTGAAATGCTAGAGAGCGTATGCATAGACATCATGCTATTGTTAATTTATTACAAGAAAAAAAAGAAAAGAACAACACAAAAAATCACAATCCAAACTTACCTCAAACAATGAAAGATGATTCTCCTCCTTCACCAAAACAACATCCTAAATCTCAAAAACAACAAGAACAAGAAACTTCAATGGATATTATCATTAGACCTTTTTTTGTGATAAACTTAGGTGATGATAATGAAACTGCAAAAATTGATGAGGAAGTACATAAAGAGTTAAATTTATTATTTTCCTCTTCCATGAGCTTAACCGATAACAATCATGATGATCCTCCTATAAAGAGTGATCCACCATGTGCTAAACTTGGTGATTGTCCTAGTTTGGCACTTGACATTGTCCCTTTGGCTAGTTATTTTCCTTTTGCATACAATGAACAAGATTGGGATACAAACAACCTACTATAGGTTGACTCACATGTGTCTTACTAGTCTTGTCTTTTTTTTTCTTTTTCATGTTCTTTTTGTGATTGCATGTGTGTAATGTGATCCCCCATACTATTCTATTGGATGAATCATCATGTTCATTCCTCTTTTTGTACCTTCATTCTTCTATATGTCACAAACCCCTTTATATTTCCTTTTTTCTTATGTTTTCCTTTTTGGGATGGTGCTAGGCATCAATAAATTTAGGTCTCTTCCATGTTGACCCAAAAGTATTTTTCTTTGTTTTCACTCTTTATGTGTCATTATCCCCATTCCATTCATTCTTTGGGGATGATGATGTTTTTGGGCTCTATAATATCATTGTAGCAAATACATATTTTCACCCCAAATTCGTGGACCCCTTATGTGATTTTAGGATTTCATTTTTGGGGAAACCCCTTTTCATGATATAGCTTCGTTTGGAAACACATGACTTGACATAGGGCTTTCCAAATAAGCTCTGAATTCTTATTTATTGTTAGCATCTATCATTTGCTACTTTAAAGTAATTGCTCATAGTGTGGTGTTTGAAATTTCTTTAAAGTATGGGAATACATTGGCATTATCAATTTTGGAGACCTTGGACTATTCCTTATGTTTCATTATGTGGTCTTATTACTTCTTGTGATGTTTCTTCTTCTTGGTGGTTTCATTGGGTTTGATGTCCTCCAAGAGTGTGAACTTTCTTGTCATATGACTTTCCTCTTAGTGGTGATACTAAGCGTTGCATTCCCTAAGTTACAAATCTTTTATCCTAGTCTTTTCCTCTCTTGGAGACATTAGGCATGATGTTACCTAAGAGGATACCTTACATGAACTAAGAGAAACCCCTTTGAACATTTCTTATCCTATTTTCATGTTGCTCATAAGTTTTTAGCATAACACAACTTGCTAACCTTATGAATCTCGAAGTTACAACCCTTTTTTATGGCCACCAAGCATAACACACTTTGCTTTCCTATGGTGCCTTGTTTGTTCATACTTGCATTTAGCATAGTGCAACTTGCTAAGCCTTATGGAGCTTGAAGTTCATATTGTGTATGGTAAAGTTATCGAATGTATAACTTTGGTATGGTATGGGAGCCTAATAAGATTATCTCATTTTCCACCCTTGGGGACTCACCTAGTGGACAATAGATTTCGCTAGCCCATGTGAGCATGCATTGATGTTTACATAGTGGACATCGAGTTCCACTTGTAAACATTTTTTGAAAAATAGTTGAGGCATGTTCCACATCGTGTTGGATAGTCGAGTCTTGATCCAGACCTTTTCTTTTTCTTTTTCTCTACCTTTGAGTTTTTGACATTGTATGATTGAGTATCTTGTCATTGTTGCATATATATATATATATATATATATATATATATATATATATATATGGGTGGTTTTAGAATAGTGGTTTACACTTTATAAGAGGAAGGAAATTTCACATTTTTTTTTCACCATATTGAATGGGTTCGGCCGAACCCAATGGTTCGATCGAACCATTGGGTTTGGCTGAACCCATGGTTCGAGCGAACCAAAAAAAACCTAAATAAAAAAACATATTTAAATAGGTTTGGTCGAACATGGGTTCGACCGAACCCCCTTAATATGACAAAAACAAAAAATTATTTCATTTTAACATGTCACTTTTACTTTTTTGTTTTACCAATCATTGTCTCTACTATCCCTGGTGCGTGTGGTGAACTGAGAGCGTGACGGCGACCAAACAAAGGTTTTCTTTCTTGCAAAAGAAAATTTGAGTTCGTCTCTTCAAAGTTCATCATTCCAGTTTGCATATCGAGCACTATTGAGCACTAGGTATTTAAAATTCAAATTTTTTAGAGTTCAAGTTAATGACTAAACTTGACAAGTTAAAATGAATTCAAATTGCATTTGTTTGAAAGTTTTTAAAGCATTTTCAATATAGTATTTTGCTTCCCCATTTTGCATATATTTTTGTCTTGTTAAACACCTTTCAAGAGAAAAATGAATATCAAAACTATCAACTATCTGTTAGGGGATGAGAGGTCTATAATTCAAAACTACACCCCTTGAACTTGCATTTATATTTGGCATGTATTTTAACTTGTTCAATTTTTTTAAATCAATCCAAGGGTTTGAGTAAGGAAAAATGAGTTTCCTCCCAAAGTTAGTGCAAAAAAACATTATAATGGCTCTCAACATAGTTTAAGAAATGGAGATAAATAAATTCCTAAAGACTAGAAGTGTAGGGATCAAGGTCACAAAATAATTTTAAAACTACAAATTTAGGGTCAAACTTCTAGATGAAAATGTAAATTCCATACATGTAGGAGTGAACCATGAAAGTCAAATCTTGGTTTGTTAAGGTGTCATAATATTAAATCTTATAAAAAATCAAGAATCATATCATTGATTATGTACATTACAATAAAATATCTCCATATAACAAATGAAGCTAAAAACCCTAACCCTCTTTGTCAAATTTTCTATAGTGTGCTTGTCTAGTATTTTTAAACAAGCATATGCATATTTGAGGGTTTCTTTAAAATTGACTAATGATATATTGATTGAAACTATAGGATACATTATTTTACCTTAATTTTTTGGTCTAAAAGATTAGGGAAGTTCTTATTCTATGTCATATTATTTCTTCTTTAGATGTATCTCATATTTTACTTGGGTATCCATGGATAAAGCAATATCAAGCAACATCATCTATGTCATGCCATCAAGGCATCAAATATGTTCACACTAGTAAAGAGGTTACAATTGCAAGAGATCCGTATATGCCTTTATTTTAGATTAAGTCATTTAACCTTAAATAATTTTAAGAACATACCTAAGGATCCTCTATATAAGTGCAAGGATTCTTTGCCTAATTTGTAAAAATTTCAAAAGGAATAACAATGGTGGGAAAATCAAGACAAGATGCAACAATTTAGAATTCCTAAAGGGTTTACAATTATTAGAGCCAAAGTAGGTTATATTTAGGTTTGATATTATAAAATGATTCAAGAATCTATAAGGCCAAAAGAACCATAAGCATTGCAAACTTTAGTTCAGAAGCATAAGGGATTGGATATTTTCATTCCTAAACATGGTTTTCATAAAAAAATTTACTCATGTAGCAAGGAAGGATGAGGATTACAAATGATAAATCTATATTTTCTTCATCTTAAAAGGGTCTTCAAACTACTTGGGTATCAAAGAATGATTTACATAATAAAAAGTTGAAAATCTACAAGTAGAAATACCAAGTTACAAAAACAAGAATAATCGTTATGGTAATAGAAAGAGAAAATGCTTCCTCTTAAAAAACATGTTTATTAAGAGTTCTAATTTACATAGTGTTGAGGAGCACATAATATAATAAACATGATTCAAGTACCAAAACATTAAGTATGATGATTGGGATGAGAGGATCAACTTGGGGAGGATTATTATAACATCATTAGTTGGAACTTTTTAATTTTATCTCTTTGTGTTGGTGTTGTTTTTCATGTTCTTAATTAGAGTGTGGATGATGTTAATATACATAAATAATGACGCATTTTGATATAATGACTATGAATTGTTGTTTTGTGGTTCATGTCACAAGTATTTCATTTGTCTTCCATGTGTTTCCTTTTTATTTTTCCCCATGAATTTGCGATGATACAAAGTATGGATTGATCCAACAAACACTCTCATCATATTGACTAAAAACATAGCTTGTCTTATTTTGCAATTTAATTTTGGTCTTTCTAATTGATTCATGTTTTTTGTGCCTCTCATAAATCATGTCTTCTAATATCTTGTGATGTTTTAATTCTCATTTCACCTTCTATATTATGTCTTATGTCTTATTTTTGACTTATATGTCTCTCACATTGTGTTGGCATATAATATCCCCACTTTGGGACATATTTTGATGTTACTTGTCTTGGTATATTTGATGATGTTCACATAGATCTTACATTATATTTAATCAAATTAGATAAAAATTGAAAATAATTCAATCAATTCATTGATCAAAATAATTAAGAAATTTCATTAAATAAATAAATTAGTTAATTAGGTAATAATAGTAGCCACATTTTAATTGGGTTAAAAACTCATGATAATTTATTATGTAATTCAATCAAATTATTTGACATATTTAATCAAATTAGATAAAAATTGAAAATAATTCAATCAATTCATTGATCAAAATAATTAAGAAATTTCATTAAATAAATAAATTAGTTAATTAGGTAATAATAGTAGCCACATTTTAATTGGGTTAAAAACTCATGATAATTTATTGTGTAATTCAATCAAATTATTTAACATATTTAATCAAATTAGATAAAAATTGAAAATAATTCAATCAATTCATTGATCAAAATAATTAAGAAATTTCATTAAATAAATAAATTAGTTAATTAGGTAATAATAGTAGCCACATTTTAATTGGGTTAAAAATTCATGATAATTTATTGTGTAATTCAATCAAATTATTTAACATATTTAATCAAATTAGATAAAAATTGAAAATAATTCAATCAATTCATTGATCAAAATAATTAAGAAATTTCATTAAATAAATAAATTAGTTAATTAGGTAATAATAGTAGCCACATTTTAGGCGGGGCCCCTAGCTCGGTTGGCTAAGTAATTCCGTTGGCTCTGCTAGTCACGAGTTCTAGTCTCCCTATCTCGTGGTAACGGAGGGTTGTCAGCCAGCCACGGCCACGCTAAAAGTTTAGGCGCAGCAGTTTTAGGGGGGCTACCCATCTCAAGAGTCTAAAAAAAATAAAAAAATAGTAGCCACATTTTAATTGGGTTAAAAACTCATGATAATTTATTGTGTAATTCAATCAAATTATTTAACAT
The DNA here is from genome assembly GCA_007258455.2 of Sequoia sempervirens. NCBI lineage: Eukaryota > Viridiplantae > Streptophyta > Pinopsida > Cupressales > Cupressaceae > Sequoia > Sequoia sempervirens. The sequence continues at coordinate 351,453,605 of VDFB02000015.1, read as the reverse complement.
ATTTAATCAAATTAGATAAAAATTGAAAATAATTCAATCAATTCATTGATCAAAATAATTAAGAAATTTCATTAAATAAATAAATTAGGTAATTTTAGGTAATAATAGTAGCCACATTTTGGGCGGGGGCCCTAGCTCAGTTGGCTAAGTAATTCCATTGCGGCTCTATTGGTCACGAGTTCTAGTCTCCCCCCGTCCCGTGGTACCAGAGGGTGTGTCGCGCCAGCACCGCCGGTCACGTTAAAAAAGTTTACCAGGCGCACTGCAGTTTATAGGGGGTCGTGCCACCCAATTCCTGCAGTCTAAAAAAAAATAGTAGCCACATTTTAATTAGGTTAAAAACTCATGATAATTTATTGTGTATTTCATTATAATTTTAGTTCATTTTTTGTGTAATTCATCTTTTCACTCTATTAGAGGTGATTTTTTAATTCAATTTGAAGCCTACATTTATTTTCCTCAATGTCTCATTTATTTAAATTCAATGCTTACAAATTGACATGTTTGGTGGGATGCAAACCCACAAATGCTCGGTTACATTTTATATTTTATACTATTAAAGTATTTGATTTATGCTTTATTTGTTATTTAATCTATGTTGATCACATTTTTCTATATCTATCCTCTTTGCCTATCCTTCTCTATGGATATGTTCCACTCATATCTACCACGCTAAGGTGATCCATGTCTCAATCCTTGTCAAGGTCACTCCTCCTCTCTACCTATATCCTTTCTCAATGAGCTAGATCTATCATTGCTAGACTCCCCAAAACACCTACATTTAACTATTAAAAAAATGTTTAATAAATCATACAACATTGATTAAAACTAACTAAACAATGAAAGCATTTAATATTATAACACCTTATGAATTATATTTAATGTCCCCACCTTGAAATTTATAGCCATCAATGTCAATCACTTATTCATACTATCGCTTTGTTCTCCAAAACACCTACATTTATGTACAAGTGATTTTTTAAGAAAAATAATATTTAACCTACTTTTAACTCAACAATAATGGATGTATTTCTATAATAAAATCTTTGTACTGATAAAAAAATCATGGCCTAGGTAGAGTATAAAAAATGTTGTTTCCAAACTCATATGTAAATCTAGAGTGAGAGTGTCAAAATTGTTGAATTTCATCCTATGTGCTATTAATTAGCTTCTTATCGATTCATGGAAGCCTATTGCTAAAAGCCCAAGTATGATTTTCAATAGGACTTTCTAATCATGATCTTATTGATAGTACTTTTGATAATGTTTTACGATTTAGGCTTAATTCAAGACAAGTTTACCTTAATAATTGAGCCTTTTTAATTATTTAATTTGTTACTAATGATGTTATTAGTCTATGAGCAACTCTTTTATCTTTTTCCTTACTATTATTTACAATAGAATTTAATATTTGTATGAGTCCTAGTATAGGAAAATATATATACATTAAAAGTTTCAAACATCTCTCTGTTAGATTCCAATTCATGCCCAGAAACCCTAATTTGGGAGTAAATTGCCTAGTTTGACATAGGATTCCTAATTATAATTAAAATTAGTGTTTTTAGCATTTCAAGTCTTCATCCAATCCTCTTCAGGTTTCTAGGTTTACACCTTTTCTCTCTTAGCTCTCTATTTTGTTTTACATGTTTTTCTAGGACATTTACTGAAATCTTGCATTGCATTAGGTTTAAGCATTAGGTCTTGCATTTCATTAGTATTTCCAAGCCTTAGCTTGGTGGTGAACCCCTTGTTAGTTCATAATCAGACCCTAGAACAACCCTATTGCAAGATTTCTTTCTCATTTGCATACTTTAGATTGATATCTCTAGGGTTTTCCTTGAATGAATGATTGTGAAATGTGTTGTTCTATGTCCTAAACCATAAAGCAACCATTTTCCTTCATTTCATATGCATGTTCTCTAACTTGAGAAAACCATCATGAATAAATATATTAATCAAGTGCATGTAGATATCTATAGGCCCTTAGTGTAAGGCCTCTCTTTGCATGTGACTAATACAATCTTAAAGTGTTATATATTCCTCCTAAATAGATGGTTAGATATATTGCAAGCAATATGAAGATGATTGTCTAATAGTAACCTTATAGTTTTACATTATGTTATTTTACTTAATGAAGATGTATGTGCATGTGAATTATTGTATGAGATTCGAACTTACAAGATGAATTTGAAATAAGATAATCGTTGTGTCGTATTACATTGGAAGAGTAATTAGCTATGTAAATGATTCATGAATAAAGTTACAAATATTCGATTTACAATTAATGTTCTTTATTAATATGTCTAACTATGCTTAATTATGTTGTGTAGGAAATTAAATGAGTTGACGTGGGATTAACATTAAAGGTCGAGAAGATAACGGTGCTAGCATGAGAAGGGATAACCATCAAGTGCAAATCAAAAGACTTCTTGTTGAGGATATAAATTTAACTCCATCTGAGACCTAAAATCAAGTAGAGTAAATGTATTGGAGGGCTAAGGAATCAAAAATATGCAAATAGGAGGATGGATAAATATTGGAATCAAATCAAATATATCTTTGGGAAGTTCTAAGTGTAGCCCTATTTGACTTAGAAGGTTTTGAGGTTTTATTATTGGTTGGGTGATTATGTTTGAGTAGAATCCAATTGCAGGACATGTGATGTGAGTTTGGTTGGGGTTGGAAGCCTTGGGCAGGATCAAAATTGGTATGGATTCTTTTGTGGGTTTTAAAAAGGGATTATTGAGTCAATTTCCTTGGTTTTTGAACAAGAATAGACCCCTAGGACCTATACCTATGGGTTTGGAACCTTTTTGGCATGTGCACTTGTCCTTGGAATGTGAAAAGACCCATCAAAAGTCCGCATTCATGAATGTGACGAATTCAAAAAGTGTTGGAGCTTGGGAAGAGTGACTTGTCACTCTTAACCTTCTACTCCCCAAAAGTTCTTGGAATTGGGAAAAGACTCACACATGTGTGAGCACTTGTGGGAAAGAGTGTAGGTTTGGAGGATCCCTATATATCTCAAGAAGATGAAATATTTGGACATTGCCCAAGTCTCCTCTTGGAGAACTCTAATGGAGATAGTAGAGAATGATCAAGATGGCTTGGAAGAGGAAAGAAGGTTCAAGGAGTTAGCCTCCTCACATAAAGAGATAAGTATTCTCTCCTACTACTATTTCCCTTTGTTATTGGTGGTAAGAACATGAAATATGGTATGAATCATGGTGGAGAATGGAAGGTAGAGAACTTAGATACATTAATTTTGTGTTATATGTTAGTTTTATTTCTTTGTAAAAATGAGAAAAGACTCCATTTAACATCATGGAGCTAAAATAATTCCTTGCTCGGGGGTATGGCTAGAGCCCATGAGGCTCCATGACGCCATTACGATAGGGTGGAGAGCAAGCCTAGTTCAGCTATATGACATACTTTGTGCTTCTTAAACTTGGTTGTAATATGTAGAGCTAGTGACTAATGTAGCATGGAAAAGAATGAAAGAAAAAAAAAAGAGGCCAAATTTATTTCTTGGGCATGTGGATTGTTAGTTTTTCCCATACTAGTTTTTGTGTGGTTTTCTTGGTATTATTATTTATTTTGCATTACTGCAAAATTAAAGGGTTATATGCTCGCTAAAATGGAGAAGAGAGAGATTGTGCATATCAAGTTTCTATTTGTGATATGTTATTATCTTACTTGTACTATTCTTTGGTAGAAATGTTGAAGGGATGGGCATTTGAATAGATACTATGCCAAATGATAAACTTCAGGTTTTGCACTCTCTTTTGTTGTATAAGCAATAGCATATTAAGGTTGCAGTATCCAGCCTTGCAAATAAGGAAGGGATATTTTTATTCTTATAGGGCATTGTATCGCCAACGAACATAGAGTTATGATAAAATGGAGATGAAATAATTGCAGTTCAGTGATAGTTTCAAACCATATAAAATAAAAATAAAAATGCATAGACTAAGTGTAGGCAGATTTATAAATGAATGGTTCTTCTAAAATAAATAAATAAATAGAATGATTTAGTATGAATCTCTCAAAAGAAAGGAGATAACTCATTTAATAAATATGTACCATAGAATACAAAATGTTTCATGATACTGCACAAAATATTCTTATATTTTGGTTAGGCATCTACAACTATTCATATTCTGCATAATAAAACTATACTAGTTATATCTATTCATTTTCAGGTTTTACTCACTGTGATAAGATAGGAAAAATAAAGAAACAAATAAATTCATTAAAAGAAGTTACATAAGTTTAAGATAATGAAATAAAATTTAATTGGATTGGCTTATTGCACGATTAATGTATATATAAACTAATGTATTACATACACACAATTTAGGACAAAATGCTGAGGACTTTAACCCACCCATGCAAGTGGCTGCAACGAATATATACCTATATATAAAATGGTATTTGAACTGATTCATATACATAGAATAGACTTCAGGATTTGATAAACAAAAAAAACAAAAATCTCGTGTGCAATAGAAAATAAAAATAAAATAAAATAAAATATTGAAACACAGATATCTTCCGATGGCTCCTCTTTCCTTATGATAATGGTAACATTCATTAGATTCAAACTGGTAAAAGGGATACTGTCAATAATAGTCTCTAATCGCTATCCATATGCCGTCTCCTATTGAGAATAATGTGGTAGAGGTAAAGTGAAGGAGCATAGTGGGGAGTGCCAGAAGGTTGGGTGGACTGAGGTGCTAGACTCAAGCCCTCGTCCTCTAAATTAAAAAAAAAAAAAAAAACAATAAAGAAAACCAAACAAGGCAGGGCCTTTTCAAGAAACTCCCCTCAAAATTTCTCATGAATCGTGCCATGTTAATACACAGAAATGCCAGGGATAACTGGACAATAGTGAAAGCAAAGAATATAAATATAATAAACATGACTATCAATAAGAAGATCTGATCAAGGTTCAGAGCTTTCAATTTGGAGTCATTTCCTATGAGTATTTAATTTGTAAGATAAAGTTGTTATCAGATGTTAGGTGGGGAAGCTTTGACATAAGGCAAGGGAAACACTTTCAATAATGGCTACCGCTATCCAGAATGACCGTGATGCAACTCTTATGATGATGGCCCATACCATCTTAAAAGTGAGCACAAATCTTGACCCATTCACTTATTCCTCAATAAACGCCTCATTGCTTTATTCATTTAAAAATATATATATAGTAGCCCATGCCACCGACATGCTCGATATACATACCACCTTAGTAGCTGAGAGGAAGCATTGTGAGAATCCTATCACTCTGTAAATCCTTCCTTGGTGTCACTCTTGTCCTCTCTAAAGTTGATTCACCATGGAGATGATTAGGTTGGGGCTGTGTGGAGTTAAGCATGGGTTAGGTGGAACAAACTATCCTTGAATGTTAGCTGGGCAGGCCTGATACAATGGCCATAAGTAGCATAGGATACCTATCTTCTCCCACTGTCATGCGAGGAAAGCAATTGGCTTTCGTGCATGAGGGGATGGTGTGTCTCCTTGTCAGTGAAATCAAGCTCAATTTTTTTTGTGAAAAAATAAAACTTCTAACCTGTATTGCACCCATTAAATGCAATAAATACTAGGTTAACATTCACCTCCAATTGCACTGTCAATTCTGTAATTAAACTCTTCTTCTACTGCTGTTATGATAATTTATTTATTTTATATATAATATATATACATTGGAGATAGACAACACTATCTTTGAATGTTGCGCGCTTTATAGAGTTGGTGAGATGTAGTGTCGCCCATCTCTTTCACCATCATGTCAATCAGAGAAATTAATTTTTCTGGCAGACCCTTTACAGGGAAGGATGTGACCTATCCCAGCTGTGGCAGAGATTTGACAAGAAACATTGTCTTGGGTATCGTTATTTAATGCCTTCCAGTTGTAATCAATCTGGTAGCAGATAGTAATTTCGTCATCCATTGTTCAATTTCTCCATCCATTGTTCGCTAAATACCAATTCTAGGCATGCCAAGGAATGAACAGCCTTAATATTATTTTAATATTAGATAATGCAAGTTTATAATCGATAGTATTGCATTAGAAGTTACTTGTCTTTTGAAGGAAATTTTATTGATGGATAATTAATAATAAAACCATTGTTAAAGATTATATCATGTTACCCAAATTAAATAATATAATAAATTTAGTGTAAATTTGAGAGAAATAAATAAATTAATAAAGTAATAACTTTCGGGTTACTTGAGAGAAATAATATTATTGTGACAAATGCCAGTTGAAATCCCATATAAACAAATATGAAATAATATCCTTTAACCACCATGGGAGGGAGTGACGCTTTATTTCGGCCTTAATAATATTTAATATTAGTGACGCTTGAAATATTAATATTGTTTTGGGCTGCCTTTTGCATTATTGGTGTATCATCTTCTTTCTTTTAAAAGAAGAAAAAAAAAGAATCGTGGGACCCACTTTTAAAAGACTTAAATTTCTATTTATTTAATATATATACACATATGACTTTCATCCTTTTTATTTTGATGAATATATATATAACACAAATCTTAATAGTGATATTTACTTTATTTTATTTTTGTATTTATATAATATTTTGTTATCTTGTTTATTTAATTTTTAAGTATCATAATTTTAAAGCTATATATTGAGATAATTTAGTGGTATTTGATAAAATAAATAATTGTCACAAGAGTGGTATTACATTAATATTTAGGTTATAATTTAAATGTGGTATAAATATAATAATTTTTTCATCTCAAATAAAAATGTAGTATTGACAATAATTATAATATAGGATTGTTTTCATACTTATCAAATGAGAGTTATGGCTTCCTATCAAGTAGAGTTAAACTTTAGTTGATAGTTTATGTTGCGAAGATGAGATCTGTAAGTTTTGTCGGGAGCGTTGGCCCCATTATAGGTGGGAATGGAAATTTTAGTGTAAATTAGTTTTGTAGAACATACACAAAAAAAAAATGTGGGGTTTTTCATGCAAAATTTAGGGCATGACACTTAGTCATACAATTTATTGATTAGGTTTTAATAAATATGAATGGTGCTATGATTATCATACTAGAGAATAGTAAGAATATTAGGGTTAAAACATAACTTGGTCAATAATTATTTAATTCATAGAGCCTCTTGGTTTGATAAAACTACAACTTGATAATAAATATCTATAGATGATAAATAAATAGCATACATCTTCTTTCAAAACCATGCTATGGGGCTAGAACAAAAAAGAAACAAAACCAAAAGTAGGCACCCTATCATTAACATCACTAGAAAAAACTTAGTTATTGAAACTAACAATTTGAAAATCATATAATGAATATCATAATTATAGGCTCCCTAAATGTATCTCAAAATAAATTTAGAAACCTTCCAATGAGTCTCATGTGGACCATGAGAGAAACTGTAAGATGATTTTGAATACCATGATTATTTAAAAATTCTTTGAAATATTGATTGAAATACATCCATATTATTTGTTTGTGCATCCTTCCAATAGAAATACATGATTGCTTGTCCAAAAACACCTTGAATATTTTTGAAACTATCAAAGACACCAATTTTTTACTTAAGAATGTGCACCCATGTACATCTAGAGAAGTCACCAACAAATGTGAGAACATATATTTTCCCCTAAAGAAGAAGTTGTAAATGACATGAATGGAGAAAGACTGGGGTCTCCATAGATCTCCCAAAGACATGTCCAAAGTGAGTGAGGACAATCAATGCCTGATATAGCCCACACAGTGTCATAATCAACACTAGACCGTATAAGTCTTACAATGTGATTTCTAATGA
>VDFB02000015.1:351426836-351445686 GCA_007258455.2 Sequoia sempervirens | reverse complement strand
TCTTTGAGGCATTTTTCAAAGAGTTCACTACCTTGTCTATGATATTGCTTACTATTATGCTTTGATAGATTCTTTCCAGCATAGCTTATGCGAAAGCACTTCATTTAGGCTTTCAGCCATAGCAACAAGGCAACACTTGAACTATTTGACAAAATGCTTTGGTAGACATGTATCAAAAATGTGGTAGTATAGACAAGGCAGTGAACTGTTTGAAAAAATGCCTCAAAGAAATGTGGTCTCATAGAATGCCATGACAAGCAAATGCAATTGGCAACTACTCCTAGTTATTAGTTATGCAATGTGAAGTAATTGCATATAACTACTTAGGTTGACTTTGTAAAAACTATATTGTAATTTAAATTTTGTCATCTATCAGCATCTAGTTATTAGTTATGCAATGTGAAGCAATTCTTTGAGTTTGAAATATGTGCAATGAAATGTAATCAACTATATGAATATAAACTACAAAATTATAAATTAAAGTTCAAAACATAAAAATGTCAAGTGTTTGTCGATAGTATTGATCATTGATCAAAGCTGAGCAGTGTGAACATTTTTTTACTACGTGTGAAGGCAAACAGAAAATAGTGGTTCAAAAATAAGGAATTTATCATACGCACCAAATGAGAAATATTCACAATATGTGTTAGGAAGGAATAAGTCCATAAGATCGAGTATGCAAGAACTGAGAATTACAAAATTGGCTTACGTTTGACTTCCAAACACAAATTTTCACACTTTTAGATGTTCCAACGTAAGTCAAAAAGTATACATGTGCGTAAGTTGCGAGTATACACTTGAATACATGTAACTCACATATCTATTGACCCATTAATTTATAATGCAAATATGGACACCATCAATAAGAAAAAAGATTTGTATTAATCAAATAGCCGTATGTAGCATGTACATCAATATATCAATATAAGTATATAAAATAGTTACAAAAAGCCATATAGGCTTACGAGAATGCCATATAGGCATACAACGTCAAATATATCGAATACAAAATATGTACAAAATTGCCATGTAGGCATACAACAAAGGGCTCTACATTCAAAATTCATTTCTCTCCATGCTTTGGTTCAAATACAATTTTCTTTCCCTTTCCTGGGCGACCCGATGGCGATAAATCTGTCACCTGTTTCTGTTGAGGAGTGCTCCTGCTGCTCCTCCTAGGGTTTAGCTCCTGGTCAAGTTTCAACTGTTACAATAAGAAGTAAAGACATTAATATATAGAAATTACATTATAAAATTGACTTCTATTTAACAAAAAATTTAATCACTTACGACCATCGGCGATCATGCTCCTCGAGGAAATATTTGCCGCATGAATATGGTGTCGCGAGCCTGTATAAACCATCAGAATAGAATTTAAACTCACGAATCAATAATGGTTTGATTTTCACTAGAACTAGTTCATCTATAACAACAGTGTAAATTGAAATTTAGTAATTTGCCTCATACCTCCTGAGCCATCAGGATTCTGTGTAGTAGAAACACCGATATCCATTGCCCTTGTTACGTTTGGCGGTGTTTCTGTCACCAACATCTGGAAATAAAACAACAAATTATTCAATCACAAAATAGTTGTCGAATTTGAAGTAATGCTTTGAGTTTGAATGATGTGTAATGCAACGTAACCAACAATATGATTATCAATTTTTTTAAAAGCAATAACCTGGGACAATCACATTGAAAAACAAAAGACCCTTTAGGAAAAAATTTAAGTGAAAAAGCGTCAAAACACAATGTAAAATATGACAACCAATATGAGAAGAAGAGATGATCTAGTCAAAAGGAGCTTTGATAGTAGCCAACTGAGTTAAGTATGACAAATCCAAGTATCCTTTATTCTGAGGAATGGAGTAAGAGCTAAATAAAGATATAGCGACAATAAAAATGATGGAGCTAACTTGTCAAGGGTCTATTCTTCAAAACCCTTATTAAACGCTTGTCATAGTTTAAGATATGCAATAAATGTTTGACAATGGAATTAACCTTTTGAGGATGACAGTGATTAAATTGAGGTCTCCTTTTACCATGAAAAGACTAAATATTCTTTCTTTGGCCTATCATTATGATTTTTAAGTTTCCTCACTTGAGTTAAATATAATAGTCAAGTCTTTATACCAAAGATGATAGATAAAATAATCATGAAAAGGAGAATATGATGGTGATCAATGACAAGTCAGTGGCACATTTGACAATCGAAAGAGTAGAGGAATGCATAGTGAACATCATGGTACAACTTATGATATAAATTAACCCACATGGTTGATGTGCTTTGAATCCTTGCATCTAAAGGAAATGGATAGTGAACATCATGTGTTACCTTGTTACTACATGAGGAGGAGGCTCCATCTCTCCATTTGGTGTGTAAACAAATTGGAAGTTTGCTAACTATCAGTGAAGGCTTAAAACCTAGTTTTCTCCATTTCATGTTTGAGCTTTGTACGGACAGTGGAAGGGTGAGACCTCAAGAATCTTTGAGTGTTGTCCATGTGAACCAAGAACCTTGGAAAAAGAGTGGGAAGTCCTTTTGAGATTTGTGAGTTCTAACATGTTTTGTAGGTGAAGGAGACCTAATAGGGGCTCAAGGGCTACTAGCCTTTCAAACCCTAGCTAAAGGATTGGTGAGAGCGATGGGAAGTTGAAGTCTTGGAGGTTGTTCAAGCACCTTTGGAGGATAGTTTGAAGCCTTTTAAGACTTATCACTACCTGCAAAGAGTTGATGGTGGGAAGATTGGTCTTTAGTATAGTGTAGAAGGCTAAGGAAAGAGTTGTGGCAATGAACCAAGGTGGACTTGGGTGGTTGGAAGTTTAATGATAGAAGAGGGGGTTAATTCAGACAAACCGGGGGCACCTAATGAGTCATGAGTAGGGACCTATAGGTTAGATTGGTGGTAAAACTGGAGGTGCTTACAAAGGAAAGGCCTAGAAGCGAGGGAATCGACGTTGTTCATAGCCTCTCCCCTATCAGTTGGTAAAAGAACAAAGCAGATTTGGAATTGATCTTGTATGGAGAAAGAGTCTAGTGGTTCTAGCATCATGGTGACAAATCTTGAGTTGTAGAAGGGTTGAAAGAAATAGATAGAACAATAGGGTATTGAGGAAAGTTAGACCAACGAGCAAGCTTGAATGTTATGCGGTTTGATGGAAGAATAGCAAAAAGAAGAAGAGGTTGCAAGGAGGATAGAAATCACGAACACGACCCTATATTGAAGGAGGATCCCTTCTTAAGAAAGCATTGAAGGATTTGAGTGGAAAAGCACTTGAAGGAGTACCACTGTTTAGTGGAAAGATGGAGGCTGATTTAGTTATGGATTGGATAGAGGGAATGGAAAACCATTTTGAGTGTGATGGAGTCACTAAAGCACAAAAGGTAAAGGTGGCTAAATCAAGACTAAGAGGTTCTACCTTAACTTGGTGGAAATTCATTTAGATAGAGAGGGAGAAGGAAGGCAAGCAACCTATCTCTACTTGGAAGGGAATAGTTGCCAAGGTGAAAGAAGCATACCTACCTAAAGACTATGAAATTTAGTTGCATAAGAGGAGACAGAGTTTGAGGCAAAGAGATCAGGAGATGAGTTCTTATACTGAGGAGTTTCAAAGACTTTGCATGAGGTCCAATGTCACAGAGGATGAAAGTATCAAGGTGGCAAGGTATCTCAATGGTTTGAAGTGGAACATTCAAGAGGAGATGGTTCTCTTAAGCCCAAAAATAGTGCACCAATGTTATCAATTGGCATTAAAGATTGAAGAGAGGAGTAAAGAGGAAGCAGATCAGGACTTCACAGAGACGAAGGCAAAGGAAGAGATCAAAGAGGACAGCATGAGTGGCTACAAGGTAGAGGCAATGACCAAAAGAAACCAAGGAGGTCAAAACTCATAGAGCATGGAGGTGAAACATCTACAAGAGGTGGACATAGCTTTGGGAATTAGAGGACCTCAAGGAGGGTTCAAGATAGAGGAAGAAGCGGCGGTGAGGAGCCTTTCCTTGTGCTCTAAGGCGTGTAAGACCTCCTTGGTGCTTTTCTTCACCAATCTAACCTATAGGTCCCTACTCATGACTAGGTGCCCCTAGTTTGTCTGACCAACCCCTCTTCTATCATTCATCAAGATCATACATTGACCTTCTTACCCCTCCTAAAGTTTGGACCACATCCATTACCTCCACATAAAACTGGACATCCTTGGTCTTCATGGTTCCCATGGTGATATGGTTATGCAAATGAAAATGAAGAAAAGTAATCATCTCCTTATCCATTGGCTGGAAGAATGCATGCTTAATGTTTTGATACATGATATCAACTCTCTCTTTTTGCTCTCATGGTTGAATATCAAAATCCGAGTATGGTGGGCCTCTAGACTTCTAGTCATCTTTCTTCCTCTTCCACCAAATGTTGTCCTGATCCACATGTCTGCTAGCCTAATTGGCTTTGTTTTTGAAAGCTGAAGTTTCTCTTGAGTCACCGGTGTAGCTCTCTCTACCTTTCCAAACTCTTTCATTGCTACAAATCATCTTTGGGATTTAGTCATTTGTACCACATGGTTGATGTGCTTTGAATCCTTGCATCTAAGGGGTTTAAAACCTTAGGGGCCTTAGATGAGAAAAAGAAGTAATGTTTTTCTTTTCTTTTTATGTGAGGGCGTAGTAGTGAGATAAAAGAGGACTGTATAGAAAAATGAAAAAGAAGACAAAAATTCATGGACCATACTATATCACCTACATGCTAGCTAACAAGGACATGAATGTAGTAGATTTAGGTATGATAGGGGTATTGCAAGGTATATTTGAGGAATATATAAGAATGAAGAAGAATTCAATGGATCAAATTAGTGTCAAATGTTTTCCTAAAAGATCTCCCACACCCTATTAGGGAATTTAATCATTTCTAAGCATTTTCCACGTCCTATGGGAAAGTTTGAGGAGGCTCAATAGTTGAGAGTTTAATGAGTAATTATAACTTCTTTCCATGCAATCATGATTAGTTAGAGAACATATAGAAACTTGATGAGCTATGCAACAAATGAAGAGAATATAGGGTATTTTGACCTAGTCTTAAGCATCTCCAAGCGTCTAGGAGATATTGAAGGAGTCTTGGTTGATAGATAGGGTCAAGGATAGAAATTTTATTTTTGGTTACATTGACATCATGTAGGACATCCATCGTCTTATTCTTGGTTACGTTGACATCACAAAAAATTATATAGGATGGAGTAGAATGTAGCTCTACCTTTGTCAGTTCCATGTTAAATTTTTATTATATATAGCTTGCTAGTGTAGGAATTCTAAGACAAACAATCATGGTATGCGACCATTCTTAAAAGATTTCAAATAATAACCTAGTGAACCCATATACTCTTATGACTATATATACACAAATTTAGATTAAACTTAGAATTCATTAACTTTAAGTTCTCTTTATTCTATATTACCTCAATGAAAGTTTGATCAAATCTACTCGCACTCAGAGGTGTTTCCTTGAAACCTCCAACAACACCCTGTTCAACATCCAAAATCACATATTAAAATACCATTTGTAAAAAAATGCTATTAACATATGTAATCAATTTATAATTGTTTACTAACTTTACATACCCCACTGATAGGTGTACTGCAAAAATAAGTAGGTTGACTGGTGTACCAAGGTCAACACTGTGACCCTACAATTTTATTAAAATAATAAAACTAAATTAGTTAATCTTGCATTTGACAATTAAAATTTAATAAACTAAATTCAATGAACATGTTCAATTTTACCTGACTGTCAATACCATATGCATCATGCAGAATGTCAGCCACCCTCTCCATCACTGTAGATGCATACGGATTAGGCTGTGTAGAAGTATATGGATCCTATAGCACCCTCCTGAGGGCCGGTAGGGTCATACGAACAAGTGGCTCCGCAAGATCGACACACATGGCCTCGAAGGCCACCACCTGAAGACTCCCCTGGATTGCGCTGTACAATGGGGCTAGTGTGGTGGATGACACTCCGAGTCAAGGATGTGATCACCTGCAAAGTCTCTACATCAGCACTCTCCTTTGCAACTACCGGCATGCAATCTGCTCACGAGGCCCTAGCGAGAGGTCATCTCCCCTGTGTAGGATCCGGCTGTGCACCGGGCCTATCCTGTGCTGACCCCCACCTCTCCCACGAAACTCCCTCATATCAAAATAATTCAGGATTTGGTTCAATACAAACTCACAGTATAATTTCCTAAGAAAATATTGGGGGACTTCACAGTTATTGCACGGTGGGTAATCAAAGACCATATACCATTTGTCATAAAAATGGTTCCTAATCTCTAGGTGGTGGCACCAATGGATAGGAAACCTCTTTGCATTGAGGGTGAGATTTTGATTTGTTCTAGGGTCAGTGAATAGAGAGCACAAATCGCCTTTAGTAATCTTTAAATCTTTAACTTGTTTATATGATAATTTATCTGCATAATATGCCCTCGATGTTTGCCTCCTATTTTGCCATCCAGATATTTGTTGGGTAATTGCATCCACATTTTTTAACAAATCCTTCAATGAATCTGCTAGATGTATCCTTTCTGTGGTTGAAGAATTTTGATCACTCAACCTACTAATAAGATCCTCAACTTCTTTTTATTGTTTTCAATTTCACTCCTCAAATTTTCTTGAGTGCCAGGAGGGTATTGAGAGAATGGTGGGGAGGTTGATTTTGTTGTTGAGGTTGATTTTGTTGAGGTTGATTTGGTTGAGGATTTTCCTCCTCTTGTTGAGGATTTCCTACAAATTAAAAAAAATCATTCATTTCTAAACTAAAACAAACAAAATCAATTTAAAACAAAAATTCATTACAAATACCAAACAAAACTTACCTCTTGCATCTCTTCATCGTCGTGGTGCCATATTTGTGAAGAAAATCGAACTCAAGTTGATCAAATGTGAAGAAATCACCTCCTCAACAACGCGAGCGCGTAATGCAGGGTTTTTGGCCGCAGGCAGAGATGAAAACCAGTAAAAAGCAAATGAAGAATGTTCACTTTTTTTTTTGCTTTTAAAAAGCCATAACGCGAACGCGTTATGTCTCTTTTTTCACTTTTGTGGCCACAAAAGTGCGACCATCTTGGTGCACTTACCCATATGTTGAATGCTATTTAGAAAATTGAAAATTGTTTAAGGTATTCAAAATTCCAAATATCATCAATGCAATGACTTTGGGGTAGAAAGATATTTTCTAAAATAGTTGACTATTTGGGGAAAGATATTTGTGAAGAGTTGAATTTGAAATTGAATTTAGTTTGAATTTGAATTTAGTTTAAAATTGAATTTGAATTTAATTAGAATTTGAAATTGAAACTGGAATTTGAATTAAATTTGGATTTGAATTTGAATTTGCAATTTAATTTGTATTGAATTTTAATGTGAATTTGAAACTTAATTTGAAGTGGATTTGAATTTGAATTTGGAAAATTTGGAAAAGAATATATTTTCATTTTAGGGTTTTCTTTCAAAGGCTTATGGGAAAAATTGGTTGCAAAAAAAGAAAAAGGGGGCTTTTGGATTTTTTCTTTTTTGGGAATGGATTCTTGTTTTGATTTTGGTGGAGAGGCTTGGAGGAGGCTAAGATTGTGGAGTTGAAAGAGTGCTTGAAAAATCTCCATTGTTGAAGCTTGCAAATTTTGGAGAAAACACAAGGTTCCATCATTTCTCCCTTCATCTTCTTGCTCATTTTGAATGATTGAAAATATAGTTTTAGATTCAATGGAAATTCATAGAAAAGCTCTTAAATTTTCTAAATGGTAGATAGATTTGGAAATTGAAACCAAACAAGAAATTTATACCAAGTTATTGAAAGAAAATCAAAGAAAACTCAGTGTTAGAACTAGATTTTGAAAACCCATTTTGTTGTTTTGAAATAAGTTCTATTCTTGAAATGGGTTTGGATTATTTTTACAAATTGAGTATGAAATCAAAATCTGGGTATATATATTTGTGAATATAACCATATATATCAATACATGGATATACCCACAAATATACATACAAATATATTTGTTATATTTGAAATTTTGGATTTTGGGTAAAACCCAGTAGAATGCTCTATTTTTTTCACCATATTCAGTGGTTGGTAAACAAATAATATAAATTTTATTTCATTGGTTGTGGGGTGGGAGGTCAAACCCCACCGCCACCACACAGGCCACGGCCAAGGACCACGGACTATGTGAGGAACACACAGACTGCGGCCGAAGGGCCATAGGTTGTGTGCACCCCACATAGACCGCGGCCAAATAGACCGTGGGCTGTGTGAATCCCACATAGACCGTGGCAGTAAGGCCACAGACTGTGTGAAGCCCACACAGGCTGCGGCCTAAGGCCACAGACTATGTGAAGCCCACACAAGCTGCGATCGGAATGACCACGTACTGTGTGGAGCTCACACAGTCCGCGCGGCCAGTTAGGGCATCCGCGTTTTAATGGAATATTTCAAATTTCATTTTTTGTATGTTTATTGTGCTTCACTTAATATTTGTTATTTAATATTATATTAATATTAATATATAATATATATATATATATAATATATATATATAATATTATTATAATATTTAAATAATATTTATTTATATCATTATTAATTTATATATATATATATGAATTTAGAATATTTTGGTAAGTTCAATTTTTATATCGTTATGAGAAGTTGTGACTTAAAATAAGTAGATATACGTCATGAATTGTTTACATTTAAAAATATATGTTTATTCGGAAAATTATATTTTATATCAATAAAGTATTTAAGTAGTAAGAGTATTTTTTAATCAATGGCTTTAAGATGAGATAAGTTTAACGGATTCAAAATAAATTTTTTAATTTATATTAAATGTTTTGTTCTAAAATTAATGGTAAACTTAGATTAAGTAAATTGTTTTAAATGTTAGTTGAAAGACTTTATTATTTAAGTGTCGTGATTATGGTCATTGTTGAGAAATTTGAATAATGGATTTATTTATAAGATCAATTTTTCTTTTCTTAATCATCGAGTATGATAGGGCAAATCGAATTTAACTATTGAGTTTTAAAATTCTTCACGTGATTGATTTACCTTTAATGATGTGCAATAACGGTATTTATTTAAATTGACTTCATGCAATGTGTCATCACGTGGCTTGGATTTAAGAAATCCTAATATTAGCTTGTTTAATTGCTTAGAATGTTTTCTAGTGGTGTTTTCATTTATTCTCGGTATGGGCAATATCGTTTGATTATGGGTGTACCTTGGTTGTTCTGGGTTTTGTACCTTGAGGTTAGGGACTCTTTGATTTCGTTGTTAATTCGTATTGGTCTTGTTGATCATGTAAGTCTTCCAGTAGTGTTTTCTTGAGATGATGTTATGTCTCTTGTGTTTTGCTTTGTCTATCTTGGATTGTGTGTGAGTTAAGCTTAAGTGGAAACCTGGTTCTTTGAACGGGTTGTGTGACCTTGTGATTCATGGTTGAGTCGAGTTATTAGTTTGTTATGTGGGTCTCATTATGTTAGTCAACCTGGTGTTAACCTTGGGTAGTGCATGCTTTGGTTTCAATTTTGGGCATCTGTAGTGATGTGTTACCTATTGAGGTGTTTGATTATTTGTGATAAGTGTCAGTGCATTGTCTACCCTAGGCATGTGGTTGAGTTATGTGTTGTCGATAGGGGAGTGGCTTTCAAATGAGCATCGGGCCCAAAGTGGTTCTAGGATAACTTGTGTGAGAGTCAGTTAATTAAGTGAAAATTAAAATAACTTATACTAGGGATAGAGTAGCTTTGAAAATTAATTAAGATAATTTAGCCTCGCTCATTGGCTCAAGGGCTTGTACGAGACTTGAGATGAGTCGAGAAGGCCTGGAATGGAAAGATCGTTATCTTGTCTTTACGAGAGATAATCAATTCCGCTCTGGTGTGCATGTGGGGTCGGGAATCGGTTGAGGTTTCTAGGATATCCCTAGAGGGGGGTTGGGACCTAGGAAGACTTGCCAGGAGATCCCATGCAACCTTTGCGATGACACTCCTCCTAGGACATCAGTCGATATGGTGTTGTACCATTGGGCTATTTTGTATAGTGATTGTACTCGATTTTGTACTCTAGAAGCATTGTAACCATTGTTTTAAGTGGTGGGTTTTGTCCTTGATTCAGTTTAGTTTTTGTGTTAGCCTATGTCTAGTGGTAGATGGTCTTGTCTAGGAAATCCTTGTTACTATCTCCTAGCACAGAGGGAGTCGGGCCTTTAGGTTCCACGTGGTTGGGTGGCGTGCATCTTAATCCATTGGTTCTTCTTCTTGTTCGTGTGGTCGTGATTTCTAGTTGGAGAGCTCGTTGGAAGCCGTTGCTTTTCTGGCTTCATTCTTTTTAGTTGATCTTTATTTTATTACCCCTCATTTGTCATCAAGGTGGAATTTGTAAATTGTAATCATGATTATTGGATTTACCTCATTCGAGGAATGAGTGTTGTAATCTTATTGTTTAAATGTTGTTAATTGGAATCTTGAGGTATTTATTATCCTTGATGTAATTTATCTTGTATGGGATGTATTTAATCTTAATTCTATAAGTGATTAATGTTTTGGTTTCAATTAATGTTAATTGTGTATGGGTTTTAAATTAATCTTTGTCTCATGGCCTTAGAGGTTGTTGGCAATGTGTATTCATCTTACATGTTATTTGTACTTAAAAAAAATAAAAAAATTGGCATGTTTAAGTAGTGAATTGCAACTTCCTCTAGGGTTTCGTGGCGGGGCTTTACACTCTGGGTTAGAAAGCACATTCTGGGTGTCGAGTTACTTTCAGCATTCTAGCTTATTTCCCTTAATCGCATTGTAATTCTTAGCATCTTTGTCACATGGTAGCTCCCATTCCATCTCGGTTTAGAAAGCACATTCTTGACGTCGAGTTATTTTAGCTTATTAGTGATAAGGATCCTCTGACCATATGATCGTCCTTCGCGGGCACATTCTTGGTTAGATTTTTTGTATAAGCATTTCAATTCAGATCCTCTAACCAATGCTCACACCTTTCCCACACTGGGATCCTGGTGTACATTCTGGTTAGAGTTGCTTCAACATCATTTTGGTTTAGAGCTAACCTTAACGGGTGCATTTTGTTTGTAACTTGCAATTGAAAAAACAAAAAATTTGGCTCAAAATATTTCAATGGTATCAGAGCCAAGATCCTGCCATCCTATGAAAGTAGTCAATGATTTAATTTTCAGATGAGTGACAGAGATACTAGACACTACGTACAAAGAGAGATGACTACAAAGAAATCTTTACTGGAGTTAATGCAGGAACTGTTTACGCTAATGAAGGATCCTGACATAAGGTGGGGAATCAGAAAGATTTATGCTAAGTATGAAAGTCAGGATAGAAAGGTGAACATGTCACATCAAAATGATAGTGAGTTTGATAAAGATACCTCAACAAATGAGGAGTTAAGGGTACAGCCCCATAATACTTCCCTTGACTTGCATGTGATAGCAAGTGAAGAAGAGCAAGTTGAAGGAAATACTATTGGTGTCTTTGAATCAACTTATGACCGTTACCAAAGTGATGATGATGGTAATGATTCCAATGTGTTTGTACCTCCTCTTGTTGAAGATTTGGTGATGGATAATTTTCCTCTTGTTGATGTTCAAACTCCTCAAGAGTTTTCACAAGATGAATTTATGACAAAAGATCAAGAAGACCTTTTTGGCATGCATATGACTGTTCGTGATGAGATAAAAAATACACCTATAGATGAGGGGTTCATTGAAGATAAGAATGATAAAGTTTTCCAAACAACTAGCACTAGAGATTCTTTACTTCATTACAGTGATGGTGTCAAGGGTGGTTTTGGGTTTGATCATCAAACCAAACCATTGGAAATAAATATTTATGAGGATGACAGTTTAAGTGAATTGGGTGGTGACCTATTCAAAGAGTCAACACTCCAAAAGAAGCACGAAGAACTCTTTCCTTTTGATCAAAACAGTCAGCCTCTTACTATTTGGGATCTAGGTGTGAAGTCATCTAGCGAAGATAAGGAACCAGTGTGAGATGAATTCCCCTTTCATCCAGATGAAGATCAAAAATCAGATTGCATTGCAAACTATGAGGTAGCCCTTGGAGGAGGAGTTTCCTTTGAAGAAGAAGACTGTCTAGCAAAGCTCCATAATGATCTCTTTGAAGTAGTTGCAGCCACTAAAGAGGAATATGTGGTTACAAAAACTTTCCGAACAGCAGACAAATATGATTCTTTGAGCAGGTTGGATGCTGGCATAATGTTTGATCAAGGAGGCAGTGATGAAGAAGAAGAGCTAAAAGACCATATGGCTCTTGAAGATGTAGAGTTTGAAAGTGTTACCAAGCACGAATCTAATTTTTCAATGCATAAAGCTGATTGCAAGCATTGGGTTGAAGAATTTGTGAAGTATGATGCTTTTTATGTCAATGAGCATTCTCCACTAGTCAATGGTGAAGTACAAGAAGGTTGGAAGGGACAAGGTTCTAATTTTCAGTTGTAGCCTATTAGTAGTTCACCATCTTCGCTCTCATATGAGTGGGAGAGACAATTCAAGGTGTCCATTGACAAGGAAGTGCAAGCTCTATCCATGTTTTATCACACTCATAGCTTGGTTGAAGATCTCTACTGGAAGGTTCAAGTTGACGAGAGACTGAAAGGGATTAAGGATGATGTTACTCTCCCTAATTTGCAACATGTTAAAGACTCCTTGGAGACATTGAAATCAGAGTACTTACATTTGATTGAAGATCGTGATCACACCATTGAGGTTGCAAAGAAGACCATTGGTGTTTTCCAAGAAAAGGAGAGTTTGGTTGATGAGCTCACTCTGGAGCTCAAAATCAACAAAGGACAAGTTAAAAGAAACTCAGTTGGCTTTACTAGAGGTTGAAGACCAGTTTGCTGATTTCAAACTTTTAAGGGAGCAAGAGAATGAGCAAAGAGTTGAAGAAATCAAGCAAGTAATTAATGAGCTTAATAGTCTTTGAGAGGAGTTTGATCTTGGAGGTTTCACCAAGAAATCAGAAGTTGCATGTGCAGATTTGGATTAGCAAGACATAAAGGACTTCCAAGTTCTTGACAATCCTTTCTTTAAAGTGAATGTTGAAGCAACTTATGACAATCCTATCTTTGATTTGAGAAATGAGTCATGTGGTGAAGCGACCAAGCATGAGGAAGAGTATGAACCCCAATCAATGGATGCTTTGATAACATTACACGAGGAGTTGCCACATTTGGTGATTAGTAGTCTTTCAAGGATTTTTGGTAATGAATGCACAAGTGGGTTTGAGGATGGAGTCTCTACATGGGAAGTGTTGGTTCGAGGAGATTTCAACATCTTCGACACCAAAGTGTTATCAAAGAAATACTTGGTAGTTGTTGGTAACTTCATTACAGCAGCAAGGAGCAAAGGTTTTAGTTTAATTACTCATGAAGAAGGGGAGAATGATGAACTGGAACTTGGTGTTTGCACTCTTGACAAACCATCCTCCAGGTGTAAAAATGTTTGGACTCATACTAGTCAGTTTTGGGAGTGGAATTTGAAGCCACTCTTTGTGTCATCCTCCAATGTTGTTGAAGCCTTCATAGTTAAGCTTCAAGGATTCACTAGGTGGGGCATCAGTTTCAAGAGAATGCACTTGGTTCTCACTAGCACTTGGGGATGCATTGAGATTTACTTCCAATATGTTGAAAAATATTTACAGTTGGGTATCCATGCTTGGGATTCATAACAGGGGTTGATGGAGCTTATTGTATATGGAAAAGACTTTTGGAGGGATAAGGATCAAATTTCCACTTGTGTTGGTATCATTTCCTTCTTTTCCAGCCACCTAATGGTTCCATTTGTTCATCAACAAATGGATTGGAGAGAAATTTTGAGTATGGGTTGGAAAGATGAATAGTTGGTTGCTCTTGGTATTGATCTTCGGCCAGGACAAGGGCAGATTTGGAGAAATGAGCTTGTTGGTTGCAGGTAGATCATCCACCTTACTTGTGGAGTTACTCTCGTTTGAGAGATTTTATCCATTACTACTTGTCAAAGAGGTGGTATTTTTCAATTGGAGACTACTCTAGTGTGTTTTCATGTCAATTTTGAGGTGTTATTCCTGCAACACAGTGCTCATCTCATACACTTACACTTGGGAATTTCTTTGGTGCTGATGTTTTTCCTTGTGCGAAGTACTAAAATCATATTACACTTCACTAACTTCAGCCTTGAATAGCAATGGTTATTTGTTCCTTCACACCTATCCCATTCTCGGAGTTCACCTTACGGAGGTTTGTGAAGCAAATTTTAATAGTTTCTTTACTATATTGGTTCGGGATAGCAAACTTCCACATGCTTTGGCTTTTCATTCTGAGACTCTTGGAGTTGGTATTGTAAGAGTGATTAGAATTCTTCATGGTGGTGTTGGTATAACTCAGTTGTTACATAGTAGCTCCATGAGGAGACATGAGTATGAGCTTGTCGAGCTCTTGCAAAGGATTGCTTTCCTCTTTGCAAGAAGATTTGAAGATGTCACATTTGCTTTCAGGGCTTCGTTCGTTCCCATGTGGAGGTATGCTGAGGAGGTTAATTATGAGTTGAGTAACCCATCTTTCTTCTTGCCTAGAATTGTGGTTGACAGTGGTATGGTTGTTATTGTTGACTCTAGGCATCTTGGACATGAGACGTTGCACGATATTGATCTCAGTCCTTTAAGATCTTTCAGTTTGAGTATCATGGATGGTAACACCTTAGAGTTACAAGGGAGGTTAGTGCAGCGTTGGCATGATGTTTTCACTAATGTGATCATAGTGGTGCAACAATGGCATGGTGGGTCCTTCCTGAGATGGATTTGGGAACCTGGGATCATACTTCTTTTGGTATGGATCAGTCCTAATTTTTCTGGAGTTATGGTGGTATTGCTTGAGGACAAGCAATTTTGGGAAGGGCAGACTGTAATGCCCCTGTTTTTAGCTCTTCACTTTCCAATGATTGGTAGCCTATTCCCAGTGTACTGTCGGCTAGCTAGTGGCAGAATTAGGGTTCCCAACTATTTGATGGGTTCTCTTGAAGATTCAGGGTTTTGCTTGTTGGAGTTTGGGTGTTTGGATTTTGGATTCCTTCTGGGTTTTTAGAGAGCTTCGCAGAGGTATGACTTGCAACTGTGTCGGGAAACCTTTCCAAACTTACTATTTTTAGTAAGTAATGACGGCTACATCTCAAAGTTTGGGATTTTGGATTGCGGATTCTTTCTAGGTTTTCAGAAAGCTTCGCAATGGTCTCGCATGCATCACATTCTGAGCAACTTCTTGAATTTACTATTTTTAGTAAAATCTTTTTTTAGCAGTGGTCCAGTCAGCATCAGCTCAGCAGGCTTTCCTCTTCTGTTAGTTCAGTTGCTAATATTGTTTTGGCTGTTTTCTTTTCCTGGATAGATAAGTATTTTAATTAAAATAATGTTTTATTTTAATGTTATGACCCCTTGGCCTAGTGAAACAACTTTATGTTGTTTTAAAAAAGGGGACTTTGATGGGTGGCGCCTCATTTGGAGATGGATTTTAATATTCCAAAGGTTGAAAAATAAAGTGGTAAAAAGGGATGCCAACCTTTATGAAAGTAAAATTTTAATTAATTTAAATCAATCAAGTGAAAAGTGTGCCATCTTGAAGGAAGGCCTGGTTAAATCAAACCCTAAAAGCATCTTGAAATTAGGGCGCACCTTCTGGAAGCTTCTGGAGGGTCTTCTCAAAAGTTATAAAAGAAATCCTTGGGTCTTCATTTTGGTATCTTATGAATTTGCAAACTTATTCTACTAGATTGGCTTTGGGATTGCTTCGAGGAATGTAAGCCTCCTAGCTTTGCTCTTCTTCTTGCTTGAAAGACAACAACTAGTTGAAAGGTTTGAGTGTTATTGATTTGTCTTTTCAGTTATAGTTGATTTCCTATCCTTTGTAGTTGAGTTATATCATTTTCTATCAATTCTAGAGTTGTTGGTTATGACTGTTGAATGTATGTTTCTGTTCACAAGTCTCAAATCATAAACATTCTCGTTCTGGGTATTATCTCATTGTGTTTCCCAGTTGGAGGCGCCTCTTCATGAATATTTGCAGATTTTAATATGAAGTTTAGGATTTTATAAAGCAAATTCGTCATTCCTTGAAGGTTGTACTTTCTGGAGTGCCTTGGGATTTGTGCTAGTAATTAATAACCACTTTTAGTTGCCATTTCTTATTACTAAACTAGGTGCCATCATTTTGAAGGTATATTGCATCAAACTTGAAGTCATTTGGGTCAATTTTGAGTGATATATGAGCAATTTAGTGGGTTACAAGTATGCTGGTTATATATTTTAAAGTGCAGGTAAGTCATAACAGATTTGAGTAAATCTGCATTTTCCTTATTAGATTGGTGTTAGGAAATCATTAAAGGCTTTGTGAAAGATCCCTTGTTGCAACAATTCGAAGAGCTTTAATTCTTGATTCACGTTGATAGCAAGGCATTCTCTATCATGTTGTAAGTTGTACAGTAGTACTGTCAGCAGTTCTTTAATCTTGCTCAATTCTGATTTGTAATGCTTATCTTACATTCTGAAGTTGCTTTGTAATATCTTACATCTCTGCCCTATAGTAGCTCCTTTCCCACTCTGGGTTAGAAAGCACATTTTGGGTGTCGAGTTACTTTCAGCATTCTAGCTTATTTCCCTTAATCGCATTGTAATTCTTAGCATCTCCATCACATGGTAGCTCCCATTCCATCTCGGTTTGGAAAGCACATTCTTGACGTCGAGTTATTTCAGCTTATTAGTGATAAGGATCCTCTGACCATATGATCTTCCTTCGCGGGCACATTCTTTTTTAGAGTTTTTGTATAAGCATTTTAATTCAGATCCTCTAACCAATGCTCACGCCTTGCCCACACCGGGATCCTAGTGTACATTCTGGTTAGAGTTGCTTCAGCATCGTTTTGGTTTAGAGCTAACCTTAACAGGTGCATTTTGTTTGTAACTTGCAATTGAAAAAACAAAAAAATTGGCTCGGAATATTTCAACTTGTTCTCCAGGTAAGTAGTTATCTGTTATGTCATGTATTTCATTGGTTATTATATCTTTAAAATTGTGGAGAACTTAATAGTTTGATGGCCTTGTTAGATTAGTTAATTAGAATAAAAATTTAAATTACAAGAGAATTTAAACAAAGTGGGAATTTAAATTTATAATTAAATAAATACCTTTTAATATTTAGACTATTCCAATTGAAGATAGATCATATAAAAATATTTATATTTTGTTTACCCTTAACACTAAAACTATTGACAACATATATAAGTAAATTAAATTATTTTCTTAAAAAGTAAATGCTTTATTAAAATATAATATTTTAAATTATATCTTAATAAATTATTACCAAGTGAGGTAATTGTTTAAATATGACAAATAATGCGATTTTTTATTGCTTCACGTGTCTTCCCGATTCCTTTACTTTTTTCCCACTTGTCTTCTGGCATGGAAACTGACTTAACACCTATTAGTTTCATTTGCTTGAGGGTTTCTAAAGGCTTTTGATCAAAGGCAACTGGGAGACCGGGGGGGTAATCGGGGATTCCATGAGATTACATTTCTTAGCGATATTTTGTAAAACAATTTGCATGCCTTGTCTATGCGCACATTTTGCATACATGTCAAAGTAGGGGAGGATGCTGGCAAGGTTAGGAAATCAACAAGCAGGTGCAACCACGCTCCAAACTCTTCCTCTCTGAAGGTATGCATCAATTTATGGTCATCAATCCTACTGCATCCAAGTATCGTTTTAATTCCTCTATCCTTCATCAACCTCTTTGCCATTTAAACCTTCCACAACTGCCACCATCTACAAATATAATTAAATACACAATATTTAAGCAATGAGACTATATTTATTTGGGAATTATGTTAAATAGCTCACATGCCTTGTCTATGCTTCTACGAAGGCAATGAAACTAAAATCTCTATAAAATTTCTCCTCCAGCCTTTATGCTTTGATTGATGTCCTTACCCTATTCCAAGCTCCCATTTTGGCACAAGCAGAGTAGGCACTGGCAATGGTTATAGAAATTGGCTTACGTCTATTAGTTTCTTTTTCCTAAAAGTTTCTAAAGCCTTTAAACAAATCCATTTTGTGTTTATCCTGCACCCTAATGCATTCCATGAGATCACAATTCTTTGAGGGATTCTATAGATAGATTTCATGCCCTATCCCTACCACCATTATTTTGGGCTCCTCCAAAACTCCACCTCGTTGGTAATGACCTTTCACTTCTCCAATTTGGAAAATTTTCAGCCTAAAAATAAGGATAGGATGGAGGTTTTAGAATATGTTTATTAAAATGAAAATTATTGTCAATCCTATTAATGCACACATCTAGGTTTTAATCCTTATGGTTTCCTTTACCTAATGTAGCTGAAGAGGGTGCAACACGAGACTTAAAAAATAACCCACAAACAAGAGAATAATTTTGTTATTCAGAAAATGGAGCTTTTTACATGCAGAGGATCTCAAATCCCCAAGTTCTACAACACATGCAAGTTACAAAAAGCTACAGAATCACCCTTTCGCAATATGCGTGCTTGTCCCCAAAAATTTACCCAAAAATTAGAAACCCGCCCATAAATACAGCTCCTCTTTAGTTTGAAGCCAAAAAAAAATTCAAATTTGAGTTTAGGTGGTTTGGCACCGAAAATTTACAAATGAAGTTCAAATTTCAAAAGAACATTTGCAATTGTATCTTCTAGAAAGTGCGCCAATTTCCAGGGGCCATAACTTTTGATCTGGGACTCCGATTCACGAACCGTTTGAACTGTTGGAAA
>VDFB02000015.1:351270707-351422951 GCA_007258455.2 Sequoia sempervirens | reverse complement strand
CATCTGAACCTTCTTCCTCTCCTTCATCCTCACTTTCCTCCCTCGGGTTTAACCCTCTTCTCAACTGCTCTTGTAACGCATCAATCTGTCTCTAGAGGGCTGTCAGTGCATCTCTTCCACCAGTATTTCTGCCACCTCGACCACCTCTGGCACCACCACGCCTACCAGGCATCACTCTTGGAGGCATCTTTCTTGACCTCGACCCACAACCACGATCCTGGTGTGAACTGCCTCACGATTGGCGATCTGTCCACACGCTCAAGAAAACCTCGCTCTAATACCACTTGATGAGGGTGCATCCCGAGACTTAGAAAATAACTCACAAACAACAGAATAATTTTATTATTCAGAAAATAGAGCTTCTTATATGCAGAGGATCTCAAATCCCCAAGTTCTACAGCACATGCAAGTTACAGAAAGCTACAGAATCACCCTTTCGCAATATGCATGCTTGTCCCTAAAAAGTTACCCAAAAATTAGAAAACCGCCCATAAATAGAGCTCCTCTTTAGTTTGGAACCAAAACAACATTCAAATTTGAGTTTAGGCAGTTTGGCGCTGAAAATTTACAACATGAGGTTCAAATTTCAAAAGAACATTTGCAATTGTATCTTCTAGAAAGTGCATCAACTTCTCGGGGCCATAACTGTTTATCTGAGACTCTGATTCGCAAACCGTTTGAACTGTTGGAAAGGTCACAAAGTCAACAATGCGTTTAAAATTTTCTATGCCAATTTCAGCAAGTTTTGGGGCCGATCCAAGAACTCTAAGTGCCTCAAATCTAACTCAGAAGATTTTCAGGTGCAAATCTAGGAAACTAAAACTGCAATATCTTTCCACCCAGGAATAGAAAATAAAAACTGTAAATTGGGAATTTCATTAGGATGAAAAGGGTATCCAAAAATGTAAAACATCTAAAAACTAAGAAAATTTAAATTTAAATATATTTTGGGTGATGCAAGATTGCCCTTACACCACTGGATGCTCCTGCATCAGTAGCTAGGCATAGAGGGATTGGGTCACCCTATTCAGATAGAAGGAAATAATATAAACATTAAGACAACAAACACAAAAAAAAATGAAATAATGAAATAACTAGTTGCAAGTTTAGCCTCTGTGATGGCAAATGCCCTACATGTGATTCAAAATCCCCTACATGAACCAAGAATGAGATATGCATAGCAAATTTAAGTAACAAAATAAGGTGAGTTTCCCCTGGCGCATGGATTCCATCATCAATGCAAAGCAACATAGCCACTGCCCATTTCCACTTCCTCCTATCGGTTTACACAAAGATGCAATTTAGGTGCCTCCTTTAGGGTTTGGTAGGCGAGCCTTTTTGATATGAGGCTTATAAATTTATTATAGCTTACCAATCTTTATATTTTTATCTTATTCTCAATATATATTCACCTTCATATTGTACAGTTTAGTGGTTGTGTTTTGTCATGGGAACATAGTTAGATGGTTTTTGATTCGAGTAAAAACTAGTTTTGAAGGAACTCGAAACCCTTTACAATCAAGAACAAGACTATAAAAAGAACAACCTGCAGCCACCCAAAAACTAGCTCCCAAACAAGACCTGTCAAGATTTACATTTAGAACTACTCTTGTGGGATCGGAGAGTCATGTCAAAAGAAGGCCTAAAGAATTTTTTCTTACCTTTAACAGTAATCCAACCTTCTTCCACACGCGATGCCTTATCATGCCAGGCCATCCCACAATTTTCCTGAAGATGAATGCCTGCAGTCGTTGTCTCAGATATTTCATCACTATTCCTTCCTATAGACATTGACTTATCTAAAGAGCCACTAGAACTGGTTGTCATAGTACTATCACCACGGAAGACAGCCTAAGATCCAATCTCTCGCTGAAAAGGGGAAGCCTCAGCAACCCCACCATTTGAGACATCTGGAGGGGATGCCCCAAGATCTTGACAATCTAAAGCAACAACCCCAAAAAAACTCTTGGGTTGATCAGATTTCTTCTCAACTGTATAATGTTGTTGAGAAGCGCCTTTCCACCATGTGGTCATCATAGCTTTATTCTTGAATCCTCATTGTGCTGCAAGATGATCTGTTTTAAAACATCTTCTACACCAGAAATGAATCCCTTCATAATCCAAAGCTTGGACCTAAGAACCCTTAGAGGAATTAAGTGAAACCTTAGTAGGCAACCCTTTTTAAACATCAATTTCAACCAATATACGGGAAAAGGTGAAATGAAAAATGTCAGATGATTCTTCATCCACCAACCAAAAATCACCAAGGGCATCACCACTTCCTCTAGAAGAGGGTCAGACCAAAGGTGGAGGGGAAGATTAGGTAGCCGCACCCAAATCGGGATCTTGTTGAAAGTTTCAGAAATAGGGCTAAAATCTGAATGCCAAGGTTTAATCATCAAGAAATATTTGTCCTCTCAGCTAAAAAAATTGTCACATAAAATTATATTTTTGTCCTGAGTATTGTCAAACTTAGCTACAAAAAACCCCTTAGCCATAGGGAAAATATTCACTTTACCAGAAATTAGAGGCTCCCATTCATTACAGATTCGGGAATGCAACTAAGGTAGGCTAAGCCAAAAACCCCTAAACCTAAAAATCACCCCATGAGAAAAGAGTTCAGAAACATTGACATTTATTTCCTTTAATATCTCATCCTTCAGCTTCACAAAGATGGCATTGGCAACTGGGATAAATCCGCCAACTGACAGTCTCCCATGTTGCGCAACCAATCCCTTTGCCTTCACAAGGCCGCTGCCCTTAACACGCCCCCTACCAGAGCCATTTGTCATGCAAGGGACTCCATTCACCTTTGCAGTGGGCTTAGACAGCATGGATGAAGATCTTCCACCACTGAGACCACTGCCATCGCCATTAGCACCTGTGTTAGGGTTTCCTTCACTCGGGTTTCCATTGCAGTTTTCCATGCTCTAATTAACAGTAAAATGTCATAAATTAAATTGCCAATTTTCTTCACCTTCGGAATACATGGTCGCTAATAAATTTAGTTTGCTTGTTGCCATGTACTTATTCATATTAAACTCCCTCTTATGCAAATCGTAGCATTAATCTTGGGTCAAAACATAACATTGGAGGGTTTAATTGATTTATAAAAATGCTTGATTTTTGCATACATTAATATATTTTGAACGACATTATTGACAAGTAAATTGGAATTTTAACAAGGAAATTTACATGGTATTATGCCTAGTATTCGGTGAAATCACGGGCACAACCATAAATGATAATAGCAATATAATATTAACATCCTCGAATGATGTGTTTACTTGAGTCGTGAGTTATTCACGATTATTGTTAAATCAAATGGCTTTATTCCATTTTATCTTCTTACTCATATGCCACTCCATGCGATAGGTTAAAGAGTAAGTGTGAGAAAGAAACTTAGGAAAATTTCCTTATATATGTGTTCCTTATAAAGACTTTAATTTATTTATTTTTAAACGTCATAGTTGTGAACTCATAGTGTTTGTTTTTTTTTTAAAAAACATCATAGTTGTGAACTCGCAGTGCTACTTAAGGAGTAGAGTGAAGTTTGTAATGGGAAAGAAATTATATTACTTTAAATAGGAAGGATATTAAAAGATAAAAATAATTGTCATGTTTTAAAGATTATCTTAGACATGTTATTTATATTTGAAGGAAATAAAATTTGATTTAGTTATAAATTTCATGTAATTGGTTTTAGTTGTTTTAAATTTTTATATGTGTGTAGGAAATAGAATTGTGAATCAATAGTTCCTTAAAGTTACTTTTGAGTTTCATATCTAATTATAGTTGTTGTTAAATAAGTTACATGGACTTGATTGTCTTGTTAATAATGTCTCTTGTTAATTAGTTACCTTGTTGCTAACTATGGAGTTGATTTAGAGAGATAATATTTTTTAGTAGCAAATAATTCTTATATTTAATATTAGGGATTAAGATAAATGGACTAATTGGTGAAATAAGGCGTTAGAGAGAAATGTTATTGATTATATTACGTTTGTTTTGTGCATTGTAAATAGGAAAGTTATAAACATTAAGTTAGAAATTTTTGATGTGTTTGAAAAAGAAAGTATATCGTCTTATCGTAATAGTTATCCAAGTTTGATGTTCTTTGTTATAAGATCATTATATAAAACATACTAGATAATTAACTAAATACCCATTAGGCTTATGATAATTGTCAAGTGAAAATTTATAGGCAAATAATTGTTGGAAATGTGGGAAAAGTCTCTTCATTATATATATCATCTATTTAAGTGGAAAGATATGGTTTGTAAACAGCTTTCCAATTACTACAAATGTGCATATAAATATCTATAAATGCTTGCATGTATTAAAGTAGAAACAGAGATATTGAACTTAATTCATAGGAAATTCCATTAGAAAAGAAAAGGATAGGACAAGTTAACGAACATATCTATAAGATTATTTAATTGTTTATTGAAGATTGTTTATTTATGGATCACTATCTAAAGCTCTTTAATTATTCTAGTAGTTTCTTGATGGGTGTGTAAAGGAATCATTAATGATGACTTAATTATTTGTTATAACTTAAATCACTTGAATTTTTTTATTATTAAAATGTTTCCTAATAGTCATCTCCCTATATGTATTCGAGAAATGTAATGATGATTTAAATATTCTTTTGAAGTTTATTGTTTTTGAGTTAGTTAGTGAAAGTAATCTAAGTGTGTTAAAATATTTATTGGGATATTTAAAATTTATTTTTAGATAACTTCTTTAGTTATTTTAAATTATTTCCTAATGAATGAATGGATACAATGTACTTGATTGTTTATTATCCTTAGGGTTTATTCATTGAGTGTATTTGTGTGTTTAAAGGTTGATTTGATGTTTTCATTTTGATGTGTCTACCCTTTGAGATGCTTGGTTTGGTGGTGATTTTTCATTGGTTTGTGTTGGATTAGTGGAGTATGGGTGAGTTTGTAATGGTACAAAATAGAAGTATTGTCTAAATCTTGGAGTATTTATGTTGTGATGCAAGGATTGCGTGAATTGAATACTATGTCATTCATTAATTATTGTGATTGATTTGTATGGAATTGTTTATATTAGCTTTGATTGAGTTTGAAGATCTTGTTATGATATTGCCACTCTTATTCTTCACTTTTCATTTTGCGATTGTGAATTTTTATGTAGCCATTTTGTGTTCCATGTTGTGAGTCTTTCTCTTGTGGTAATGTTGGAAATAAGAAGACTTTATGTGATGAATTTTTATAGTCATATTTTGAGATGGTTGGGAACCTGAAGTGTTTGAATTACCTTCAGTAGGATTTTGTGGTTTTTCGGTGTTTTAGGCTTCTAGAGGCAATGGTGAAACTTGATTTATGTTGATTTTTCCATGGCTGGACCTTTGTGATTCATTGATCTTATATCTGATTTGGAGCTCTTGTGAGTGTTACCTTGTACATGGTGTTGAATTTTGATGTGGCTTTTGGGAAAGAAGGTTCATTCCTCACATACGTACTTGGTTCTTGTGATTTTAGTACTTTATGTGATGAGGTACACCCATTGTGTGTTTTGATTTGGGTACCCGCAGGGAGAGTGGCTCTTCATGGGGGTTGGCGCACAAAGGGGCTATTAGGATAACCCATGGAAGAGTTTCCTAAACAAATGATAATGTAATTAATGAACTAGTGGGTTTGGGTAGTTAAACACTAAATAGGATTAATTATGTGCCTCACCCATACTGTTAGTGCTTTCACAAGCTAAGGATGGGATGACAAGACCTAGTTGGTAAGATCATTGCCTTGTCCTCACGAAAGGTAAGTGGTTTCGCATGAGTCTCCCTATGGAGCAGCGCCTTGAGATAGACAGTTAGGATAACCATAGATGGAGGTGGCACCTTGTGATAGGTTGTCTAGATAATCCATGTAAGGCCATGTGATGACACTCTCCTATAGTACCTATTTATTTTCCCTTGTTTGGTTGCCTCT
This sequence comes from Sequoia sempervirens, assembly GCA_007258455.2. Lineage (NCBI taxonomy): Eukaryota > Viridiplantae > Streptophyta > Pinopsida > Cupressales > Cupressaceae > Sequoia > Sequoia sempervirens. Next base: position 351,416,988 of record VDFB02000015.1, on the reverse strand, counting down.
AGGAGTGTTGTTTGTATTTGTTTGATGTTGTTTTATGTTGGTGTTGTGTTATCCTTGTATGCTTGATCTTTCTTTGGATGTGGGTCCTTTCTTGTCATCCCCTAGCATGAGGGATGGGCCTTTGGGTCCACGTGGCTAGGTGGAATGTGCTATGCACCCCATTGGGTTCCCAGGCTGTGTTCATGATGCGGAAGTAGATGTAGAGTTTCCATAGCTTCACTTGGTTGAAGACTGTTCTAAACTTTGTACCTTATTCTTCATTGATGTATTATTCTTGTACTTGTTGTACTCTTCCCATTTATATAAGGGAAGCATTATGTAATGTATTATTGTATCCATGATGTGTTGTATCCATGGAAATATGCTCCACAATTGTAATAGTGAACTAATTGAAATGTAATAAAATGATGTATGTATCCTTTTCATCTCTATTGATCATGGATGGTTGTATGTTATCATTATGTCATCTTGTGAATGTGTGATTCTATTGTTATCTACTTGGCATTAACTTTAACGGTGTTTTTGGTTGGGAACATTTACGTGTAATGCAACCATGTAACCCCATGGGACTAGTTAGGTTTTGTTATGTAATATTGTATGGTTACTTAGTTAATGGTTAATACATAGTTTTTATCTTTCTCACTTTCAAAAAAAAATAGTGTGGTAATCTCTTAGTTGTAGTTGTCCTTTGAGGTTCACACGACAAGGCGTTACAAAATTGCCAATAATCTCAATATTGCCAATATTCTTTGAGCCTCTCCTCTTTCCCTTCCCTAACTTTGAAGGCATGGCCATATTCTCAATGAGGACACAGACCAACTTTTGGCTCATATTCTTGTATCCACATTTAAGGAGGAAGGTGTGTATTCCAAGAACTCATAAAAACCACCCCACCATCTATATTCACATCAAACCAAATGTATAATAATTTTTCCAATCAAATTTAACTTAGGAGTACTAATCTAATCATTAATTATTAATCCATTTATATACATGCAATCTTTCAATCTATACTCTCTCTCTTTATCTCTCCCTCTCCTTCTCTCCATCTCCATCTCCATCTCCATCTCCATCTGCATCTATATCTTCCTCTCTATCTCTATCTCCTAACCTCTTTATCTCCCCCTCTCTCATTATTCCCCCTCTATCTCTCCCTCTTTCTATCCCTATCTCTCCCTCTCTCTCCCTATTGCAAACATAACATGAGCCCATTAGTAATGGAGCATGATTATCTTCCTACTTCAAAGGTTTTGTTTCAGTCATGTTTGAATCCCTATAAGTGGATGCATAGTTGATTTGGAGCTATCACTTATCCATTGGGACCTTTGTTGCACAAACATCATTTGCTAAATGGCCTACCAATTGACCTCATGTATTGCATAGATGTATGCAAAAAATAGACCAGAATTTCCATAATTGACCTTCCAAACCTCTTCAGCATACCCATTGCACACCAAGGTGTGATTGCTAGTTACTACAATACTCTAAAGATAAAGACTCGCCACTAGATGACACTTGTTATATCAATAGACATAACTCTACAATGGTAGCACGGCATATAGGTGGTCAGCAAATTCGTGAAAGAAAAAAAAATATACTTTTTATTTTCATGTGCAATAATTTTGTATTGAGTTTTTCAATTATTTAGAAAGTGGGTAATATGTTTCAAAATTCTATTTTCATTGTTTAATTACAATATTTTTTGTTTTTTCCATCTAATAAGTAATACAATAATTTTTTATTTATTTAAGTTTTCTAATCAAAATAAATAAATGACTTGATATCTTTCGACATATTTTATATAGATTATCTTGAAAATATATATACTAATTACACTAAGAAGCATTCCACTACAATTCCATTTTCCTGTGTATATAAAAATGTATGAACAATTAGTTTCGAAATTCAAAAACCTTCTGCTAAAGGTAAAAATTTAAGCACCTTCCACTAAAGGTAATGAATGTCTTGACTTAATTAGAGGGGGCGAGAAATCCTAGCCACCACGAACTTCGCAATGCATGTGAAGGCCTCGCATGTGCAACCTCATTGTTGAAGGCCTTGACAGCTGTACAACATAACCACAAGCAATTAAATAGAACTTTTTTATTTTTTTGAAGTTTATTTTACCATTTTTGGAAGATTGAAATTGTTGGCCCCAATGTTCACAACAGTTGCCATAAATAACATGATGGTTTAGTTTCAATATTTATTGGAGGACGTGTAAGAGTCTTCCTACATTGATCACCATAGTCATGATTATTTCATTAAATACCAAACCGCCTCCATGGATCATTGCTTCTCTCGTATGATGTGCTTAAACAAATTCATTCCATTGATTGTCGCCTAACTTCTATATAGATGTTTTCTTTAGAGAAATGTATTATTATTGCATTAAATATGAAAATGTCTCTACTAGTCACCACCTAGCTTTTGTATAAAAGTTCAATTCATTGATTAATTATCATAATACTTGTTGATGAGAAAGGCACATACATGCAATCACAATGATCTTGTTGTGAAGTCTGGTAGGTTTTGGTGTTTTTTTTCTCCATCTATATGTTTTTTATGCTTTTCTTGACATGATTAATGGTGTGATCATCAAACTCCAGTTGCTTTTCTTGATATGTAAAAACCTAGCTCCAAATGACGAGGCCTCCAAACATTCCTCATTACCATAGACATTCCACTGGATCTTTCCACAAAGAAATCTCTTTCTAAAAGATACAATTTATGATACTCCATAAATCTTTTCAATTTTAATAATTCACTTTGTAGCAATGACTTCTCAAATGGATGCTTCTTAAATGTTTTCTAGACTTGAATTTTTGGTAACAGTATAATTTATGTTCTTTTAATTTATTTAGAATTTTAGTTTGAAGCAAAGTTTCAATAGGAAGATGTTTATGTATTTCCCACTTATTTGGGGTATTTATTATTTAATAGTAAAACCTAATAATTTCTAGTTACTACAATACTCTAAAGATAAAGACTCACCACTAGATGACACTTGTTATGTTAATAGACGTAACTCTACAATGGTAGCGTGACATATAGGTGGTCAGTAAATCCGTGAAAGAAAAATAAAAAGTCTACTTTTTATTTTTATGTGCAATAATTTTTTATTGAGTTTAAATTTAAAAAGTGGACAATATCTTTCAAAATTCTATTTTTATTGTTTAATTACAATATTTTTTGTTTTTTCCATCTAATAAGTCATACATTAATTTTTTATTTATTTTAAGTTTGCTAATAATAAAAAAATAAATGACTTGATATCTTTCAATGTATTTTATATAGATTATCTTGAAAATATATATACTAATTATGCCGAGAGGCATTCCACTACAATGTCATTTTCTTGTGTATATAAAATTGTATGAATAGTTAATTATGAAATTTAAGCACCTTCCACTAAAGGTAATCAATGTCGACTTAATTAGAGGGGGCGAGAAAGCTTGGCTGCCACAAACATTGCAATGCATGTGAAGGCCTCACACGTGCAACTCACTGTTGAAGGCCTCACTAGCTGTGTAACTAACCTCAAGCAATTAAATAGAACTTTTCTTATTTTTTGAAGTTTATTTTACCATTTTTGGAAGATTGAAATTGTTGGCCCCAATGTTCACAACAGTTTCCAGAAATAACATTTGATGGTTCGGTTTCAATATTTTTCGGAGGACGTGTAAGAGTCTTCCCACATTGATCACCGCCTAACTTTCGTATAGATATTTTCTTCCAAGAAATGTATTATTATTGCATTAAATATCAAACCGCCTCCACTAGTCACCACCTACCTTCCATATAAAAGTTTAGTTCATTGATTAATGATCATAATACTTGTTGGCGAGAAAGGCACGCACATGTAATCACAATGATCCTATTGTGATTTCTAGTAGGTTTTGGTGTTTGTTTTTCTCTATCTATATGTTTTTGACACTTTTCTTGACATGATTAATGGTGTGATTTTTCAAACTCTGGCTGCTTTTCTTGATATGTAAAAACCCTGCTCCAAGTGATGAGGCCTCCAAACACATTCCTCATTACTATATATGTTCCACTAGCTCCTACCATCATTATTGTAAATATGGGATAAAACCTAAGAAATATCTCTCTAAAATATATGATTTATGATACTTCATAAATTCTTTCAGTTATAATAATTTAATTTGCAGCAATGACTTCTCAAATGGATGCTTCTTAAATTTTTTCTAGACTTGAATTTTTGGTAACAATATTTATGTTCTTTTAATTCATTTAGAATTTTAGTTTGAAGCAAAGTTTTGATAGGAAAATGTTTCTATATTTCCCACTTATTTGGGGTATTTATTATTTAATAGTAAAACCCAATATCAAGGCTATAAATGTGCTAAATTCAAATTATGTTTGAATTTCAGTGATGTTTAACCAATTATTATGAGTGGTCATTAGTTTAAGTGAAGTCTGGTTCAAAAATTTTACCAAAATTTTATTTTTGCAAATTTATTATGCTAATACTATAAGAGATGAGTTGGAGAGCAATTCAAATTTGAAACAAATTTTTGTTGTTAAATAGCCTATTTTCTTAAAGCAAGTGAATCCTCTTCATATCTATGTTTAGTCTTCACTCAAATTCATGTTGGTTGTCGTTGTAAATATGCTTCCATTAGTTTTTTTTTTTTTTTTCATATTTTGCAACTTTTTAATTCCAAATAGGGAGCGCTTTGCTTATATCTTTATGAATTAGGCCATTTTATACTCAATCTATGTGTTTTCCATTTAGGCAAACCTCTTAATAAAATTTTATTAGTACTTAAATTAGTAATAATATTTAAATAATGGAACACATACCCTTGCTCCCATACTACTCACCATAACAAACCCTAAGAGAGAAAAAAGGATGTTTCAAAGGGAGCACTTTGCTTATATATCTTTTTGAATTAGGCCATTTATACTCAATCTATGTGTTTTCCATTTAGGCAAACCTCTTAATAAAACTTGATTAGTACTTAAATTAGTAATAATATTTAAATAATGCAACCCATACCCTTCCTCCCATACTACTCACTATACCAAACCCTAAGAGAGAGAAAAGGATGTTTCAATAGTAGGAACAATGCAAATAATGACATGTAATTTAAGTGGCATTCTAGCATCAAAGTGTACACAGAAATAAGTCATACCTCAACATGAATTTATACTATTTCAACTTAGGAGGCTAGTTACAAAAGATAATATTTGTTAGAATAGCCAAAATTTCTAAATAAATTCACAAACCATTCAAATCAATGCATGATGTATATGAGGTGATGTATCTTCTTTGTTCAAATTGTTTCATTACTACCCTTGCTAGGGCTAGAATTTTGTGAGAAAGTCTTCAATAAAGTTAGTTGTTTTAATTTCTTAGCATTTCTTTTAGATACATTTCAATTTAAATGATTTATTGATATATTTTTTAGTTTAAACAAAATAAACATAAAAACATAATTCATAATTGTATATAGTTTTTTAATTGTAATTGAACACATAATATATTCTAAAACACACATAAACTACTATACATTATTCTATTTGATAATGTAATATTATTAACATAATACAAAAAAAGGTATAATAATATAAATTGTATATTTATATAATTACAAACTCTATATATTATTTGTTAAATTAATAACAATAATAAATATATATGAATTGTTTATATATATTAATTATTTCTTTATTAATTCATAAAATAATAATTACATAATTTGTAATTTATTATATTAGTTATTGTGGAGCAATTTTTCTTTAAGTATATTCTCTTTTGGATTTGGTCTCCGTAATTCTCCTCTTTTTGTGTGTTTTGATGGCATCTTGTCTCAAAGGTTATAGTTACTCCCACAAAAGGTGTGCAATGCGCCACGTAGTGGCTGCACGACTTTTTCATATGATTTTCCTTTTGGGCCCGAAGCATAACACATGGCTACGTTGCGGGAACTTTCCACAAGTTTCTCACATGGACTTGAAAATCACCTGCCAGTGTGCCACATCACTCATGTCTTTTATTGGATAGGTTGTTTCACCCAAGAGCATATTATTTCGTTTGTGAAATTTGTCAGTACCATGGTGGATATTACACTTTTAGGATTAGTCTCTTTTGGGGGGCACCATTATCACTTATAACTGATCGGATCAGATTTTTCCATGCAGTTATAACTTCAAATTCTCTTCTGACAAAAATATCTTTGCAAGGCTCTTGCAACATCCAAATTCATGAATAGCCATTACTTAAGTAGCTCAACTTTCATTAGCAAAGATTTTCATGATCAGATCAAATCCTTGATCGGATTGCAAAGTTATCAAACAAGGACACCTACTAGGAATTCATCTTTATCAACAACAAATACTCAATGTCGATGCTCTTTCTAGCCCTATAAAAGGAAGCTTTAATAGCTTGTTAGATGCATCTGAACAAAAGGTTTTTGTCTATTAAGAGAATAGTAGAGATATAGGAAGGATTTTTACAGAGCTTATGTTTTTCTCTATGGCATGTTAAAATATTATCAAGACGATTGCTCAAATTCGTATACGAACTTTGCATTTATGTTATTTTTGCAAGAACAAGTAATAGAAGGAAGAAATATATGAGATTGTGCATCTATGGCCTATGCCACCTATTTTCTTTCTCTATTTTGTGTATGTTGAATGCTTTATGTCAACTCATTCAAGTATAGTCTTGGTAATTACTTTCTATGCCACTAGCTTCTATGTTTAAATAATGTTATCTTTCAGAAATTGAATCATGTTTGTAAAACTCTATCATTTTTCTACAAAGATTATGCTAATTTTCATATTATACTATGAGAGTAAGATGGTTTTGTAAAGATCTGAGGTATTTCTCTTAATATTGGGTTTCTCATTTTTTGTCAAACCTTAATGGGTGCTTCTCACGAGGAGATTTGAATGATTAGTTTGTGCTCTTATGGGCCTTAGTTGTTTGTTCTCTTTCCAACAATGAAGGGTCTGTGGCATTCTATGTCCATTCCATCAGAAATAAGAGCCTACTAGGGTTTGAAATATTCTAAAAACTTTGTGGCACACCACCTTAGTTTCTTTTCTATGTTTTTCTCCCCTTTTTCCCAAAACACAAGGAAGAGCTGACTTATGTAAAAATCTTGGAGGACATTCAGTGAAGCACAAAAAGGTCCCCCATTTACTAAATTTCCCATAAGGCTATTCAGGAGAAGTGCAAGCTTTCATGATCAACAATTATTTAGATATTTTATAATTTTAAATTTATTGTATTATGTTGATTAATTATAATTCTTTATTTGTTAACTTCTTAGATAAAAACAATGAAAAAATTATATATTTTATTTGCTTTATTGATTATAATTTTCCCTAAACATAAAGTTCGTTATAGAATCATCGATTACAAGTAAAATTCTTTTTACAGATTTAATTCCTATTTCCCTAATTTTCTCTTTATTTCTATGTTGCTTACATGCGTACAATTTAACCAAGGGTATAGTAGTAAATAGACATCATTCTTCCATAAAATTTACAAAGTTATTTATCATTTTTTTCCTATTCAATATAATTTGGTATAATTGTACTAAGATTAAATTTTTAGATTTTTTTATTTGCAAACATTAAATTTGCTTGAATTGGGATATTTATTGTCGAAAACAAACATAGAAACCACCAACAGTCAACACAACTATTTGAGGAACTTTATAGAGGTATTTATCATTTTAGATTTTTATATTAATATAATTTTAAACCTTTGCGGGTGGCTTAATTGGTTAAATACGATACACTATTTTTATATAATTGATATATTGTTCAGTAGACATTTTTACAGTTAGTTGCTTTAATTTTTTAACATTTGTTTTAGATACATTTCAATTGAAATGATTTAATGATAGTTTTTTTAGTTTAAACAATATAAACAAAAAAACATAAATCATAACTATGTATAGTTTTTTTAATTATAATTGAATACATAATATATTCTAAAACACACATAAACTACTATGCATTATTCTATTTGATGATGTAATATTATTAGCATAATACAAAAAAAGTATAATAATATAAATTATATATTTATATAATTGCAAACTATATATATAATAAGTATTAAATTAAGAATAATATTAAATATATATGAATTATTTCTTTATTAATTCATAAAAAAATAATTACATAATTTGTAATCTATTATATTAGTTATTTAGATATTTAATTTTAAATTTATTGTATTATACTTATTAATTATAATTCTTTATTTATTAACTTCTTAGATAAAAACAATGAAAAAATTCTATATTTTATTTGCTTTACTAATTACAATTTTCCCCACATTATGGTCATGTAGGGATGGACCCTCAAAACAATACATCTCATTACGAAACTACTACAAGAAATGAAGCTCCTCAAAGAGTCATTCCTATTACAACCTTGAATCCTTACTAGAGTCAATGGACAATAAAGGCTAGAGTGACTATGAAACAACTTCATCATTTTAATAATACAAACGGCAACGACAAAGTTTTTAGCTTTGATCTACTTGACTATAGTGGCGGTGAAATAAGAGTCACATGTTTTAATCTGATTGCAAAACAATTCTATAATCATATTGAGAGTGGAAGAGTATTTACAATCTCCAATGGGATTTTGAAACCTACAAAAAAAAATCAACAATATAAAAAATAAATGGGAAATTTTGTTGCAAAGTAATTCCATTGTTCATTTATGTATTAAGGAGGATACATTAATACCGAAGCATAGTTTCAAGTTTACACTCATCAGTGAAATTAAGGATATAAAAAGCAATTCAATGGTTGATATCATTGGTATTGTTTTATCAATCAATCCATGTAATACAATGTTCAAAAAGAATGGTACTCAAACCCATAAACAAACTCTTCAGCTTAAGGACAAGTCAACTTGCAAAATTGAATTCACAATGTGGGTTGATTTTTGCAACAGCAAAGGTGAAAAACTTCAAAAATTGTGTCATTCAGAAACTTTACCAATTCTTGTTGTAAAGGTTGCAAGAGTAAGTGACTATGGTAGAAAATCTTTAGGAACAATTAGTGCCACACAACTTTTGATAAATCCAAATCTTCTAAAGTTAGAATAGTTGACATCTTGGCTTAATATAGAAGGAAAGAATTCCACCTCTCACTGTATGACAAAGGAACATTCATTTGTTAGACAAACTTTAATGTTGAAAACTGTGGAAGAAAGTAAAGATAGGAAACTTTTCATATGTAGTACAAATCCATGGATTCTATTGAAAGCTATAGTATCCTTCATCTAATATGAGAATTTCTATTACAATGCTTGCCCCATGGAGATTGAAGGTAAGAAATGCAAAAAAAAGGTGCACAAAAATGGAAATGATGATTGGTATTACAAAAAATGTGATAAGAGTTTCCCTAATTATGATTATAGATATCTCCTTCAATGCCAAGTGCAAGATCATACTCATTCAACTTGGGTTAGTGCTTTTGAAAAAGTAGAAGAAGAAATAATGGGTGTTATAGCAAAGGAATTATATATATTGAAACATGAAGATCAAGATGATTTGAAGTTTGGAGACATTATATGCAAAGTACTTTTCAAGAAATTTGTATTTATAGTTCAAGTGAAAGAAGAGAGTTACACTAATGTAGAGAGGATAAAGTGCATAATCATGAAAGAAATTGACTTTGATTATTCATCTGAAAGAAAGGTTCGATTAGATTCAATTAGTCAAGTTTAAGCTCCCCATATTTTGAGAAAAAAAGCATGTAAATATTATGGATGCATGTATAAATATATGCCTCTTTATACATATCTATTTTTCTATTTTCATTAAATTCAGTCATGCAACTATTGTAGCATTTATAAGTGTGATGTATATATATGTTTATACAATTCTATTTTATTGTTGTTATTAAATTTAAATATATGAATATTTAATTTTCTATTTTAAAACAAATGTTTTTTGTTTATATTCTTTTTACCCATATCAAATAATATGATAATGATTACTACACTTTTGAAAATTAATTTCATTTTTATTTCCTTTCAATATCACATAATTGTAATTCCCTAAAAGTAATTTACAAACATTTAGTATAAATAATATTTATAACCATTGGTTTTGTTTAAATAAAATTAATTATATGAATATTTCATTTTTCATTTTAAAACTAACTAAATGTTTTTTGTTTACATTTTTTTATCTATACCAAATAATATGAAAATGATTACTACAATTGTAAATATTAGTTTCATTTTCTTTTCTTTTAGATCATGGACAATATCAATGTTGAAGAAAACCAATTGTATAATTCAGTTACAAGTCCAATCATAATCCCAGCTGATTTTGTGGGCTCAAATATCCTATATCGAAACACCTTGATTGAGAAGTTAATCAAATCAATATCATAACATTATAACAAGATTATCAAATACATTGAAGAAGCAACTTATCATACTGTCGCTATCAAAGAAGAAGAAATACATGAAGTTGAAGATATTGCACAAAAATTACATCAAACATGTGCTAAAGTTGTAGGATTTTGTGGATTTTTAAAAGAGCTCTACTATGATGAACAGTATGAGCAAGGCTCACCACACCAAATTATTGAACAATTTCTACTATTTTTGAACAATAACTAATGTACTTCAACTACGACCATGTACAATATTTTCATACATGTTAATAACTCATATGGACATAATCTATAACACATCAATGTATTTCCAACCATCTATCCCTTAAGATATCTTCTTTGTACATTAATTTTCATATATATGTGTATAATTGTATATTTTTTGTAACATACTCTATAACATGTTCTAGATAAAATTATTATGTATCTTCTATATATGTATACAATTGTATATTTTTTATAAACATGTTTTACATAAATTTATTATATATCTTCTATATATATAAATTGTGATAATTATATATTGTAAAAAAAATGTTTGTTATATGTATTCATAACTCATATACACATACTCTATAACACACCAATGTATTCTCAATCAAATATCTCTTTAGATATCTTTTTTTTACATTCTCATATATATGTATATAGTTGTATATTTTTTGTAAACATGTTTTAGATCAAATTATTATACATCGTTTATGTATACAAATTGGCATAATTGTAGGGTAAAAGTACAAATTTGTGTCACACTTTCAGCCAACTTATCAACACAAGTGAATTTAAGTATTTCTAACTAAAAATATATTTTGATCAAACATATGATCTCGTAAGATTCATTCTAGCTAAGTTAGATATATCCATAACTTTTCCAACTAAAATTGTTGGCTACATGCATATGTAGCACCACTTTGAGGCTAATTTACCAAAAAATAGATTTTTTCTTTTTTAAAATTGATTTTTTAACAATTTCTACTAATGTAAATAACATTTTTTTTTAATATAAAAATACTCTTTTGTAGATCTAGAAGTATAGTTTTTAGAAATCATGACAAGATTGACCAGGAGCACAAGAATGATCCTTGAATCCCTAGACCACAAAATCAAATTCCAACTTTCTTGGCACCTTCTACTAGTCATTATGAAATGAATTAGCATGTATTTATGTAACATGTTCTATCATGGTATTTAAAGATGTACTCATTATGTAGTAAAATATATGGATAAGAATATAAAAATATATGGTAGATTGTTAGAGCACACTTCAATTTTAAAGGAAAATATAGGAATCACACCACATCATCATTATATAGGCCACTTACATGTTTATGAAAGCTATCTTCAACATCTCTCATCATTGTGAATCATTCTACCAAGGGGTCTGGGCTAGGAGAACTCATTCATCCATTTAGTCAACAAATATTTAAATGGTGTCTCTAGAAACCACCTTAACATATTTAGATATCCAAAGGGAAAGACAAACACATTTAGGTAAAAGGAATTTAATTGTCACATTTACTTCAATTTGACTATCAATCCCAACTCTATTATCTAATTTAATTTGTACTTTGTTGATTGCATTTATTTAATTGGCCTAGATAATTTATGTAAAAATAATTTTGTTTTCCCTCCCAAATGGATATTAAAAAAAGTATATAATTTTCTATTTTCCTATTCCTCTTTTATTGTAAAGATTAAATTAGCATACAAAGTTGACTGGTTTTAAATGAATATATTTGTTCTCTTCTTTTCTTTTCTTGTTTTTTTTTTTTTTAAATTACTACAAACTTCTTATTAAAGAATATATTTCCCCTCAAATCAAATAAATGAAGAAAAAAATAGTTCTCTAACTAAAAATGTACTTTTGAATCAAGCTCTAAAATGACTCAAATTTCCTAATGTATAAGGTGAATATTCATTCTACATAGCTTGGAGTGTTGATATATCATTTGGTACAATATGTAGAATCATTCCATAAACTTGGAGTGCATTTGATATGTAGAATTATTCTATATAACTTGGAATGCATTACATCATCTCATGCAATATGTTTGACAAAATATCTAAGCCAATTTATAGAATTCTCTCTTAAAATAAAATAGAAAATAATTTTCTTGCATAGAATTGGGATCTTGTCTTTTTAAAGTAGATTATGACATGACGAGTAAACATACAACTAAACCATATGTCTTACATAGAATTGGCATCTTTCCATTTTTAAGTGGATTATGACATGACAAGTAAAGTTGTGGACACATAAAAAGTAACCCTTCTACTTTTTCTCATGTCCAGGCCCTTCTAGTGAACATTGGCTTGATTTTGCCTAGATTTAATGTTGTAATGTGGTCAACACATTCACATTAGGTCTTTGGACCCTTGTGAATCATCAAGACTTCTAGGATGTCTTGTAAAGGTGTTATGAAGTGTTGTAACCCACTTTCACACTTTTCTAGGACTCTTTCATCATAATTCACTTAAATAACTCCTTTTTATCACTTACCAAGTCTTATTTCAAAGTGTTGTAAAGAGTTGTAACATACTCTCACACTTTTCTAGACTTTTCATCACTAATTCAACCCTTTCTCATGTTTAAATATCCCCTTAATGCACTTTATGGCCTTTCTTAAGTGTGTTTTTGAGGATATTCCCATAAGAAATCATTTAATGCCCTTTAATTCCCAACACCCACTTAAATTACTTAAGTGGGACTAAGTCACCAATAGGGGTGACTTAGTCCTATTTGGCACAAAAATCAAAATTATTTCAATTTTCTGGCAGGATTTCATTCTCTAACCCTTGAGGTCAGCCTATGATGTGTTATTTTTGGGAAATTTAGGAAAATCATGTATTAATAAGGCTTTTTCTCCTCATTTTTCATCTCCTAATCTCTTGTAATCTCATAACTCATTAAGCATTCAATCTTTCAAGCATTCAAGCACTCTAAGCATAATCAAGTAATCTATTGGAGCACTTCCTTGCACGTCTTCAAATTTCTACATCAAGGGTTTGGTAAGTTTATGACATTGTGTGTTATCTATTTATCATTCTCTTCTCATTTCATAGGGTTTGATTACCAAAGTGGGGTTTGACCAAGGCATGCCCCTATACTCTAACCCTTAACCCTTTTCCCCCTCTTTGCATGTGTGTTTGCAGACTTTGTATGTAGATTTATCAAAGAGTTTGGTTTCAAAAAGTGGTCAACAATCTATCAAAGTCAACATAACCCTAGTTGAGGTTTGGAGACTCTTTTTAGCTTGTTTTCTACATAATCAAGATTGGACACCTATCATAAAAGAAAGTGCAGACTTGAAGCTACAAGATCCAGTCCCAAAATTCCTAAAATTTGAATGTGGACTAAGTCACCATCTATGGTGAATTAGTCCCATTGCTAGGCTTGAAAAGTGGTTTCTACATTTTTGGATACCCATTTGGCAGATTCCTATTCTAATTTTTTTTCCCAAAACTAGACTAAGTCGCCTAGTGTGGCGTAAGTGTCCCAGTCAACTTTGCAGGATTCTAGAACCTCTCCACATCAAATTTTAGATTCTAGGTGCACCTCTCTGGTTATATTTAGTTATTTACTTGCATTTTTAGGTGTTTTTGCATATCACGGTGTGTTTTCCAGCACTTTGCATTTCTTAGGTTTAGCATCATTAAATCATATTTATTTTAGTTTATTGCATTATTACATCATAATTAGATACATTGAATCTTATTTACATTAATCTTGAGTGTAGACATTTGCATTTTGGCCCCATTTTCTCTCCTTCTAGGTGAAAACCCTAGAAGAGTTAGAGAAACCCTATTTACTTTTGATTTCAAGAGAATCCTAGGTCTAATTTGCATTAGGTTTTGCATTTTTTAAATTTCATCCCAAGGTTTTTAAAAATTGCATTAGTGAAAATCTCATATAGCTTGCATTTATGCATCATTTTTGTATTGAAAACAACAACAAAAATTGCATTTTCATACTATAGTTGTACCTGTGCATCTGAAGGACATAAAATTGCATTCAAAATTTTTGAAAAGTCTCAAAAAAATCCTCATTTGGACTAATTCACCACACTGGGCGACTTAGTCCTTTTGTACATTTTGCACTCTAATTTCTGGAATTTTCTACATTTTAGTGTTCTGTTACTGCATTTTGTCATACTTCCTAGATTTTTTGTTTATTGCATTTAATTTACTTTCATCATGAATTTTTTCTTTAATAAGTTTTGGATGTCATTAAAATCTTTAGTAGACATGTCAAATTGTGCCTTTGGAACTAATCCTAATGACCTTGAGCTTCCTCATGCTCCTTCAACTCCTCATGAATGTCCTCATGTTGTTGACATCATTGGAGAAGATGATAATAGCATGAATAGTTTCTTAAATGAATTCCTTGACAACCTTGAAGCCAATGCATCCTTTTATCCATCCATGAAACAACAAGATATTCCTATAGTCTCACCTTCTAATAAATTTGGATACTACATCCTGAAACAAATGAAGGACCTAAGTTCCCTCTAATAGGTGGACCTAGTTCCTCTAACCAAGCAATTCCTCAACCATTTTATGATAACAAAGTTGCAAACACACCAATCAACCTTGAAAAAACTTATGGCAAAGGTTTTACAATCTTAAGAAAACAAGGTTGTGACACAACAGAACATAACATTCATCAAATTTTAGAACAAAGACCAACTAATGAAAACACAACTAGGTTAGGCTATCAAGATCCTCCTCATGACAACAAGCCTCTTGTAGAATATTGGAGACTTCGTGATGATGGTATAATTATCTTTGATTCCCCCTAATCTAAATGTCCTTCTTCCTCTTGAACAACCCTCACATGATAATGACAAGGATGCTAGGATCCCCATGGGTCCTCTTCCTCCTTCAATCCATGAAAAAGGTGAATCTAGTAAATGCAAACGACCTTATAAATTGAAAAAACTCAAGTTTCCTCTCCATCCACCACTTTAATATGAAAGGAAACTCCAGATGCTTTTAAACAAAGGTATCATGCTATTACCCCCTATGAATAGGTTGGTAATCTATCCTAAAGATGCTAATGTTCCACATTGTTCATATCATCATGTTCTAGGACATCAAAACGATGACTTCCACCAATTGAAAGAAGTATTGAGCAATTATCACTCTAATGGCAATAATTGCTATCCAATAAATCCTTAAGCAATTACCAATTCCCTTTATCATGTAATAGTTGTAGAATATTTTATTCTCACTATTACATGACCCTTTCCCATCACCTATCTCGACTCATTCTTGCCTTGCACTAAGTGGGGAGCAAGAAGTTGCTATCCTTGTCCTAGTAATGCATTTGTCCTTGTCCCTTGGATGCATTATTTACCTTCTGCTTATACCAATTGAAATTGAGAGGTGAATGATTTGCTTGATGGTTGACTTGCCTTTGCATTACTAGTATTTTTATTTTCTATGTGTGTATTGTGTTCCCCCATAATGTGGCGTTTGATGTTCCCCCTCTCTTGTGACATTCTTCTATTTGTACCTCTATTCTTCTCTATGTTGTACATTGTTTTTTCCTTTCGCTTTTGTTTTGTGTTTCTCCTTTTGGGGACACAAAGAATAGAGATGACCTATGTCTCTTCCATGTTGACCCAAAAGGTCCATTTACTTTCTTTTTCACCTTTGTTTTGTGTATTTCCTTTTGGGGATGACACAAGGCATCGAGACTAAAATGTCTCCTTCATGTTGACCCAAAAGCTTTTCCTTTTCATATATTTTTTTTCTTGTGCTTTTTTTTCCTTTTGGGGACAATGCAAAGTGTAGAGGCTACAATTTCTCTTCCATGTTGACCCAAAATAGATCTTATTTTTCTTTTGTTTTCACTCTCTTTGTGTCATTCTTCTAGTTCTATGTATTTGGGGAATGATGATAGTTTCAAGATCTTTCATAAAAACATTACAACAATGAAAATACTAACCCAAAATCCATAGATCCCTTATGTGTTTGGCGTGTTCCTTTTTGGGGGAAACCTCTCTTTCTTTTGTTTCTATTCATTTGCATGACACAACCATACTTGAAAACATATGACTTGGCATAGGGGCTTTCCAAGTTGGCTCTCATGTCTTATTTATTTTTTGAATTTTTTTCCTTTGCAACTTTAAAGTAATTGCTCACATAACATTGTGTAGTAATTCCTTTAAAGTGGGGGCATACATTGGCATTATTCATTTGCATTTTCCTTTTTCTTGGTTCTTACTGCAACCTTGTTACTTTATGCGATACATGTTTGTCACTTTGTGGATGACATTGGGTTTGATGTTCTTCATAAGTGTGATCTATCTTAGCATATTACATTCCTCTCGATGGCCTGATGTGACACACTACATCCCCTAAGTTGTGAATATTCTATTCTTTGATTGGTCCTCTCTTGAAGACATTAAGTGCAATGCTCCCTAAGTTATAGACCTCGCATGAACTTAACAAGACTCATTTGAACACTCTTTTGCATCTTGCATCTTGCATTTACATGGCCACCTTGCATAACACAACTTGCATTCTTGTGGTGCCATTACATATGTTTGTGAGTTCTAAGCATACTAATCTTTGCTTGTCTCATGAAGCATGAAACAAAATTGTCTTTGTGGCACCTTATTAAAGTTATCAGAAGGTATAAATTTGATATGGTTGAGTGGGAAGCCCATTCTGAGGAATGGTGTTCCCCATAGCCAACTTTCAATATTTCTCACCTTGTGAACAACCAAAAGTTTCATGGCCCTGGAGTGAGTGTGTTGTGGATTTCTCACCCCACAAACAACAAGAAGTTTTGTGGCCCCAGATTGAGTATACATGGGCCTTCTCACTCGATTGATAGCCATGAGTTCTATCACCCCAGAGTGAGTACACATTTATTGTTTCAAACAAATAGCCTATATCTGATCCACAATGGGCTGGAAAAATGATCAAAGCTTTCTTTCAATCTTTATCATCATCATGTGTGTTCCTTTGTGTTGATGTTTGATTTTCCATGGGATCATGATCCTGGGGGCTTGATTATCCCTCTTGATTATTTTTATCTCATCTTATCAAGATTTAGTGCATTTAGATCCTTCTTGGTTGCATGATCGGCTACTTTAGTGTGAGTTTGAAGCAAGTTCATCCTCTCACTAAAGTGGGGGCTAACTGTGGACATGTAAAAAGTAACCCTTCTACTTTTTCTCATGTTCAAGCCCTTCTAGTGGACTTTAGCTTGATTTTTCCTAGATTTAATGTTGTTATGTGGTTAACACATTCACATTAAGTCTTGAACCCTTGTGAATCATTAAGACTTCTCGGATGTCTTGTAAAGGTGTTGTGAAGTGTTGTAACCCACTTTCACACTTTTCTAAGATTCTTTCATCATAATTCACTTAAATAACTCCTTTTTATCACTTACTAAGTCTTATTTCAAAGTGTTGTAAAGAGTTGTAACAAACTCTCACACTTTTCTAGACTTGTCATCACTAATTCAATCCTTTCTCATGTTTAAATGTCCCCTTAATGCACTTTATGGCCTTTCTTAAGTGTGTTTTTGAGGATATTCCCATTAGAAATCATTTAATGCTATTTAATTCCCAACACCCACTTAAATTGCTTAAGTGGGACTAAGTCGCCAATAGGGGTGACTTAGTCCTATTTGGCACAAAAATCAAAATTATTTCAATTTTCTGGTGGGATTTCATTCTCTAACCCTTGAGGTCAAGAAATTTAGGAAAATCAAGTATAAATAAGGCTTTTTCTCCTCATTTTTCATCTCCTAATCTCTTGCAATCTCATAACTCATTAAGCATTCAATCTTTCAAGCATTCAAGCACTCTAAGCATAATCAAGTCATCCATTGGAGCACTTCATTACACATATTTAGATTTCTACATCAAGGGTTTGGTAAGTTTATGACATTACATGTTATCTATTTATCATTCTCTTCTCATTTCATAGGTTTTGATTACCAAAGTGGGGTTTGACCAAGGCAAATCCCTATACTCTAACCCTTAACCTTTTTTTCCCTCTTTGCATATGTGTTTGCAAACTTTGTATACAAATTTATCATATAGTTTGGTGTCAAAAAGTGGTCAACAATCTATCAAATTCAACATAATCCTAGTTGAGGTTTGGAGACTCTTTTTAGCCCGTTTTCTGCAGAATCAAGATTAAACACTTGTCAAAAAAGCAAGTGCAGACCTAAAGCTACAAGATCCTATCCTGAATTCCTAAAATTTGTAGGTGGATGAAGTCACCATATGTGGTGAATTAGTCCCATTGATAGGCATAAAAAGTGGTTTATGCATTTTTGGATACCCATTTGGTAGATTCTTGTTTTGATAGATTTTCCCCAAAACTAGACTAAGTTGCCCAGCTTGGCGTGAGTGTCCCAGTCAACATTTCTAGTCAACTCTGCAAGATTCAAGAACCTCTCCACATCAAATTTTAGATTCTAGGTGCACTTCTCTAGTTTTGTTCAATTATTTCATCATTTACTTGCATTTTTAGGTATTTTTGCATATCACAGTGTGTTTTCTAGCACTTTGCATTTCTTAGGTTTAACATCATTAAATCATATTTTCTTTTAGTGTATTGCATTAGTACATCATAATTATATACATTATATTGCATTTACATTAATCTTGAGTGTAGAAATTTGCATTTTGGCCCCATTTTCTTTGCTTCTACATGAAAACCCTAGAAGAGTTAGAGAAACCCTTGGGTAATCCAAAATCATTAGTTACAAAAGTACATCTAAACCATAAAATTTTCCTTTGGTTAAATTATCAAAACATCAAAATTGCTCAAAAATTGAATCATGATAAGATTCCTTTAACAAAATTGTCATGACATCAAAATATCTCAAACACCAAAGCGACTTTAGATACTGGAGGATCTATAGATGTGGGATATATGGGGTTGAGGAAAAACTCTAGTTTTCATACTCGAATGGGCATGGGCCCAGTCTGATTGAGGCCAAGAAGGTCATCTATCCATACCCTTGACCCTAACCGCATCCGCATTCACATTCACTAATCTACATATAGAGATATAGAGGGGGAGGAATGACCATGTCATGCCATCATTTTGAATGCCCTGTATATCTTATCGCTTTGCTGAAATCATTTATTGAGTGGCAGGTGGGGGGAATGGTATAGATTTTGAATCAAGTGTGATCACCACATTATCATATATGTAATACAACTTACATGCATGATTGGGACACCCTCGACCTTTAGAATAGTAGGGTGGCATCGCAAGACCCCACCATCCATGGGCTGTACAACCCCAACACAAACCCCATCGACCCCCTTGCAACAAGGAGGTAGATTGTATTTACAGTGAGAGGATATGGGGATAGGCCTTGGGTGGGAGGATATAAATATGGGCACTAGGGTGGGAGGACCTTACAATTCTATATGGCCCCTACTATTCTAAGGCCCCCTACTAGCCCCCTACTATTCTAAGAGGCATAGATATTAACCCTACTATTCGTGCATGGGGTAGTAGGGTGGGGGTTATATTGTTGGGCCCTATAATTTCCCCCCCACCCTCCATCCCACCCCTAGGTCTTGTTCATGAACTGGATCTCAATCAATCTATTGAAATCTTGCTCAAGGTTGCAGTTAGAATTAGGCTCTTAACCTACTAATGGTCTATCTTCCCTCGTTATTGGCTCTTATAGGAACGCTAATGGCTCTATTGGAAGGTATGTTGCTGGCCTTGCTCCTACTCTTGTTTGTGAGGATGCATGCTCCCACCTATACTACCTTTTTTTCCGGTGCCATAGGGATCAAGATCACAAAGGTCTACATCTAGCTCTTGTTTATCATTAGTCACTTACTTTCAATCTTGAACTTATTTTGAGATCATAGTCTATAGCATCAACACCAAGATTCAAATTCTTCTTCTAGGTTGTGACCTTCATTTCTATGAAACCTCATCTAAACAAAGTTTAATTTCTCCTCCCAATGAACACCCTTGTGTATTATTTTACTCATCTGAGATAATGGGTGAGGATGATCCAACAAAAGTAGTTTTCCTTAGAATAGTAGGGCACTGCTAGTTGATTCATATCCAATTTATGGTGCTAGTGATCCATTTGTTTCACCCGTTGATTAAGAATCACCAAGAGCAAAGGCTACTAGACTAGGAATAAGAATTGTAGGATGCTAGTGTTGATGTATTGAAGTAGATAATGTGCATGCCACATCATCTCATGCATAGCTCACAAATGGAGATTGTTTCCACATAGTATATATCCCACCAACAAATAATCTACCTCCTTGTTGTAGGGGGGCACCGGTCAATAGAATAGTAGGGGCCCATGAATTATAGTTGTCCTCCCACCCCTTTGTCACATGGAATTTAGTGGATGGAATATTTGACCCACCCCAAATCATTTTTATGGAAGTGAGAGTTTTCCTAAGAGTGAGAAATGGATCGCCCTTAGAATAGTAGGGGGCACTCCAAAAATGAACTAGTAACTAGAGCTAAGGGGTATCGCGATATGTGGGTGAGTCTTTGTAGTGCCAACATGTATTATATCACATACGGGGGTGACAAAAAATGGTTCATGATTTGAATCGACCGATTGATCCAAGAAAAGGACTTCTATCTATACAAAGGAAGAAACAAACAAAGATTCAGGGTGAAGAGAAAGGGGTTGTTCCCACCCGACAACATGGCATGCACAGGGAGCTGGAGCTATTGAGTGGAGCAGGCCCTTACTCTGGACCTCTTTCCAATAGTGGTTCATCCCGACTGACCATTACTAAATCTAGTTGTAATGTCGTTGGGTCTACTACTCCTAAAGACTATTGGATCAACTCCTTACTTATAGATCCCAATGATCTATAGGTGTTGTAGGTGCCTCTCACATTCTAGGCACTGATGTTGGCTATCGATTTGGAATTGTGGGAAGTGGGTTAAACAAAAAGTTATGCTTGATCAACAGAACCAACTACCTTTCTAGTTATCTCTACTACTACTCCTACCTCCTCTCCTTTTGTTGCAGGTATTCCAAGTGGGGGAGAATTATAGTTGAATAATTTGAAGTTGGATATGGAACCGATAGTCAATCCATGGATGGAGTAGAAAGCAGTCAATCGAGAGGGGGAAGATTAATCCCACTAGCTTTGCTCGATCTGAAACACTCAAGATTCCTCATTCAGTGATGGTTTTGAATCATGATTCAAACACTCACCCAAATGGATGGAATGGATCGATATCCTTTCTCGAGGTGGAGATCCTAAATATCACCCCACTTTTGGGTCAGATCAACATTGAACCAAACATCAGATTGAGTTGTCCCCCCGGTCCAGTATCCAAATCTCTCTTTTCCAATGATTGATGGTCTTCTTATGCAATGATGCTAGGATATCATATCAATATTAGTTAGCTGATAACGAATAACCAAAGAGAAACATCTCCTTTTATCCCCAACATTCATTTGGGACCAAGGGATGGATTATTATCAATCCCTTCATCAATGATTGCATCCCAATGAACAAGGATGCATGCTTATTCTACCTTATTTTTCACTTAATCTAGCTTTATTTTAGCCCTTATTATATTAGGCCCCTACAATTCTATGGGGGCCACATCCATAGAATAGTAGAGCAGTCCCTACAATTCTATGACCCTACAATTCTATGGGTGTTGGATTAATTTAGTGGAATTCACTTATTAATTCATGGATCCTTATAATAGTAGGGCACTAATTAATGGTAGTGGGAATTATGTTTCACCAAGTTCAAGTTCCCAACTCCACCTTATGGAGCATCCTGATGAACCAACCTCTCTTGCTCTTAGACACGTATGTAGTGAGAGTGTTCCCTTGTTTGTACACTCCTCAAAAGGAGAGAATTCGATGGGTGCAATTGGTTCATAGCCCAATGTCATTCTTGTGTGATCCGGATACATTCCATTTAGATTTTCTAGGCAACTAGTTTTATAGGTGGAGAGTTGCTTATCTGAGCACTAATTTGATTCCACACTAGCATTCAACACATCTATCTCGATGAACCTCAGGCTTGTCTAGTGTCTGACCCTTCACTAGCCCATCCTCTTATCTCGCAGAGATTTTAAGAGCATTGGAATCAGCTCCATGCTACCCTGTCAACACCTATCATGATCATCCACTCAACCATATGAACTACTATAGAATTGTAGGGGCCCTCCCAACGCACTGATGGAGTACCAACCCCACCGACCCCCCTACAACAAGGAGGTAGATTATATTTGTGGGAGGATATAAGGATAGACCTTGGGTGGGAGGCCCCTACTATTCTAAGGACCCCTACTAGCCCCCTACTATTCTAAGGGGCCTTGAGTGGGAGGCTATAGTAGTTTCCAGAGGGGCCAAATCTAATAAGTGGTTTAATATTGAGCTTCCTTCTCTAAGTCATTTGTTCTAGTGAATCCATCCCTTTATCATAGCGGGTCGGGTAGATGTCCACTGCCTATGAACTTCTTGTATCTCTCTCCCTCCCTCGATTCAATCTCCTTCATTCCATCCTTTACTGCTCCTCTATCTCACAGGGAAGGATTCTTTTATCAATAGTGGGTGAACCTCATATATAGATAGGGGCCCTTCCTTTGGTTGTAGATCCCCATTTTTGAAGAGAGAAGCTAAAGTTGGGTCTTTCGAAATGCCCCTTTTCGGTAGGCCAAAAAAATTTGTTTGTGAACCTCCAAGGGTTGGGCTGGGAAACCACTACTTACCCATTCTTATTCCCAACCTCGAAGGAGTAGTAATTCCTTGTGGGTGGGCCCCTACTATTCTAAGGTGTTTTTAAGGAAAAAGAGAGTATGAACAACCAAACTTTGAGAATAGGGGAATGGGGTGACATAGGAATAATGTACTATTCCCTTAAGTGATAGATTAATTCCTTCCAGTAATCGATTAATCTTTCCTTTGACTTAAATAGCTCTGTAGGGGTGATAGAGGCCTAGGCCTTCTGGTTTTGATTTATTGATTCAAAAGGATAAGGGGGGAGTAGCACATGTTTGACCCATTTCATCACCCCTACAATTCTATGGAAATTAGATGGATCTGTTTGATTACACTAATGATGGTCCAATTCTCACCACTTCTACCTCCCAATGCAGGCCCTATTGGTACACTTAATTTCCCCTTAGAATAGTAGGGGTCCTTAGAATAGTAGGGGCCTGCCACCCTAGGGCCTATGGAATGGTGTGGTTGTAGACCCCATAGATGGTGGGGTCTTGTTGAAAGGTCCACCTTAATACTCACTTTGATACTCAGGTACTTAAATCCATATCAAGAATTATAATCTATTGATTTCCCACCAATCTCCTCTCAGGTCTAGCTATTCTCTCATGATTTTCCCCCTTCATTCGACAAAGGTTGGTTCTTCCCCCCTTTCTACCCTTAGACTCCTTATTTAAATGCATCGAATCCATTTGAATATATTGGATCTATCGGTGAAGACATTGTTTGAATAGTTTGATCTGGGGCGGGGGGATTTAATGAATGGGATAAGGGGATGACCAGGACTGAGCATTTTGTTCTTGGTACCGATTTTTCTTTTCCATTCCCCTACAAGTTTTAGGGTCAATTACAATTTGCTTGACTCCATAATTAAGGTGAATTGGAAGGAGAGGAGAGTGATCGTCGTATAATGCTTTGATAAGCACTTGGATTCAGGCAACCTATAGAGGCTTCTAGGGTTTGCTCAGCTCCCATCAGTACTCATGCCTATTTGATAACCCCTATCAAGCTTCAAGTGGATTTGGTTTGCAGTTCCATATCCGATTCATGATTCGTATCCAACAGTTGTAACCACCGATAGGGGTCAGTCGAGTAGGAGCATATTGAAGAGCCAAAACCCCTTAGAATAGTAGGGGGAACATGCATTCTAATTTATTTCTTTGCTTGGTGTTGTGTTTGTTGAGATCGAATGGGCAGTGAGAAGTGAAAAATGATATGTACATAGAGGGGGGGCATCACTGACCCCTACTATTATATTAATAATTAAATTATTATTCATATTTTTATTTGCATTTTTACTAAAAATAGGCTTTCAACACAAAATATTAGGTTGATTACTATGACAAGGAAAAATAGTAAAACTTATTAAATTTTTTTGAAAAAACTATAATGCATTAGATAAAAGAATCTATATCAAGAGGGTATTCTTTTTTTCCATTTTAGATAAACAAATAATATAAAAGTTGACATTGAATGGAAACATTTATGTTTTAATACACATACATTTTAATATTTATTTAAAAATATATATTTATCAAAATTGGAAAAAAAATATTTCCATGCACTAAAGTTTCAAGTTACAAATACACACAAAAAAGTTGAAGGATAAAAAATAAAAAAATTGCTATATAAAGGTTGACGTCTCATGTGACTTCATTTTTCAGCAACTAACTTATAGTGTCAATTTATAAAAAACTATATTCAAATAATTTTTATTTTTTATTTTTTAAATACAAGCATAAAATATACTAAAAAAGAAATATTTCATTAGTTTACATTATTTCAAAATTCAAAACATATATGTCACTTTTTAGTGATTCAAGTTTAAAAGTTGGATAAGTGTTGGTTGTTTCTTTTAAAAAGTGTGACACAACTTTGAGTTTTTACCTTGTATAGTAAAACAAATGTTTGTTATACAACAAATTGAAGATATTGCACAAAAATCCATCAAACATGTACTAAAGTTGCAAAATTCCATGCACATATGCACATAATTTAATTCTTACAAATAGAATATACTATTACATATAGTACTACAATATAATGCAGTATATTAAATTTACTTTAAATTATATAAAACTTCAATTTAATTATAATATAATACTATAAAAATTATAATACATTACAATATACTATTAAATATACTATGTAAATGACACCATAAGATATATTTGTGGAGCATATAATATAATATAATTTAATATTACAAGTATAATATACTATTCAATATAGTACTACAATATAACATTATATGAAATTGATTATAATTTATAAAAAAAACAACTTCATTATAATATTTAATACTATAATCAATATGATAACACATCACAATAATTCCAGTTAAAAAATAATATAAATAAGAAAATAGAAATTTATAAGTCAATAGTTAATTTTATCTCATATTGTTTTATTTGTATTGTTCCTTTCATACACATTAAATTTATAGGATCGAGTTATGTTTCTAGAAATGGGACATCCAAAGAAACAATTTGAATATGAGGAACAAAGGAAACAGTATAAAAAAGAATACCAAAGAGAATATAGAAAACAACAATGGCAAAAAATGACTGATGTAGAAAGGGAAGAACAAAGGAAAAAAAGGAATAAAGCAGATAGAATAAGATATGCTAGGAAAAAATTACAATTAAGTATACAACATTCACAAACAAAAAATATAGCAGAAGGAGATATTAACAAGGATAGATTTGAACAAGAAAATGATTTCCACTCTACTTAAACTTCAAATGTTCCAATTACAAAAAATCCAAATGGATTTCTTACAATTGAGTTCAAACATATTGAAGTGATATTCCACAATAATTTAGATACATATAAGTCCCCATCAGTCTGTCATACTTGTGAAGAATGTTACATTGGAATTAAAATATCTCAAACTACACATGGCCCTATTTGCAATAGATGCAAACAAGAAAGAGGTGTGAATAGGTTTTCAACTGCAAATAATATGAATCTAGGACACCAACCACATGAACTGTCAAAACTCACACAAGTACAAGAAATGTTAATCGCTCGTGTATGCCCTATACTGCAAGTTATACATGCAAGAGGTGATCAATATAAATATAGAGGATGTACTCTATAAGCTTTCCACAACATATTGAATACATAGCAAAAAATTACCCCACTCCATTACATATCTATCAATCATAATAGTTCAAAGGAAAGATCAATGTGGCACAAATCATCACTTCATAGTGAACAAAGATCGTGTTTACAAAGCACTACAATACAAAATCAACCATGACAAATTTTACTCTGATGTCACAATTGATCCAAATGCTCTTGACAATTTATCTTCAAACTTTGATGAAAATATCTTTGGTCAACTTTGAACAATGCATATTCAATTAGATGCAGATACAAGGGAAACTTTGATCCTTAGACAAGTGATGGATAGTGATGGAAGTTATATCATTGACCACAATACATCAATGGCTTCTCAAACACTCAATGAACAAAGAAAAATGGAGTTAATTAATGCATGGGTTAACAACCCAAATACAAATTGAATAGCATTTATTGATTGGCCAACAATTGGTGGATCTCCAATAAATAAATATGGAACATCAAGACTACTAGATATGGCATTTCCAATGTTGTTTCTTGATGGTAGATGTAATTGGTTAGAGCCACGAAATAGACAAATACATCTCCATGAATATGTAAAGCACCTATTTTGATACAAAGACAATCACTTTGCAAAACATCCACGGTTCTAATATTAAATGGCAAATATGATAATGAGACATCAAGCACAAACATCTATTACAATTTTTGTGAAAAGAAACATCAATGACATGTCAATCACTATACACGAGCTACGTGAACATATGAACAATATGCCAGAATCACCTGATACGATATGGAACTTCTTTAAGAGGCACAAGATCATATTAGACAAAATACCATGCAAAATTGATAGACATTCTACAACAAATTGGTACACCTACAATATTCTTTACATTGAGTGAAGTTGACTTGTATTGATCAGATTTACATGCACTAATGCCAAGAACACCTCCAATAGATCCACACCATGCACAACTTTGGAAAAAATAAAATATTATTGACTATCCTCATATAGTAGCACAATACATGCACTTACGCCACTCTCAATTCAAAAAAGAAATCCTTCAAAAAGGAATAAATGTTAAAGATTATTGGTCTAGATATGAGTGGCAACACAGAGGATCATCACACATACATGGATTTTTGTGGCTACATGAAGCACCAAACATGGATACTATTGATTGGTCCAACAATGAACAACAAAATGAAGCCGAAAAATACTTCAACGATATTGTTCATGCATGGAATTTGAGACATGATACAACTAGGAAAAATCAATAGGTACAATACTAATATACACAAAAATTAGACATTTCAATACATTTCTTATATCCCTCTAATATGTCAAATTAAACAATTGAACTTCCTATTACAGGCATTTCAAAATGTTGCTATACATCCATGTCTCAAAAATACAAGGAAACTTGTAGAAATGAATGTAGAAAAGGACTATGAGGAGATAGCAAACACTGTACAAAGACATACAATTTGTATAAAAGGTGCATGTCTATAAAAGAAAAATGGGAAAATGGTTTGTAGGTAAGCCTTGCAACAAAATTTATATACATAATTCTCAAAAAATTATTTTTCCTATTCATTAAATAAATCTAATTAAATGCTAACAATATGCCTTATAGGTATAATACTCCATGACCACTAAATTTACAAGGACAAAAATTATATCAAAATTTAAAAACAAGTGAATTTTTTTTGAACCTATTAGAAATGACGACAAACTTAACTCACAAAACTAGTACATTTTCCAACTATGGAGATAAAATATAGATTGACAACTAATTCTTTTGAAACTTGCTATGGCTAAATACATTGCCAAGTATGCAACAAAAGTAGAGAGAAGCTCAAAAACGTACCAACAAATGTTGGTACATCTTGCAAGTGTAGAAAATCTAGATGATCTTGCTGCAAAAGTTTATAAGAAGCTCATAACTAAAATGATAATAGAAAGGGATATTGGAGCACAAGAAATAAGCCATGTGTTATTAGAAATCCCACTTGTGGAAAGCAACAAAAGATTTATCAATCTAAATATATCAACCAAGGTTTTCAAATGTGTGGTATTACATCAGGATAATAACAATGAAGAACAAGTACTATCTTACATTGACATGTACAAAAACAAACCTCCATACATGGAAGCAGTATCACTAATTAATTCAACAAAATCATGGATATATAAGGATAAGCGTAAAAATGAAAATAAATGGAATCCAAGAAAAACACCAACTATTGTATGAGTCTTTCCTAAATTTCTATCTATTCCTCCAAGGGAATCAAATAAATGGTTTGATTTTTGCTTCTTAGAATTATTGCTCTACAAACCATTTCATGACATTATTAGAGATATTGGTCATAACAGTGATTTGATACTATCAAATTGGGAAAACCATGACAACAATCAATGGCATGTCGATTGGAGAACAATCATAGAAACTATTAAAAACAATAGCGATTCTCAATCAGAAGACGATGACACTATCTGAAATACTGCTATAGAGCATGAATGGAAAATTATATCAAGACTACAACATGGTCAAACCATGCACATTTTAGAGATAGATATGTTGGGAAGAAGAGATTTAGACAAACAAATAGGTTGGTCTACAGACTTCAAAAGTGAATGGTATACACATGAAGCTATCATTTTCATTACCACTATGAAAAGTACTAACTCTCTAATTTATCATTATGTGGCACAATCTAGCAACTATGAAAATCTAAACAATCAACAACATAAAGTAGTTAATATTATCCTCTCACACTACAATGTGAATCAAAATAAATCTCCATTGTTTATGATTATTCAAGGAACAACATGAATGAGAAAATCATATGTTATAGGTGCAATTAAATAAACACTTTAGAAAGCTTCAATGCCAAATCAATCTCCTCTTCTTCTACTCACTCCAATTGGAGTAGCAACATTCAATATCAGAGCATCAACTATTCATTCAAAATTAAAAATTCCAATAAGAGACTTCAAAGAACTTGAAGGGACAAGATTAACATATTTTCAACAGGGATTAGCACATATCAAATATGTATTGATTGATGAAATGAGCTTTTCAGGTGAAAAATTACTCAAAAACATAGTCTGCCAACTCCGCCAAACTTTTCCAAAACTTTGTAGGTATGTATCTCACTTAAAATTTAAACACCATATATTATTTCTTTTTAAAAAATTGGTTTTATATGTATTGCAATTTTATATTTATCACAAATATTACTTTCAATAATATCATTGATTTTGGTTGGAGACCTCAGACAGTTACCACCAGTTAATGACATACCAACATATAGTAGCAAAAGATGAGCTAGAATACTATGGGAAGAATTTGCAAATGTCATTACTTTAGATCACATTTTTCAGACAAGGTGGCTTAAACAATGATCAATAAAGATTTCACCAGCTGCTAGCAAATATTAACAATGCAAACCCTACGATAGATGATTGGAAACTTCCAATGACAAGGTCTAATACAAGACTCGAAGCAACAATGAATGGATATTTTGAAAACAATGCTTATTTGTTTTCAACAAATGAAAATGTTCACATCTGCAACAAGAAAAAATTATACTCATTAGCAAAACCAGTTGCATGCAACATTCCAACAAAAATGACACAAGTAGTCTAACATAAGAAAGTGCAGATAACGAACTAGATATTGAATTATTATTGAGTATAAATGCAAGAGTTATGTTAACAACAAACTTGTGCATACAATCAGGGCTGGTAAATGGAGCTCTTGGATTTGCTCAACAAATTGTATATAAACTAGGGACAAGACCACCACAACCACCAACATATGTGTTGGTCAAATTTGACAGCTACTCTAGAATACCTTTCAATGATCAACACCCATTTAGTGTTCCAATCATACCAATCCAATAGGGAAGCTCAATACAAATGTTGTTAAGATTAGCTTGGGCACTAATAATACACAAAGCACAAGGTTTAACTCTTCTAAAAACAACTATCGATATAGGCCCAATTGAAAGAATAGGTTACTATTTGTGGGAATTTCTTGTGTCAAGTCTATACAAGGATTCCACATTATGCCTTTATTCACATTTGACAGATATGAAAAAATCAAGACAGGAAAGCAAAATGCAAATAGAAAAGCAAAAGAAAATAGGCTTAAAGCTTTAAAAATAAACTAATTTAAATTCTATACAAATGTTTTCAATACAATTAACATTTGTAAAAGTAAAATTCATTCTTCATTATTTGTAATTAATTATGAAGTTAGAGATGGACGCGATAGTTTACAATACTTTTAAGTTATATTCAACACCTATTTAAATAGACAAAATTGATTATCAAGATCTCTCATGTTTACAAAAGATAAATTGTTCTTTTCTTACATTATCTCAAAGTTGCAATATTAGATTTTCGCTTTTTGTTGCATGTTTAAGCATGTTAGGAGATTCAAAATACTTTTGTGGCATAATAGAATCCTATTGTGTAGAACTTTTTTAATGTATTGATTACACTGTCTATAAACATAAATGACAACAGATAATCCTCGAAGATTTTGATCAGAGTAACAATCTTTTTGTTCATATATGAAGACCTCATATTTGAACATGTTGCTAGATAATATATATATTGAATTTCATAAACTCCTATATCCCATAAATTAAACTGCATAAGATAACTAAACTAATTATTACTACTAGGCCTGGAATTTGACGGTCACCCCTACCTGTCATATGAAAATTTTATGACGGTTTGGTCATTTAAATACTTGTCAAAAAAATTGTATAATTTATGAATTTTTATATAATTTTTTTTATAAATACAATATCTTGAAAAATCAGAAAACAATGATAATTATTAATAATAAATATAAAAATCTACTGTTATAATTAACAATTAACAAAAATTTCTAAGTTCATACTAAAAACAAATCTTGTTAAATATATTCTAAAAGTTAAAAATAATTATATTCTATTTTGAAAAGATTCTAAATTAATATATATTTTTATAATAATATTATAAATGACATATATTAATATAAAAAAATATAACTATTATAAAAATGTCAAAGTTTTGAAATTCATATTAGAAAGTATTCAAAAAAGTTACATTCTATTCTAAACTAATTTATTTTTTTATAATAAAAATTATAAAATGATATATATTATAAATTAAAATATTATATTATATTTTGCTTATAACAATTTTTACAATTTAATAAAAATATAGCAAGTCAAACTATACGGTCTAATAAATTTTATACCTGTAATATACAGTCTAAAATTGAAAAGACGGTCAAATAGACCATCAAATTTCAGGCCTGATTACTACCATACCAAAGACTCACCACTAGTTTTAAAAATCTGTGTAAACTGTATTTTAATATTTATAGACAAGGTCCAAAGAAACTCCATACTCTACTAAAGTTATTAGATTTCCACAATCTCTAAGAATCAGGAGAAGCTATTTCTGGATTAGATTGTGTAAGCTTTTTTGGATTGCTATTTCTGGATTAGATTGTGTAAGCTCTGGCTTAGATTGTGTAAGCTTTTTTGGGATCCAATCCCAAAAAAGCTTACACAATCTAATCCAGAAATAGCTTCTCTGATCCGTGCCCTACCGTCATTATCCTATGAGACTATGTGCGCGGCTGCCGTGGTTCAGGGAAATTTGATGGTCGACCCTCGTATTTTACGAATTTTTAAAAAAGTCGGCGTTCCTTCAATCCTGAACTTTGGAATTTTTTAATCAAGGCTCCGCAAAAGTTCTGCAGTTTTATAAAACATAAACGAAGTTGTACGCCAATCAAATTTAATCGCGTGAAACCGTTACGATAATGACTGACCTTTCGGCAACGACAGCAATTTCTCTGCTCGCATCAGAGATCGGAAAATTCTAAGAGCAGGGCTACCATGAAATTTTCTTAATGGATATTGCATCATTCGATTCTCATTTTCTTTTCGCGTTCAAACGGAATTTGAAATTCAGATAAACTCCCATCGGTTCAGGGAAGAGAAGTTAATTGCAGATTTATTTATTCTGCGATTTCGATGCATAAGAAGTAAAACAATACCGGTTTGGTGCTGCTTTTGAGCTGTTTATATACTGGCGAATACCTTTTCTATCTTTAGAAAATCAAAGGGGGCCCACATATCGGCTATTGGGATAGTTCCCTCATATCAGGGGACTATTATTTATAAAGGGACCAGAAAACCCATTCTTGTTTTGCAATAGTTTTCCAGCCATGCGTCGTTTCAGCCTGCGGCGTGCCGCGGCCATTGCGGCAGTAGGATCAGTGGGCATTATAAGTGTTTACAATGGTAGCGCATTGGGTAGGGAAAAAGATGAGCTGGGAGGTGTACAGAGGAGAATTCAGCTGAGCGAGGGGATCGTCCCTTGCAGAGAAGTGCAAGAATCTGCGCTGAAAGGAAGCAGTCCCAGCAGCCCTTTCGACGTTCTTGTGATAGGAGGTGGAGCAACTGGTTGTGGTGTGGCTCTAGACGCTGCAACTAGGGGTCTGCGTGTGGGACTTGTTGAAAGAGATGACTTTTCTTCTGGGACGTCGTCCCGCTCTACCAAGCTTGTTCATGGAGGTCAGCATCTTTCTCCCTTTCATTACATGTTTGAAACAAATTTGACGCATATAGCTTTTCAATTGAAAAACTGAATTAATATGCCATGTGGTTACAATCCTTTTCTATAGTTTTTATGGTGTGTGAGCCTCTTCACGGAATTATAGTATTATTTTTTTTCTTGTTTAGCATAAAATTTGGATAAATTATTTTTCAGGTATAAATTTTAAATTAGTTTTGGCTGTTGATTAGTTATTCAAGCAAATTAGTTTTGCCCGTTGATTAGATATTCAGGCAAATTCTCATGTTGTTTTTGGTTATTTTCTAGGGATTTATTTTTTAAAATTAATTAGTGGTGGCTTAATTTTGAGTCCCACACCTTGTACAATCATGCATTAAGGACCAATGCAGCCATCATAGGACTTACAATTCCATACGTTATCCACTAAGGATCAACATGTTCACCATTGGACTAGAAACATGGGAATTCCATTCAACTGCATGTTTGTGTGCTTAGATGTCAATTTGGGGATTCAAACGTGGGTCTCCATAATAAGAACCCAATGGCTTAATCTTTTGAGCAAAGCCCCTTTGACTATTTGCTAGAGACATTAAAACTTAGTTCTAATTTTTATGGGCAAGTGTCTGCTTTGCCAAAAAATTGCCAGGTTTCATTGTTTAGTTTGGTGATCTTGCAAACCTTTTCCTTGGCAGAAATGGGTCAATCTCAGCTGGGATACATAACTACCATAAAATGCAAAGATTATTAGCTCTGATATGTAATGTACTAGGTAAAGAAAATAGAAGAAAGCTACTAACTGGCCCCATGGTTCAAGGCTAGCAATATAGGAGGGACAAAAAACATCTTGATTCCTGAGACTTGTCTTGATGATCAAAGCCTAATACATATCAAAATTAATATTCAAGGTCTGATATTTTTCTGATGAGAACTAGGCTGCCATACAATTGCAATTCGTTTTTGTGTAACTTCTCATGAAGGATCAATATATTTGCTTGTGAACAAGGGAGTAGGTGGATTGTTCTTCGATGCTCCATGTCAGCTGATTTTTTAAGTCTGACTGTTTGTTCACATGGATATGTGGTGTTCAGTTAGCTAGTGCTTTACTTTTGTAGTGATGACATGGAACTGGTGGTCTGGTTCTTGTGCCATGATAGTGCTACTGCTTTTATGTTGCATCTAAAGTCAAGCCCCTGAAAGCAACTTGGTTGGTGACTTTTGAAGCTAGGTTATTTGCAAGATCTTTTTGATGTTTTGGGAATTCATTGCATACATTTTTGGGTTGGCTTCTTGTATTTTAAAAGCAGATTCTTAGAAATTGGCATTTTTTAATGTTGAGAATTGAGACCTCCCAAAGTCAGCTTCAACAAATTTCATTGGGTGGCTTCAGCACTGGCTAGTTTAAAAAAATATTTCTTTGAAGTACTGGGATATCCTAATTTGACTTTTGTTCAATTTTTGCTCATGATTGATAGTTTTTGAATTTTGGCCCAAGAGCTATAGTTGGATCTGTGTGATTAGATCCCTTTTGAGTTTGACTTAGAATTTTAAATTCTTTCTTTTAGGTGTCAATAAAATTGCTCAAAAATAGGTAGTTAGTCTTCAATCTCTAAGATTCATTGTATATTGATTCTTGTCTATGCCCATCTATGCCCCATTTTTGAAATCGGCCATCAAATTTGGAGGATGGTGATGCTTGGGAAAGATTTCAACTTCCTATTTTCAGCCCTTTCTGCCATATCAAGTGTAGAATTGATGATCACATGTTTCTTTAAGTTTTGAGTCTTGATGCATTTACCTTTGTTCTACATGTACTAGGCTATCATTCAGCCAATTGGATTCTCCACCATTCACCTTGCAGTGTTGAACTCTTGAAGTTGAGATCGACTTGCAAATTGAAGACCACTTGAGGCTTGTCTTTCGACAATTGCTTGTTGAGAATGGGTACTGTGAAAAATGGGTATATATGGCAAGTCTATCAATCACCACCAGAATTATGCTCATGCCCTTTAACTTAGCCAACCCTGTTATGAAGTCCATGGAGATTTCTTCCACTTCTGATGAACAGGTTAAGGCTGCAATAGTCCAATTGAATTAACCATCTCACCTAAATTCTGTTAGCAGACTAAGATTTCAGCCATAAACTTTTAGATATCCCCTTTTAGTCCATCTCAAAAGAAATCCTTGACACTTATTGATGTGGAAAGTTTGTCTGATTGACTTCTGATTTAGGATGCATTCATTTTCAACAGAGATCTGGTGTTTGAGTTGTAAAGTCTTACATAGCTATAGTCAGTTCTTGTACTATATGGAAGCACCTATATGTTTACCTAAGGAAATAGTTAATAATTTGCTTAGAAATGAGTTGTTTAAGTGCTACTGAAATGGATGTAGATATTTGTATGCCAGAACTGAAGCAAAGTAAGAACTAAAAAGTAAAACAACACAAAAATTAGTACTTAATGCAAGAGGTTTACCTTGGAGAACCCAATAAGGGAAGAAACTCCAAAAATCGAAGGCTGTTTGCCTTCTCTTGTCACCATCTGGACTGCAAATATAAGCTTACTACCTTCTATAAGCACCATCACAAAAATTTCCTAATATTTACAATGCTTTGCAACTTGCTGAGATGCACACTTCTCTCTGCATTCAACTCCCTATGCACTAAGCAAATGAACAAACTCATAAAGATAGCTAGATAGTTGTTCTTTTTACAATGACCCTTGAGGGCATTTTTAATGCAATTAACAAAAAGTTTAGAGTCAAAGAAGCAGCCCAAAAGTCAAGGATTGGGAGATACATCGTTTGAAATCATCACCCTACCTGTTTGTTTTTCCTTCGCAAAACCACCACGTAAGACAGGGGTAAGTCACCATGACACACGTAACTGCTGCCAATTGCAATTGGCGGTTTTATAGTTGGTAAAATTTTACCACGTTTTCTTTGTTTTCTCTACTAAATGCTTTAGTTGTGTTTGATCCAGAGGTGTCTCTATTGCCTCAGAACAATCTACAACCACCTGTATACTTTGTTCTTGATTTAGATTCATTGTTTTTAAGAGTGTTGTAGAGTGTTTCAAGTTACATCTTTGTTGGTTTTGATTAATGAATGAGAATAGTGACTTACTTAGCTGATTTCACTTACTTTTATGTTCCCGTTGAGATCAACTAGAGGCCCTGAGAATCTTTATTTCAGCCTGTGACATTAAAGGTTGTTTGAACTTATCTTATGCCCTTCTACATACAAAATTTGTTTGGATGGTGAGGACAGTATTGAATGTCTAAATTGCAATAGGAAGAGGTGTTAGCAAGTATACAGGATCAGCTTGCTGATTGGCTTGTATCTGTTAAATTCTTCCTGCAAAAATGAGATGTTTGTTTGTCTCTCTTGCCTGCTTTAGCTTTACTTCGCTAATTACTG
This sequence comes from Sequoia sempervirens, assembly GCA_007258455.2. Classification (NCBI taxonomy): domain Eukaryota; kingdom Viridiplantae; phylum Streptophyta; class Pinopsida; order Cupressales; family Cupressaceae; genus Sequoia; species Sequoia sempervirens. The sequence goes on along the minus strand of VDFB02000015.1, from coordinate 351,380,753 downwards.
GTTCCCATATTGAGTCTGTGTATTTCTAATGAAGTGGGGAGCCCAAATAGGTCATTGGGAGCTTGCCTTCGTAGAATTCCAGAAGCCAGAGGATTTCTCTTGTGCTTTGTGCTGGAATGTTGACAAATATAACATTAAATTTGTTCTTCTTTATCTGCTATTTTGAGGCCTCCTCATATTTATACTTTTATTTAGCAAGGCTTTGGTGTATTTGATCTCCCATACAATGAGTATATAAACTGGTTGTCACCAGAAAGCTGAAATCTAGTGTATCACTCCCCTATTACCATTTCGGGGAGGCCATGTACCATGCCTTATGATGTTGCATATGCAATCAACCTGATAGGGTTTCCCCCATTATGATAAACACATATGGGCTTAGAGGATCTCCTTGCATTAGCCCGTGTGTAGGGGGTGAATGGAGCTCCAACTTCCCCATTGAGAGAGATTTTGTAGTTGGGGGTGGTGATACGGTTATTTATTCACATTATCACTGTCTCCAGAGTACAGCATATGTTAAATGCTTTTGACATATCCAGTTTTAGAAAGATACCAAATCATTTCTAATTTCTTAGTTCTATAGTTTGAGACAACTTGTGTTAAAAGCTTTTGACATGTGCAGTTTTAGAAAGATACCAGACTAGTTCTAACTTTTTAGAGATTGCTGGATTTCCTGAACAACCAGGATGGTATTAGATCTGTCTGTGAGGAACATAAGCAGATTGTATTTCTGATACCATCTTAGGAAGGAAGGGGTTTGTTATCCTGGTCATCAATTTGGTAAGGATCTTGCAGACCATGCTGCATAAGGCTCTTGGACTTTATAGCTCCATAGCTTGTGCTTGAGCTACCTTTGGGATTAATACTGATCTTCTGGCATTTGTACATCTGAGCCTGTTTTATTACATCTAGACCCCTGATAACATACACAAGGTCTGATTTAACGAAATTCCAAACTTTTTTGATAGAATAAAGCTGAAAATCCATGGGAGCTAGGGAATTTGTCTTGCTGAAATGAGAACACAATTTCCTTATTTTTTTCCCTCTGTCGCTGGTTTAGAATTAATAAATAATCAGCAGCTCTGAGATGTGTCCTTTGGCAAGGTTAGTTGAGATCAGTGTTTGTTACTGCCACTAGCTCTTCTTTTTAAAAAGTCCTTAAAGAAGTCTGCAGTGTGCATTTCTTTATCTCTAGGCCTGTATTGAGTATGTATTGGTGGTTGTTTCAACTCTTTATGTTGTGTTTATATGTTACTTGTTAAGAACAGATTTATGAAAAAACCTTAGTGTTGGAGTCTTCACTGTTTTATGCATGGCCCTAAGATCTCTGCTTCCAGCAGCTTTCTTCTTTGCTGACCTAGTGTCAGCACCTGCATGAAAATTTGTTCCTTTTCAGTCAACTCTTGTTTTTTTATGTGCTGCTGCTAGTTGGCTATGCAGTGTTTTGGACATGGTCAAAATATTGCCAGATATTTGGCCATTCTACTCTTTTACCTCATTTTGGAGAGATTGAATCTGCTCATAACTTTATGCATTTCTTAGCCCCTGATGTTGTTTGCTTCCTGCCACCACTTCTCCACATCTGTTTAAAAGTCAGGATGTGTCATCCATATGGCATCAATTATGGATTAGGGTTCCCTATGCCTGACATTTTTCGGAGTTATTTCCAGCTGGTTAGGCCAATTCTCTGAGATTGCAGTGTTGTCAACACGAGCTGTGATATTATTTTTGCTTGTTATCCACTCTTCAAACAAATTAATCCTACCATTTTTTTCTGCGATGTGGTTTCTTCCATTCAAAGGTCACCTCTTCTCATGAACTTAATCGCTGGTCCTGCTGTTAATAGACATCGCTGGTATTTAATCTGTAATTATTGCCCTTAACTATGACTGCTGCTGTTTTTATACTAATTGTTGATTTTCTCCTATAATAACTGCTGCTATAAGGTAATCGTTGCCTAATATTATTGCGACTTATGGAATCGCTGGCTGCTGCTGCTTTGTTTGGTTATTTTTTTACTTTTAGTGTTGCAATTTCGGGGACATGCCAAAATCTCTTTCCAGATAGTAAATTTTAGAAGATTCATACCCAGATCCAGGTTACTAGCAAGGCGGACAAAGGAGGATTGTTTTGTCATTATACAAATGCTCATATTTGAGCATTGGCATTGCATTATACCCACTTTGAGGGTTACATGCCTCACATTTAAAGAGCGAAATCAGTTGAAAGGCATCTTCAGCTTCCTAAAGGAAATAACCTCCCTCAACTTTCCAATTACACATCATCTACAGATCAGATCTGGGGAGTGAGAGGGTTTTAGAGGTCTATTATCTGACTAGGTTACCACTAGTCCATATCCAGAAATTTGTATTTCCTCAAACATTGTGAGTTTCCAAACTCACCTTTTTGCCAGGTCTATAATTACTAATTTTTCTCAGATTTGAATTGTTAATGCATCTAAATCTGTCATTTGCTGTGCATTCTTTATGTTTAAATTTCAATTTGGGTTCTCTGCATGGAGTAAACATCTGTAGTGACCCAAGGCCTTCCAATTTTGATCCTAAACAAAATCTGTTAGAAGGAAATGTCTGTTTGGAACTGCACACTGCACTGTTAGCATTGTGACCAATAGTTGATTGTTATATCAGATTTCACTAGCATACAACGAATAACAACTTGAGGAATCCACAATTTATTTGCAAATGTGCTGACAGTTGTTACAATTAAATCAAAATCTGAACTGAAATGTAAAAATTTCACTGTTTGAGACAGGAATTTCAACTTACCAAACCCTATAGAAGGGTTTGAGGCGTGAAACAGTTGTTTACACACCAAGTCTTAACAACAATGAGATAACAGTGACTGTGATGTTGTCATGTCCCCTCTGGGACAGTCAACTAGGGCATTCACAATTAATAAATATAAGTGTTTACTAACACTATATTCTATAAATAAATTTAAATATTAAAAAATAATTAATTATAAATATTAAGATTAATAAGTTTAAAATTTAAATTTGAATTTTCTCTCTTTTTGTGGCCTACAAGTCTATGATTTTGACATTGAGTATGTTACAGGGAAGAATAATGTGGTGGCTGATGCACTAAATAGGAAGCCTTATTTGTGTTCCATAACTCATATATCTGCTGATTAGAAGGTTTCTATAAAGTTGAATATGTCAAGAACACATTTGCTATTGATATTTTGGATGGAAAACTATAAGATGATAGGTACAAGGTGGTTAGTAAGCTCATTCTTCTTAAGTATCTTATTTCAAAATGAAGGATAAAGGAGAAAATTTTGAGGACATGTCATGACACACCACTTGCTGGTCATTTGAGGCATTACAAGACATAAGTAGGTAAGAGAGTATTTTTCATGGGAGGGGGTCAAGAGTAATGTTTTGAGGCATCTTAGGGAGTGTTTGGTTTGTCAACAAAACAAAGTAGAGCATGCATTTCCAGCTGGTTTGTTATAACGTTTACCCTTTCCAAATTTGAAATGGGAGAGCATTTCCATGGATTTTATCACAAGTCTTCCAAAAGTGCAAGGTGGGGATTGCATCTTTGTGGTTGTTGATAGACTCACTAAGTATGCTTTTATGTGTTAGCATAATATTTTTATTGTATTATTAATGGTCAATATTAGAATATTCTAGGTTAGTTTTGTTGTTATTGTTTCTATAGTAACTAATAGGTAGATAGATATCTTAAATATCTATAGTAACTTGTCTCTTATTTATATTATGTAACTTTTTATTTTTTTGTTAATATGAAAGTAAGAACTTTCCAAAACATGGTATTAGAGTAGAACTAGGGTTTCTGGGTGCCATTTAATAAAAAAAAAATTCATGGGCGTGTTTCAAGATTAAAATCGTGCTCTTCTAGAGATCTAAAATCGCTATTTTCTAGAGAAAAATCCCATCATCCTTTACCTGGTTGTGATTTTTCTCATGTGGTCTTGAACTCGTTTATGCCCGGTTCGTGTTTGTCTCCTGCCATTTTTTGCTCTCTTTTGGTCGCGTTTTCCTTAAGGACGCGATTTCTTTCTGTAGGTGTTGAAATCTGAAGCCGTTTTGTATTCTAGAAATCGCGTTTTCCTTAAAGGTGCGATTTTTACAGTCTTCAGTCGCATTCCCCTGGTGTGCGGCCTCCTGAAATTCGTGCGACCTTCTGCCGCGTTTTTTTCATCTTTCTTGGCATGATTTTGTTTGTTCTTGAGCCCGCGTTTTCTCGTCTTTACAGATGTGAACATCTGAAAACTGGTCGCGTTTTTTTCTGGCCGCATATTGATATCTTATGAGTGCACGATTTGATTTCCTTGAATGTGATATCTGGAGGATTTTTGTCTGCATTTTCATCATCTCCTTTGCTCGCATTTTGTCTTGAGGTTGGACTAATTTTTTGGAGGATTTCAAATTTTTTTTTCTGTGTTTATATGGCAGCTAGGATTTTTGCAAGTTTCGTCTAGGGTTTTGACCCTCTATTCCAAGGCAAAATTTTTTCCGACTATAGATTCATTTTGGGTTTTTGGAGATCTCAATTGGGTTATCTTCCGTTTTTTTTGTGTATCTCGTTTTCCATGCTTCAAATTTGTGTTGTCAATTTTTTTTGGGTATTCCTAAATCCTTCTGGGTATTTATTAATATTTTTTGGATTCTTAGTAAAACCTTGAAATCCGTGCTAGGGTTTCGGTTTTTGCCTTATAATTTATTTTTCAGAACCTGTTTCTGTGCATTATTTTGTCGTCACCAGTTTGACTGTGAGGTACGTGATGGCATCTCTGACAAATATAATGCTCGAAAGCAGCCATAAGTTCAACGGGAAGAATTACAACACCTGGAAGCAGCGAATGCTTACGATCTTTGAATGTCAGTGTCTCAATCAGGTCATTTTGGGGAACTCAACCCATCCACTGTAGTTGGAAAGGATCAAGACAAATGGGATGAAAGCAACCGAGAATCCGTCATGCTCATCAAACTCTCAGCCACAGATGAGTAGCTACCTCAGGTACCGTCTGGCAAAACTGCTACGAAAATCTGGGATCACTTGAAGGCCCTTCATGAAACGTCCGATAAGAGCAAAGCGTTCTTTCTCAAGAACATGCTTTTTTCCATCATGATGGATGAAAAAATGTCCTTACAGGAACATCTGACGAAGATTAAGGACATTCCTGATCAGCTGGAAGCAATTGGTTGAAAAATGGAGGAAGAAGATATGGTGGTCATTACTTTGAAGAGTCTCCCACGTTCGTATGAGCATTTCATCGAGACGCTGAATATCACCTCCACCAATGTTGATCTCAAATTTGAAGATCTTTGCAACAAGCTCTTGCAGCAGGATTGCTGGAGACAACAATTTGGAAGTAGTACCAATTCCACCTCCACAGAGCAAGCGTTCTTTGCCAAATCTTCTGCTAAGAACAAAGGGAAGGCTCCATCTTCTTAGTCGAAAGGCTCTAGTTCTTCTCAAGACAGCAAGAAGAAGAAGAACGATCAGTGCAATTATTGCCATAAATATGGTCACATGAAGGTTGACTGTCGCATTTGGTTGGCTTTTGAACAAAAAAAGCAGGGAGGGTCTCATCAAAAGGAAAATTTCGCAAAACACTCTGAGTAGAAAGAATCTGCATTCTATGTGTTTATGGCCAAGAGAACTGCAGATCCGGTATATTCTTCTACCTGGTATATCGATTCAGGGGCATCGCGGCATTTCACTCATCGTCGGGATTGGTTCACAAAATTCGAACCATTCTCTGATTCAGTCATTTTTGGAGGAGGCGAAGAGTACACAGTTGCTGGTAAGGGCACTGTCTAGATTCACTGAGGAGGTAGAAATTTACTCTTTCTTGATGTTTACTATGTTCCCGGCATGGAACATAATCTCCTCTCCGTCAGTCAAATCATGTGGCATTCTCCCTAGTTAGATGTTGTTTTCAGTTCATCCACCTGCAACATCATTGATAGGGCGACTCATACAACAATTGCTATGGGACTTGAGAATCATGGTCTATATAGACTTGTTGATTTTGGTGATTCTCAAGAGCACGCTTTGGCTGCCAGGAGTACAACCATCAACAAACTTTGGCATCAACGTTATGGGCACTTGAATGTGCACTACCTCTCTCAATTGTCTTGGGAGGGTTTGGTTGCTGGTCTACTTGAGACCCAAACTCAAAATCATGGAGTTTGTGGAGCCTGTCAAGCTGGCAAGCAACATCGGACACCATTCATGGATGGTGATTCTTGGCGAGCCTCCAAGGTACTTCAACTGGTTCACGTTGATGTATGTGGGCCAATGAATACTCCTTCTATTACTGGGTCTAGGTATTTTTTATTATTTGTTGATGATTTCAGTCGGAAAATGTGGGCTTATTTTCTCAAACATAAATCATATGTGCTCAACACATTTCAGCAGTTTAAAGCCTTAGTTGAGAAAGAATCAGGTTCTCAAATTGTTACTCTAAGGTTAGATAATGGGGGAGAGTTTTGTTTAGTTGACTTCTCTTCTTTTTGTGCTACACACGGCATTAAGCGTCAACTCACCACACCATATACTCCTCAGCAGAATGGTGTCGTTGAACGTAGGAATCACACCATTACTGAAATGGCTTGTTCTATGTTTGAGTACATAAATGTACCTAAGAAATACTGGGCTGAAGCAGTCTACACTGCAGTCTACCTCCTAAACCGGTCACCTACACAGGCCGTTAAGAAGATGACTCTAGAAGAAGCCTGGTCAGGACGTAAGCCTAAGGTGGGCCATCTGAAAGTCTTCGGTTCTACAACTCATGTATGGATTCCAGATGCCAAGTGTGCCAAGTTGGACTCTAAGAGCCAGACACTTATGTTTATTGGTTACAGCAACAATCACAAGGCATACAGGTTGATTGATGTGGAGACAGATCGTCTCATATTTAGTCGTGATGTTGTGATTGATGAGACTATTGGTCCATTTGTTCCTACTACTAGTCCTGTGGATCAGCCGATAAAGGTTCTTGATGAGGGTGTTCGTCTTCCTCTTGGTTCCCCTGATGGGAGGGCTTCAGAGCATTTTGACTTTGAAGCTGAGGAGTCTATCGATCATGATATAGCACCCCCTGATTTTCCTCAGGACTCACATCCAGATGACTTTGTTCTAGTCATCCTAGGCGATGCTATTTCGCCTATTCCAGATGTTGGTACTTCTACTCGTCGGCCTAAATGGTGGGCCAAGACTATTGGCGATCTTCATGATGATGAACTCATTGAGGGCAGATCAGTTCATAGAAAGAGCAAGCAGCCCAACACAGTCAACTTCGCTCATATGGCCAACATCCACAACATCTATGAGCCTTAAACATTTTCAAAGGCCAAAGGAATTCCACAGTGGGAAAAGGCTACGGCGACAGAATATCATAGTCTTCTGAAGAATCACACTTGGGTTCTTTCTGATCTTCCTCTTGGGAAGAAACCTATCAACTGTAAATGGGTTTACAAGGTCAAGTATCATGCCGATGGTAGATTGGATAAATACAAGGCCAGATTAGTTGCTCGGGGATTCACACAGCAGGAGGGCATTGATTACAAGGAGACCTTCGCTCCTACTGCCAAGATGAGCACAATTCGTCTTTTTCTCGCTATTGCAGCCCAATTTGGATGGATAGTTTATCAGATGGATGTCAAGAGTGCCTTTCTCAACGGTGAGTTGCAGGAAGAAGTCTACATGACGCAGCCTCTTGGTTTCAACGTTGCCAGCAAAGAACACTAGGTATGTAGGCTCGTGAAAGTACTCTATGGACTGAAACAGGCGCCTCGTGCATGGTACATCAAGATTGATTAGTACTTGGTTGATCATGGTTTTCAGCGCAACCCTTCTGACACTAATTTGTATGTCAAACACTTTGGTGATGATATTCTCTTTCTTGTTGTCTATGTTGATGACTTGATCATTACTGGTAGTTCAACACATTTGATTGCGGCAATCAAACAAGATTTGTATCAGGCTTTTGACATGACAGATCTGGGGATTCTCCATTATTGTTTGGGTATTGAAGTTTGGCAGACCGCTAATAACATCTTTATCTCTCAGTCTAAGTATGCTCGAAGTTTGCTTGACAAATTTCGAATGCAGGATTGCAAACCTGCTTCCACACCTACGGAGAAGGGGTTGAAGTTATCAGCCACCTCTGATTCACCTCTGGTCGATGAAACGACATTTAGGCAACTAGTGGGCAGTCTCATCTACTTCACTGCCACTAGACCTGACATCAGTTTTATAGTGAGCTACATTTTTCACTTCGTGACGGCTCCAAAAGCTGATCATTGGATTGCAACAAAGCAAGTGCTGAGATATGTTAAGGGCACTTCAAATTATGGCATTCTCTATGGCAGATGCAAGGATCCAAAGCTGATTGGTTACACAGACTCAGATTGGGCAGGTTCAGTGGATGACAAAAAATCTACTTCTGGGTATGTATTTAGTTTGGGTACAGGTGCTGTAACATGGACCAGCAAGAAGCAACAGGCAATGGCTCTTTCCTCAACTGAAGTAGAGTATCGAGGAACCATTAAAGCAACATGTGAGGTAGTTTGGCTTCGTAGGATGCTTTCTGACATGCACATGTCACAAGCAGGACCTTCTCCCTTGTACACTGATACTCAAGGGGTGCTAAAACTGGCCAAAAATCCAATCTTCCATGAACGTACCAAGCATGTCAAGCTTCATTGTCATTACATCTGCACGCTGGTAGAAGATGGATCAGTTCAGCTGCAATATGTTCCAACCGCAGATCAAACTACAAATATTCTCACCAAGTCTTTGAGCCAGGATAAGTTTGAAAAATTCAGGGGGCAACTTGGTGTTGTTGACGGATTGACCATTAAGGGAGGGTGTTAGCATAATATTTTTATTGTATTATTAATGGTCAATATTAGAATATTCTAGGTTAGTTTTGTTGTTACTGTTTCTACAGTAACGAGTAGGTAGATAGATATCTTAAATATCTACAGTAACTTGTCTCTTCTTTATATTATGTAACTTTTTATGTTTTTGTTAATATGAAAGTAAGAACTTTCTAGAATAGTATGTTATATCTTTATGTAACACCTCGCCAGGGAACCCATAGTACAACACATAAAATAACAAAATAACTGAACAATTTTTCTTTTTTAAAATCATTCGATTACAACTTAAGAACATAAGTACATAAACACATATGTTTTCAGGGTTCCATGACAACGTTACTTAACAAATACAAGTAAACATCACATTACTAAACCACGATACAAAAAGCATAAAGATAAACTATATTCCAAATGAATGATTCAATTACAAATCATGATGGAATCAAGTTACATTCAAAATACATCAAGCGAGATCATGATACATCTCATAACATCAAAGTCATAATACAATAAAGCCTCATATAACTATCAAGATAGTGTACAATATGAATGACGATCATGTACAACCATCCATCTCGCTTACAAGCATGCTCCGCGTCCAACTCCATGAACAAAGAGAAACCAAGAACCTGTCGAGAAAAATCTTGTCTTGAGTTGCATAACTTGCAAGGGGACCCAATGGAGGAAAAAGCACGTTCCTCCCAACCACGTGGTACCCCAAGGTCCACTCCCTCCGTGCTAGGAGATAATGCGAGGTCCACTAAGGTAATAAACAAAAAGACAACATAACATCACATGGCTGACAATCACATCACGACATAACGACATAACGACATAACGAAATCAAACCATAGTAATCACAACATATGCTTCTAGAGATAACTCTACACAAGAGACTATAAACATGCTTAAGGAAAGAGTGTAATCACATAGTTGTTCTAGGTTACCCTGGTGAATCTTCCTAGACTACTGGCCCTCATCCAGAGTTACCCTAGCAGTCTCTATCGATTCCCGTCCCCCTAAACAAACTCATATAGAGTTGAATTACCTTTCAGGAAGACAAGGTAGACGACCAAGCCATTCTAGACCTTCTCAACCTACCCTTAATCTATACAAGCATTAAGGCACTAGGTGATGCATTCAAATTATCTTATTCATATTATGATTATCACCCAACCCTGTGTACATTAAATTAGGTTTTCACTGGTTTAACTACTTTCGGTAGGTTACCCTGGTAACCTCTTAGGGTTTTGGCTCCTAACGGAAGCCACTCTTCCTATAAGCAAAAACAAGATTTCATAACATATAGGATAGCCAACATGCACAAATCAGAATAGGGTATGATCACATTTTATCCATGACATAAAACATCATACTCTCATTTACCACATAGGAAACATAAACAATGTGCATGACCTGACTTAAACAAATCCTATAGCAGAATTATGATACTCAATTAACTCAAACAATTCTTTAAAGAACATACAAGTTTCAGGAAGACACAAGTTCTAAATACTTTAACATTCCTTCACATTTAAAACTTTGCCAATATATATTCCCCATTCAGTTCAAGATATTTAAACAACATATTCAGGAGTCATTTATTTCATACCGATTTTAGACTTAGCTATTACAAATCGAATAATTATTATAATGGTAATTCAAAACTACAATTATAATTGTAATCGATCATAGCTAAAATATTATCTTCTAAGTATGCACATGCATATATCCTTTAAATAGAAAACTCCACTCAGTTGATTACCATTTAAATACTTCCAAATTCTAATAAAAGAAATTAATATAAATAATGATTTCAATTAACTTCAAACACTATATGAATTTACAAACAAAAATAGATATTTTTCGTTATCATTTAAATCAAATGACAATTAATAATGAATGAACAATTACTAAACTAGAGAATTAACAAAGCATTAAACATGTAAAGATTACAATAAACTCAATAGATTTAAAATATCAATGATTTATAATATTTATTGCGAAACTCAATTATTTGCAATATTGACTCCTATAGAAGGAACGAACTAACAAAAAAAATCATTCCTAACTTAATTGCATGGCATAACTAACACTATGGTTAAACATTTTCACTGGAAGTTACAAATTACTCAGGAAATCTTGGCACATAACAACAAACTCCAAGTTTATTAAATGATCACAACAAAAACAACGAACAAGAAAAATGCAAAATTACGGATAGAGATTAAGAAATAAATAGAGGTAAGATCAATGTGTGACTTAACAGGTAGTTAAAGGTGCAAGTGATGCCACTATCGAATGTAAAATTATGGATAGAGATTAAGAAATAAATAGAGGTAAGATCAATGTGCGACTTAACAAGTAGTTGAAGGCACATGTGATGCCACTATCGCCTCTTCTCAAAGGCGTGAGACAAAAGATTCAACCTCAGATTTGAATACTAACATTCGGTAACTAATTCAATGGAAATTCAAACACATATATTCTAATTTCTATAAGCCAAATATTATCGCTATTGATCATGGAGTTAACTAGATTCCAGGTCATCGAATTCCTTAGCTTGAGTACTCCAAGATTTCAATTTGCTAAATGAACAGACCAAGACAGATCTATAAATTGATAAGTAGAGGACGATTTAAGAGATCAAAGCTGAAGACTCAAGTAATGTCTCAGTTTACAAAACAATCATTACCACAAAAATTGGCAAACACGTGGATCAAAACAGGGAAATATGCCTTGCTGAGGGAATTTTTTTTTTTTTTTCCTATTATGATCAAGTGCTTCAGCTATGACAGGTTGACAATGGAATCAAGAAGATTATTTAAACCTCTACTACATTCTATTTTCAAGTGCTGCAATTGCGATAGATGCCAATAGAGTCAGGGAGGTGTTCTAAACCTCTACAACCTTCTATGTTCAAGTGTTGCATCTGTGAGAGGTGCCAATAAAATCAAAAAGGTTATTTAAATCTATACACCCTACTATGTTCAAGTGCTGCCACTGAGACAGGTTGCGTATGGAATCAGGGAGCTTATTTAAGCGTCCACTCCCTTCTATATTCAAGTGATGCGACAATGACAAGTTGCTAATGGAATCAAAGAGGTTAATTAAATCCTGACAATATTTTAGTTTCTAATGCTACAACAAAAAGAGAGATAATAAAATAGAGGGAGATCAGAAAATTGACTAAGGAGAAAGTGATGGAAACCCAAATCAAATATATAGGCAAAGGGCTAAGGTAAGTTCAAATTTAAAACAAGGTCGATTCCTCCTTAAGACAAGCGGTTTACAAATCTAAAGCATTCAACAAATATGAAGATCGATCTGTATTCTTGGCTGGAAGTCAACGATGAAAGGAGAGGGGGCGGCGGTAAAAACTATAAAGGATTTCCATTACAAGGAAATTAATGTCAGCTCAATATTGTTGTCTAAGGAATTGCTGGCAACACCAAACAAACTCTTTAAAAAAAAACAGTGAAGACATACAGCTGAGCATGCAAAATAAATAATTACTATATTTAGCCAAAGAAATAGGCAACCAAAACAGTGAAGACGTTTCTATGTTTTCTAACATGAATATATTTGTAGATTTTGAGATTTTATCAAAAACCATTTTAAACATGAAGAGTGTTTCTAGATAAATTCTTCTACTAAATTGTAGATTCGAATGGGTAAATATTTCCAGAGCAAATAAAATACAAGCATTATGTTTTTAGAAATTTTACTCAAGAATTCGCAAAGCAAAAGAAAAAAAACCTGGTTTATAATCCCGAATCCAATCAAAGATAGAAGCCAAATACAGTAAACCTGCAGATCTTTATTTTCCAAAAGCACCGATTCCTTCAAAAACTACTGTCTTCAAAATTTTTAAGCAAAAAATATAGAGAAGAAGCTTTTCCAAAAACTGTAGTGAAAGATTTTCTTCCCAGCCATTCCAAAAAAAATCAATTCCCCATCAATGAAATTGCACACCAAAAGCTTTTACTCCAATCCAATTAACTAATGATTGCTAAACTTAATTCAAAGTTAGCATGCAATTCCAAATGATCATTCAGTTTAAACTAAATAAACACTTAAGATAACATCTTTGACTTAAAGTCAAGTTTTGAGATATTTTCACATCTTCAGTTGAAACAATAATTCAATGTTATTTACTTTTTCAAATATTTTAAACTTGCACAATAAATAAATAAATAAATATTCTATTATGCAAAACTAACAATTATATTTAAATAAATATATATTGTTTAATTAATTTAATTAATCAAACCCTTTTAAAAACAACATTACAATTTCAATTATTAAAATATTTAAACATCAATATTTTAACTTAACATTTCAACATTATCAATTAAATTAGTGACTAATCAATAAACCATTAAACTAACCAATTAGTGAATTTCCAACATGACGAAGACAAAAATGACATGACAGAAACAAACGACAAAGCGACAACAATAGGTGACAAACGGATACTCGTTCAATGAAGAACAATGGCTAATGACAAACCTAACACTATCTCGGAAACAACATATTTCCATTGGGTTAGGGCACGCTCAGACCTGACAAAGCAGGTGAAGCCGATACCCGGTACCTGCAAATTGCATCCAACAACACTGTTAAACATATCATCACAAATCAACAATCACACTGTGAAAGAGAGTTGCAGCATAGTAGGGTACTCACAAGTGAGTTATGCTACATTGTCTCTTTCACCAAGACCAACATACAGTACCACATCATCATAAATACACTAAAACAACTACCAACAAATTAGAGTCACATGTGAAACAAAGTGTAGCAACTGGAGGGGCACTACACTTTAGAGTAAAAACTCCACAAGTGGCTGATTTGTTCTTTATTGAGATATTTAGACTAAATGGGTTGCCAAGAAACATTGTGAGTGACAGGGACAACAAATTTATTAGTTTGTTTTGGTAAGTGCTCTTCGATTGTTAGGTACATTATTGAGTCCAAGCACTAGCTATAACCATCAAATAGATGGGCAAATGGAGATTTTGAACACATGGGTATTTGAGGAATTGTGTTACGAAGCAACAAACAACATGGGTTAAATGGCTCCACCCTGGGGAGGATTGCTACAATTCTACTCGCCACATGTCTATAGGTATGATTCCTTTTAAGACTCTTTATGATTATGATGCAACTTCATTGATGGATTTGATTCTTTTAGATAGTAGAGCTCTTAGAGTTAGAGTTTTGGTTCAACAAAACCTAGATATTGTGAATGCACTCAAAGAGAACCTACAGTAGTTCCAAAACCAACAAAAGATGTATGCTAATTGCCATTGATTAGAGAAAGTTTTTTGAGGTAGGAGATATGGTCTTCTTGAGGTTACAATCCTATAGACAATCTTCCCTCAAGGGAAGTGGTGTGGAAAAGCTTAAAAAATGGGTTTATGGACCTTACAAGTTCATAAGAAAGGTAAGTGAGGTTGCACATGAGTTGAAACTTCTAGAAAACAATAGGATTTATAATGTTTTTCATGTGTCATTCCCTAAGAAGGCCCTTGGACAGCAAGTCCCACCTTCATTAAAGTTGCTACCTCTTGATGATGAAGGGAAATTGATTTTGGAGCCTAAAGCTATCATTTGACAGAAGAGAAAAGAGGCTAAAAAATAAGACTATTCTAGAGTACTTGGTGAAATGGAAGAATCTTTCACTTGAATGCTACATAGGAAAGAGTGGAGATATTTGAGCACCCAAGTCTGAAATTGCTTGAGGGCAAGCAATTTGGGGAAGGGAGAACTATCATGTCCCTTCCAAGCTAGGTCAACCTCTAGTGCTTTATTTAAAAAAAAAAGATGTTTTTTAACACCACAATAAATATAATCTTATATTAATTCATAAATATTTAAATATAAATTAAATAATAATAAATATAATATAAAATAAAGTTGAAGTTTTCAAATTTCAAATTGTAGTGCCCAAATTGAGGCCTTGAGACCTAATGTCCCAAAAAGCATGATTGAATAATAATTTTTTTGATAAACTGAAATATCTGTAAATCTAGTGTCCCCTTTTTGAAATGAAGCCAACTTGAAACCCAAACACTCATCATTCATTCCCCATGGGCCTTGGGACTTTCATACTAGGGAAATGGGATTATAATAATAAATTAAGAGGACCATTTGAGCACTCAAGTCTGAAATTGCTTGAGGGAAAGCAATTTGGGGAAAGGAGGACTATCATGTCCCTTCCAAGCTAGGTCAACCTCGTGCTTTATTTAAAAAAAATGATGTTTTTTAACACTACAATAAATATAATCTTATATTGATTAATAAATATTTAAATATAAATTAAATAATAATAATATAATATAAAATAAAGTTGAAATTTTCAAATTTCAAATTGAGGCCTTGAGACCTAATGTCCCAAAAAGCATGAGTGAATAATAATTTTTATTGATAAAACTGAAATATCTGTAAATCTAGTGTCCCTTTTTTGAAATGAAGCCAACTTGAAACCCAAACACTCATCATTCATTCCCCATGGGCCTCGGGCCTTTCGCACTAGGGAAATGGGATTATGATAATAAATTAAGAGGACCATAATATCACAAAAGTGGCTGCTTAAGTGATATTATAAAATGAAATTATAACAAAGAGTGCCTCAAGTAAAGTTAAAATATAAAATAAGGTCTTTTATAATTGAAGTTTATTTTAAATAAATCCTCTCAAATATCAATCAATGTTCATGATTTTTTTTAAGAGTTATGACTTTTGGAGGAAAACTCTATTTAAGAGAGGCAAAGCGAGGAGGAGGCAATATTGATCAATCATTCTATTTTCTGATTTCAACTCTTTGTTGGAGCATTGTACTTATGGTTCAATTAACCAAAGGAGGAAAATCCTCTAGGTCTGGAATTGGAGGACAAAAACCCACTATTCCCTGGAGTGATTTCACATGGAGATCACCATTTTGCAGATTTGATTAATTTTTAATCTGTACTGAGGTGGCTTGCTTTGCGCCATTGATATTTGACTTGAAGCATTTAGGGTCTATGCTTGTTGCTGTTGATGTGTCGCTCGTTCACATAGGATTGATCTATATTTAGATTCCCATTGGCTACTCTTTAAGGGATAAGATTGCTTGGAATTGCTGGCAATAATCATTGTGAAATATTTGTTATAAATCTAGTTTTGTAAGGATAGATCATTTGCATATATAATTATATTTAGAGGCTATAAGTATTGAGGTTTGTGACATAATTAATACTCTAACTAGGGTGGATCCTCTACAAATCTGATATTGTGCCTTATAGTGTTGTATTGTCACATAAGTCGGTTGATTAATGAACATTCATTGAAGTAAGAAATCACTGTTGGTGTGGGCTGTTGTGTATTGACATTGTTGATATTTATAAAAGTCATGTATCATTACAACAATTATGTTTCATTAATGATAGTTTCTAGAAGTTGTATCTCTGGATAGGGATTAATTAGCTTTCATATGCATGATTGAGCGGCTTTCCACCAATACTACACTTGCTATCAAATCTGAACTTGACTTCATTTCTGATTTGTGAAATTCATTAAGTTGGATATAATTAGATCAGGAAAAGATCACAAAATATTTCATTGCAGGATATTACAGGAAACCAGGAATTGAGATTAAAAAACTAGCTGCACAAGCATGTAGCCTGCAAAAAAGACAGCTAGAATAAAAAAATGCACCTAAATAATCCTCCAAATGATTAAAATATGGGGTTGTTTGAAATTGGTGTGCAAAAATGAAAACTCTAATGGAGAGGGGTCTGCCTCACAAACTAAAGAGGATGACAACACCAACAATGGTATGGATTTTGTACAAATGACATCATCAATTTGTATAGTCCAACTAATAGTTCAGTTGGCATCCAATCAATAGTTTGTATGAATGAAGTGGCCAAATGTGTGGTATGTGACTGGCAGTCCATACAATTTATGTGGTAGGTTGAGTCTTGATCTATATGGCTTATGTGATCAATGATGGTGCCCAAAAGATTCCTTGAGGTCAAGGATTTTATCATGCCAACAAGTGTAGTGTAGCGACCTATCCCTTGCGTAAATTAATTTTTTTCCAATTTTACTCCAAACATATAAAGGTAACAAGTAACAAAGGCAATACAATAAAATTTTTCCTTTCTTCATTGATAAATGTATACAAGTTACAATATATTTCCACATGAATTCCATTTTCATTGCAAATATAAAACAAAGTACAAAAGTAAAACAATTACATACATAGCTTGAGAGCTTTTGAACAAATAGTAGTAAGACGGTCCAGGTTTCTTTCCTTTCAAATCTTGGTGCATCGACCGCTTGCTGTGGAGGAGAAACATCACTCGAGCGCTTTTCCACCAACCACGGACTTATAATGCGGTCCCCCGCACACCTATCGTTCGATATATGGCCCTTCCTTTGGAAAAAGAGATTGGTAGGGTATTCGTTAACAATTACCAACTGAGCATAGTGCTGTGTCCTACACAACTAGAACCTTGCTATTTCACAATCTCAAACTAGTATAAGGATCACAATGAACTGACAATGTAGTCTCAACTAATTCACATCTATGTGGAAGTCGTACATTTCACTACTTTGGCCAAAGTATTCTCATTCAGTACTTTGAATGAAGGTCATCTATTATAAACATTACTCAAGGCCGATTTGACTTAAGGCTATCTTATACTACGCATAGGCTATGTCCTTCAATGGGTAATCAATCACCCCAAACTACCTACAACAATCTATCTATTTAGAAATGAAACAGTCTAAAAGTGTCTTGTATAATCCCTCCTAATCAGGAAATCTTTATCCTAGGAGTACTAAAGCTTTCCTCAGTTAACCTAATAACTTAAGTTGAAAAGACCTTACTTGACTTTGCATTCATTTTGATCCTATTAGATATTAACTATTACTGTTGTATTCTCCTTATATGGAGACCATACAAAACATGCAATTTTCACACTAAATGCACTTTAAATCTTCTCTTAAATTTCTTCACATAAATTCCCTTTTTATGCATAACAAATAAACATTTGCCTTAAATTCCTTCACATAAATTCCCTTTTTATGCATAACAAATAAACATTTCTCTAGAATTTTCTTTTCCCCTACAACTAAATAGCATTCAGGAATTAACTTTCAGCCTTTGCACACACAACAAACACAAGGATATAGAACATAATAATCAGATTCAAAATTTTAAAATGATGAAGGTTTCATGCCTGATTATAAGCTTTCTTTCCAATAACGCAGTTCCAGTCCTTCTCTCAACAAAACCCTCAATATTGAATGACTTCTCTCTCAAAAACATACTCTCAAATGATAAATACTCACTCAAAATGGACTCTCAAATGATGAATACTCACTCAAAATGGACTCTCAAATGCTAAATACTCAGCTATAATGGAAATATACTCAGACTGTGAAGATAAAGTACTGGTAATTTCTTTGTCTTTATTACTCAGAAATTGTAATATGATTCCAAAAATAAGAAATGGTGAAACATTCTAAGAGTATATTGAAAACTCGGATTCAACAAAGTGTAGAATAAAGAGTGTAACGGTGTATATATATATAGAGCCAAAAACCAATGACTTCAACTCTTGCAGGCATGTGGAATGACAAAGTTGTGTTTTGAATAGTTCAAATGAGATAAGTGGTGGATTTCTATTTCCTTACTTAGCATTTCAAGAGGTGATTCAACCTCTATTCTTGCCAGCAAAACAAGAAAATTTCAACTTTGCACATGGTTAAAAGAGGAAATCGACATCTACAGGAACTCACCAGAAATGGCGCCAATTGTGAAATGATTCATCTTTTAAGGAAATGTTCATGGCTAAACTCAAAACACCTCATCTCCTAACAAGTTGTGTCGCCTCTATTCCTCAGCTGGTTGATTCCTTCTCCTAGGTGAAGTGCTCTCAAGCGCGTTTTCTTCTTCCAGCGCCAAATATTTTTCATGGGAAAAGCCTTTCAATAGTTTGAAGCAAATATTTTGCTTTTTCAAAAGTTTAAACATTTATTTTTTCAAATATCTTGATTTCCCTTTGATATAATGATTTAAATTTTTCCAAATGAGAATAGCCCGATTCTCATATATTTGGCTGAAAGATATTTATTAATTTTCCATAGTTTAACTTTAATATTTACTCCAATTGAAATATAATATTTTATCCACTTAAGAGATTTATAATATTAAAATATAATTCCTTTATATATTTTATTATATAAATATTATTATAGTCTTAAATATATTAAACATATATATATACATATTTAAATACCCAAGTATTTATATATATATATAAATATATTTTAATATAACTATAATAATATTATATATAATCCATAATATATAATTACATATATATATATATATTTAACAAATATATAAATATATCATGAGCCAGTCGGCAACCAATTTATAAATAAATATATATACATTTTTATGTAAAATCATTAGGCAATAATAATATTATATTATTAATATCCACAAATAATAGGTAGTGTGTGTATATATATACATGTATATAGTTGTATATACCTCAATGTACATACTATATACATGTGTATACATACCCGCTCAACCTATTCACTTATGTTCACTCAAGTTATCCTCACATTGATCATTGTACAGTAAGTCAGATAAACATATAAACATCACTCACAAAGCACAAAGAAGTAAACAAGACTCCTAAAGCCTATGGATGACCTATTAAGACCAACTTAACTGACTTGGTTCCTCCAAACCTATAACGACGTGTGTGTATATGCTCAAATGGTTCTCGTTATTGTTTACCCGACCAAGCTCCTCTCTAGAGTGATATTTCTCCTCTGCTTGGAGGAATGTTTCACATACCTACATTCAATGACACGACAACGGAAGTCATATGTTCACAACAAAGCAATATACATGAAACATCTCAAAAGTTAGAATAAACATTATTCAACAACTTACATGCAACATTCATCTAGGATTAAATCAATAGAAGTAACAATCAAATGAGACAATCATTAAATGGAACACACTCATATTGATAACAAGAACATGATGTTTTATTCATCACATTGATCCAATCATTACAATCAATCGCCTTATGCAATAGTAGCTATACAATCGGGGTGTAACATGTAGGCATGGTTTTAGCACAATATTAGGAACACACAGGGGAAGCCTTATCTAGTGTAGTAATGACTATTGTTGGGGATGAGTTGAGTGGTGGTATTTGGTGGAGGATTGCCCAGGGGAGTGTTGTGACCTTTTTCACACATCACCCCATTGCAAATGGGGACCCCCTAATTTTTGCTTCATTTCGAACTTTTGGCTTGATTTTGGTTTGTTTTTGCTGTTGTCTCTCTCTCGCTTTGTCTATTTGGGGATGTACCCGCCTTTGATCATAAATTGGGTTTTTGGCTTAGTCTTTAAAATTAGGGTTTGATTCCTTCACGCCAATTTGAGGTCAAGCAAGGAGAATAAATTGCAAACAGAGCTTAACATTGTTGTTAGCAGGCTCCCAACAAGCTCTCAGCAAATTTTCATCAGATTCTGACTACTTACTATTTTTAGTAAGTGTGCAATTCAAGGCAATCCGTTAGCATTTTTGAAATTCCGACAATCATGTTGCGTTTAGAGCACATCAAGCTGCTTGCATGCAAAATTTGAGCTGAAACAAGCAACTTTCTATTTTTAGCAGTCCAGCTTCCGGGATAAATTTTAGGGCTTAGATGAAGAGTTTTTCTTTGCATGTCTGGATATTCCTTCTGGGTTTTTTGAGACCTTCGCGATGGTATAACATGCAAAACGAGACGACAACTTTCAGAGTTCAGCCTTTAGAGGCTATTTTTAGGGTTTGCATGTCAGGTTTCCTTTGCATGTCTGCATATTCCTTATGGGTTTTTCGAGAGCTTCGCAGTGATGTGATGCAAACGTAGATGGTCACTCAGTAAGGAACTTACTATTCTTAGCAGGTGCATCTCGACAGCCACTTCCCAGCAGTTCAGAATCATGAGCTGATCACAATGCCACAGAAACGAAGACAAACAGAGATCATTTGATACGCATGCAGAGCAAATTAGGGTTTCCAACTTCAGAGCCTGAAAAGAGGGGTAAAAGGTCAGAATTTTCGAAAACCGGTGAAAACCACCGCGATCAGCATCCTTCAGGCTACCTGCTGGTAAAATTTCAAGTCAAACGGAGCACTTACTATTTATAGTAAGTCATTTTGGAAACTGGCTAAAAATAGCAAGTCAAGTGCATGTGTTGATATTAGCAGTCAGGTCACGTGGTGAGGAGCGCCTCATTCGAATTTCAAGTTAATCGGAGCAGTGGAGCTATCAGAAGCAAGCATTTGCTATTTATAGTAAATCATCTTCAAAAATGGGCTAAAAATAGCAGGTCGACTAAAAATAGCAATGTCAACAGGGTAACCAGGTCATGAGGATGCAGTGTTCAAAATTTCAAGTCGTTCGAGCTTCAGAGATGCAAA
The DNA here is from genome assembly GCA_007258455.2 of Sequoia sempervirens. Classification (NCBI taxonomy): domain Eukaryota; kingdom Viridiplantae; phylum Streptophyta; class Pinopsida; order Cupressales; family Cupressaceae; genus Sequoia; species Sequoia sempervirens. The sequence goes on along the minus strand of VDFB02000015.1, from coordinate 351,359,372 downwards.
ATTAGAGGGCTTACTATAAATAGCAGGGCATGAAAGCTGGCAAAAACGAGGGAAAAATTCTAAGTCTGGAACATCCTCCGGCAGCCATGGCAAAATGCGCCCAAGTTGATGGAGAAGCATGGAAGAATTTCTAAGTGTTGAACTCGTCCACCACACATGCCAAAATGCGCCCATCCAGCCAGAAAGTCAAAGGAAGTCAACAGTCTTCATCCTCCTGCCTAGCTCAAATGCGCCCAAGGGAAACTGGAGAAGCATGAAAATATTCTAAGTATGAAATTTCATCCTGCTCAAGGGGCAAAATGCGCCCAAAATGCAAAAAGTCAAAGAAAGTCAAAGTTTTTCATCCTGTTGCCTAGCCAAAATGCGCTCAAGGAAGTTGGTGGAAGCTGAAAAATATTCCAAGGCAAAATTCGTCCTCCACCACCCCCTAAATGCGCCCATCCTGCAGGTAGGTGAAAATGCGCCCAAAATGCAAGTAGGTCAAAGGAGTCAACAACTTTCATCCTTCAGGCATGGCAAAATGCGCCCAAAAGAAAGAGGTCAAAGGAAAGTCAACAAAGTTTATCCACCTCCTATGCCAAAATGCGCCCATCTTGGCCTTGAAGCATGAAAAAATTTCTAAGTTAGAAATATCCTCCTCCACTAGTAAAATGTGCCCATGCTAAGAAGTTCAACAAGAGAAAGTCAAAAGGTCAAAGATGCTCATCCTTCTCCACACCTCAAATGCGCCCAAAGGAAAATAGGGAGATAAAAAAATTCTAAGTGTTGAAGATATCCTCCTCACCCATCAAAATGCGCCCATGCAAGAATAAGCTAGAAAAAGTCAAAGAGTCAACAGTTTTCATCCTCCTACTAGGCCTAAATGCGCCCAAAAGAGACCATGTAAAGACAAAAAAAAAAAGGGGAGATGAAAGGTCACAAGAAGACGTGGTAGATGTTCATCCTCCATGCATGCTGCAATACGCCCAAGCAAAGCATATAAAGACAAAACGTTTCCATGCACAAGTATACATGCAAAGGCACATAAAGACACAAGCCAAAGGTGGAGTTGAAAGTCAAAATTCCCCTCAATATGCAATATGTGCCCATCTTGAAGTTGGTGAAGGGTGAAATTGGCTTAGGCGTGGTTAGTTATTTCTTCCAAGTGTGGGGTGCGCCTAAGGGTGGAGATAATATGCTAGGCGTTGAAAGTTAAAATGTCCTCAAACATAAAATGCGCCCAGAGGGAGATTAAAGAGTAAGCTAGGCGTTGGATTTTTTTAAAACAAGGTGTCCTTCATGAAGTCTAATATGCGCCCAAGTTGATGAATAAAATAAAGCATGTTAGGCATGATGTGCTTTAAAAGAAAATTTTCTAGGATGAATTGATAAAAGTTTTCTCACAGGTAGGATGAAAGAAGTTGGATAAAATTTTCTCACAGGCGAAGTGATCAAAGCTAAAAATTTCCAAGGCGAAATTTTTTCTAAGGCAAAATTTTCAAAGTGATCTAAAATTTTCTAAGGCAAAGTATTTCCTTCCTTAGAAAATACGCCTAGAGCTCAAGATGATGATCTTTTTTTTTCTTAAGGCACGAGCAAGTCTTTCAGAGATGAAGTCAGAAGATGTTGGCAGTGCAGGAACAATAAATTTTTTCCAAGTCAGAGCAAAGAAATACTTCAAGATCGAATAAATTTGATGAAAGAATATTTTCTAAGGTTCAAAATTCAAGAAAATTAACTGAACCCATTCGTTGGGTACCCATGGATTCGATGCGTTCTGAAGAAAATTCTCTTCTGGGTATTGAAGATCTTCAACAGGGAATGGATTTTAAAGTCTTCCGTGCTTTGTCGAGGCCTTCAGGGTGAATATTTTTGATGGGCACCGGGTAGATGAATTTCCAAAGGGAAATTTGAAAATTTTTCTAAGGCGAGGAATAAATGATGTTGAAATAAAATGCCTTGGCGGATGAATTTGAAGTTGAGAGCCTAGATTTTTTTTATCAAATTCCAGATGAAAGCATTTTTCTCGAGCTAGAGTTGGATGAAATATCAGAATGATGTGTGCCAGGCAGAATGGAAGATGAGTTGCAAATTTGGCTAAGGCATGAAGAATTTAAGGCAAAAGTTAGCTATTGAAGACGATGAACGCTTGGAAGTTGGAGCGTGAAAATCCTGGTAAGTAAGTTGAATTTATATTATGAAATGTTCTAATACCCTTCTCCTTGCTTGTTTTGCAGGAGGAACGTCGAGATCAGGCGGTGATGATTTGAAGCAAGTTGTTCAGGATGATAAATCGCGGAGGAAAAGTTGCACGAAAATGGCTAAGTGTTGGGACTTAGTATAACTCAAGATGGAGAAAAGAATGGAAGCTTGAGCAAAGTTGAAGAACAACGTCAAGAAGAAGATCAAGAGCAGTTGAACTCCAGATTCTATCAAATTTTATTATCTAAGGAGGCAATCTTAGAGACTCTTTTACCCTCCTCCAAGCGATCAACAGAATTGGTTGAACGCGAAGATCGAGAACAGTGTGAACGCGTTTTAAAGATGGAATCTTTTAGAAAGATGATGGACATTATGGCTCATTTATTACCCCACTCCTCTTGGTGGCGGTTTTTAGGGTGAATCTTGTTTAGGGCTGAGGTGGCACGATCTGGGCCATCCAGCCGATTGTAATCTGAGCCGTCCGTTGGACTTGGCCACTATAAAAGGGGGAGTCCCCCTCATTTGTATCTCATTAGAGTAGAAGTCGGAGTAGAGAGACAACTAGGTGATAGCTTAGAGTAACTTAGTATAGATTGATAGTGTAGTTTGAAGAAGAGGGAAAGTTTTCCCTTTGAAAACTTTGTAAGAAATTGTTGTGAACACTCTCTCAATAAAAGAGTTTTTCATTGATGGTGAATTTCGTCTTTGTTGTGAGTAGCTAGCAAGGTTTCTTCGTTCTTCGATTCAAATGGTAGTAAAATAGTTCAAAGTAGTATAATTTTCATTCCATGCAAGTAGATGTTAGCTGTGAAATGTGGTGTTTGATCTAAGCAACTTCGTCTATCCATACCACTAGTGTATTTGCTGATGGTGAATGCGCCTTGTGTGGTCAACTGGAAACGTTTGGGCCTAACTTCAATCACGGTTTGAATGGTGGTATGCGTCGTTGTGATGGTATCTTCATGTCAAATGGTGGTTTGAACATCTTTAGTCATCTCCCTTGAAGATTGCACCGGTTCTGTGGAGGCTGTCCGAAGTGAGGCAAAGCGGAGCCTGGTTGAAGTTTGTTGAAGTTGAGCTCCATATGTCACACTTAGAATAGATTTAGAATCTCTAAACCCTGCAACCCATTTAAATTCAGTACTTTCTGGTTAGAATAGGAAACCCGCGCTTCATAGACAAATCTTTCGAGCATTTGAATTCCTTTCTCCGCTGCCGAACAATTCCGTAAGTCCCCTTGAAATACCAGCAAATCACATTGAGCCAAACTGAGCCTATTCGCACTGAAAGAACCTTGGAGTTGAACGCACGAACTTTCTTGCAATCTTAGCGTGCGGAATACTTTGATCAAGAGAGGATAGGGTAGCCGTTGGCGACTTTGTTCTGCGTTGGTGCGGTCACGAAGAACACATCAACAGGGAGGTGCAACCTGATGGAGTTGCTATTAGCCGTGGCCACACCAGTGTAGCCAAACTTGGGAAGGAGCCAAGCAGTGAAGATCTCAATTGCTCATGATGCCTGTGCAAGTACAATGCACGACCCATATAGATGTACAAAAGTCATACGAAATTCAATGAACAACGTCAATGCAAAAAATAATCCCTATGGACCATGAGCTCAAATGTCATGCCCCTAAAATGGCAAAGTATAGAATATTGATATACAAATAAATAAATAGAATAAATAACAATGTAAATATTTATAATTATTCTAATACTATAAATATTAAAATATATATAAAACAAATATAAAAATATATTTACAATATTGATCAAGTCGGGTGGAGCATATATGAGTATGAAATACAATTACATATAAGTGGTATGGCCAACCCCCTATAAAAGCATTTCTTTTGGAAATAAAAATACTTTACAATCAGATGGTTATGTTGGCAGACTCCTCTCCAATTCGGCACCTTTTGTATGATAAATTAAATACAATTCAAACTTATGTTTGGGCTGACTTCCATATAGGTTGACCTCTTAATATGCCGAGTGTTCACCTTGAAAGAATTAAAAATAAATAAATCAAAACTAAATGTTTATGATGGCCGACTTTCCCATTATGGCTGACTTTATTATTGGCACCAAAATAGGTATCATCATATATATTTACCACCAGAGCTAATTTGAAAAGGGAGGGTAAGCAACAAAAGGCAACAACTATTATATGAAGCGATTAATATAGAAAGAACAACGATTATATCTCATTTGGAAAAAGCAGTGATTAAGGTTAAAAGAAAAGCAATGATTATATTCTATAAGGCAATAATCCTTAATTAAGGTAGTGATCATTATTAACAAAGGAGAGTTAATAATAAAGGAGGCCGTGCTTCATTATAAGATAACAGTTATATTTGTGAAAGGCTGTGATCAGTTTTGAAGAGGCAGAAATTAGTAATGAAGAGGAGTCATGGTCATCATCTTTCCAAAGAGATATGCCTTTTCATAAAGATATAAAATAAGTACGAATTGAGGAGGGAATGGAATCATGGAGGAAGGAAAAAATGAGAAGTCTGGAACATATCTCTGAGTGAAGCAGCAGACATAATCAGATAAGTTCATATAAAATTATCATGGGAATATATATATATATATATATATAATTTAAGATTATGCAATAATGATGCTTTCAGCAATTATTAATCTTTATTAGTAATTATTTGTTTGATTTAATCAGTTTGTCTCTCTTTAAGCTATATGTTCTGAATATTCAGAACAGAATCGAATCAGCAAAGAAGCATTATCTTTTGAATATTAAGTCAGAAAACATCTTCAAAAATACATTCACAATCCAGGCATCAAAGGATTCAAATTTGACATTTTATAAGATATTACTACTCAGTAGTCCGTCTGGTTAATGCGGTGTGGTATGAATTTTCCGAGCAAACATAATAAGTGCTGTAACAATATACCTTCATATCTTCTGAATGTTTCTAGCCACGGTAGAGGAGACAGGTATTACAAGAGGGGTACGGTGATGGGGCACTCTCCTAGGTACGCCACCTCAAGGTGGGGACCAGATAGGCCCAATGAAGCCAAGGGGGTATAGAGGGTACTGCCTTTGGGCTTAGGAGAGATGGGCTTCTGAGGCACCCTGTTGTAACCTCACCCTTCCATCATGTTGAATCAGCATAAGAAGTCCAATCAGAGAGAGAGAGAAATGGTTGGCAAGATGAGGGGATAACGGAAGGTGGGCACCTCACTGGGTAGACCACCTCATATGGATGGCATGGGCCACATGAGGCCAAGAGGGATGGTATATCTGCTCTTGGGCCTAGGGTAGAGGATCCAAGACACCCCATCAAAGTCACTTTCTCCCATACTATCCTATGGTTGAGCCTTCCAAAGATATTAAAGTGCTTTATGATTGAATTAATAATCTTGTCATGAATTTACTGATGTTTAAATCGGCTAATTAGTATTACTATGGTAAATGGTTTCTAATCTGTTTGTAGGGATTCAATCAGGTGAAACGTATTCTCTAACCCAATTGTTAATTGAAAATTGAGGAATTAGGACAAATTTAGGGCATTCCCAATTAGGGTACATTACATAAAAAATCCACCAATTTCTTGTTGATATTAGGGTTTTTTGTATCACTAGGTTCAATCAGGCAAATGCATACAAAAAACTTATATGAGTGTTAGCTTTATGGAATCTGTTTTGAGCAAAATGAAAGCCTAGCCTAACTTTCTTGAGCCTATTAGACAAAATGTGCAACACAAGAAGTTGCACAGTGTGCTAAAAATAGCTCAAACCCAAAATTTGAAATATAGAGATCTCTAAAAAGTGAAAACATAATGATATACTCTAGACACTACAAAGCTCTAATAATTTTTTAGAATATGCAAAAAGCAATGATAATCTAGATCTAGTGCAAAGTAGACATTCAAACTCTATTTGAGAAATGATCCTAGAATCAAACTAGCAGAATAGGGACAATTTCCATGAATGAGAGATGAGCACAAGATTGCAAGACAAAAAATGGCTCAACACAATATGCGTTAACTGAAAACTCACAATACTTGAGTAATGAATGTAAGGTAAGTGGAGTACATGTAGATAAGAGAGGAGGCACATACAACCAATAAATGAGAAGTAACTCCAAGTGCTCGAAATAGGCAAGAGTTAGACTCATGGAAGATGTCATCTACCCACATAATGACCCACTCCTAACATTCCAAGTAAGATAAACAAATGTGTAGGCAAAATACAATTAACCTAAATAAAGGAAATTAAAAACCTACATTGATGTAAAAACTTTAAAATTTTGGGTGGCATGCCTATTTTATGTGATGACTAGGCAATGCACATGATAAGCTATAGGAAATATGACAAGTTTTTGTGGCATTAGTTTTTGAATTTTTCTATGCAGTAAGGCATGATTGTATTTGGTAGCAACATATATGTTAGGCATGTTGAATATGCTCATAGGCCAAGGAGTTCTTCCATTATGGGAGAGAAGTAGCAAGACATTTGGTCATAGTTTGTCAGGTTAGAGTAGTACTCCTCAAAATTACTATTGGCTAATGGGTTTGTGTTAGTGTAATGTCCCCTTCTCAGTAGTAATTAGTTCTGTTGCCTGTCAGCCTATTCCAAATTCTTGTAGGCTTGTCAGAGGTAAAATTAGGGTTTCCAGCTACTTGGAGGTTTCTTTGGTGTTTTTAGGGGTTTGCATGCAGTTGTTTTTGCATAGTGGTTTCTAGGTCTTTTTGGGTTTTTAGAGAGCTTTAGAATGATGTGACATGCGTTTGCATTTGAGGACTTTTCCGGACTTGCTATTTTTAGTAAGTTTCGATTGCTGCTCGGAATATGGTTAAAATGAGTTTGGAACCACTTACTATTTTTAGTAGTATGCTATTTTTAGTAAGTGCTATTTTTGGCAGTGCTTCGGTTGGCAGCAGTTTAGTAGTTCAGTGTAGTTCCCATTTTGGACAGAGCAGGTTGGGTGATATTGGCTTTCAACACTTTGGGGCTTGTTTTAGTAAATTGAGTTATTTAAGTCATTCAATATTTTATTATCATTTTGGCCCCTTGGCCTAGTGAAATGACTTAATAATGTTTTAAAAGGTGGTCTTGGAGTGGGATGTCACTCTTAAAATATTTTAATGATTTTAAAATATAATATTATTCGTCTAAGTGTGGGACGCTTAGGGAGATGGGAGAAAAGATGTTTTATTTGAAAATAATATTCAAATATGTTTGGTTTTCCATTCTTGGAGGGAAAAGAGGAATTCAAAGAGCCACCTCAAAAGTGCTATAAATATAGGCCTTTGCTCCATCATTTGGTATCCATTGTTATTGACAACGAAGTGTTGCTGAAATGATTTCAGGCCCTTGGCTTTGAGGAATGCATACCTCCTAGCAAATATCGATTTCGTGTTTGAAAGACAACACCTAGCTGATTGAGACTGTTTCTTCATCCAAAGGTTGCAGATTGAGCTTCACAGAGATTCAATTTGATGTGTTTTCTGATTTTGGTGTTGCTGGTTATGCTTGGCTAAAGCACATTTTTTTTACAGCTCTTAGTATGATTTTTATTTGCTTCTGGGTATTTGCTCCATGATTTCCTATGCACTAGGCGACCCTTCTTGACAAGTCTCATATTTTATTTCGAAGGCATTGAATTTCTAGAGAGGCCGCCCTTCTCCTTGGGCCACCCCTAGCCTGTTGCCTTGCTTTGGAATCCGTGCTGCTCCATTGTGTGCTGATTCATGGTGTTTATCTCATGTACATTGGGTGCCTTGCTCTCCTAGTTCATGTGCATTCAGTTTGAGGAAGTTTGGAGTGGTTTAGACAAAGTTCTATGCATTTTGGTATTTCTTTGGCTTGCTGGTTTGAGTTTTCAGATTCATTGTAGTTACATATCAGACTTGGTGTTTGTAGTTATTTGCTATATTTCCTTCGTATCTACATTCATAACTATAACAAGGAATATTGCAAATTGTTTGGTTGGATTAGTAGCTTATTTCATCATAATATCATTGTATCAGAGAGCATATTGCAACGCTGATTTCAGTACTACTGATTAGCTTTTACTTTCATCATTTAATATTTTGTATCTTCCACTACCGCTGAATAAATGGTTGAATGTTTACTTTCAGTATTTACTTGTAGCTATTGCTCCCGCTGAATAAGTGGTTGAGCTTTCATGGTCGGTTATCTGCCTACTTTACTTTTAGCATTTACTTTTTAGAATGGTCGGCTAGCCGCTTACAACATTGTACATTTCATTTCCAGTTTGTAGCTAACGATCCTCTCACACCATATGCTCTCACCTTGCCTTTATCGGGATCTTGGTGATCAGAAAGTGAAGGGTTCCCTTTCAGCTGGTTTTGATTATTGGGCTAACCTTAACGGGTGCATATTTGTATGTGAAAATTCAGAAAAAACTGAGGGGGTTATTTCACAGTTAGGCATCCACATTGACATGTACAATTGCACTTTTTGTTGGTGCAATGTTAGATATTTAAAACCAATGAGAAGGTAAGCTTTGTAGAGAGGATTTTGTTTGTGAAAGATAAACTTATGAACCCCTAGGAGTAAAAGACCTAGGAGATACTAAATTCTTTCTTTGTGTTGGCGTGACTACTAACACCTTTGGAGTGCAAGTTGGTACGGACAGCTATGCACATTGCGTAATGACTACTCTTCAAATTAGGAGGGGAAGCTCCCTCATATGCTGAAATATGTGGAAAAGAAAAGTAATCTAAATCCTATCTTTTTGTTCTCAGCTAGAAGAGGCACAAGGTTAAGAAAAACCACGAACGTTGCAGCTAAGGATTTTCTGGTTTTGTAGATCTCTATCTACAACTAAACTAAAGCTTTAATCTATCCAGTCTCTTCAAGTAAACAGAGCATGAGGAAATGGAGCAAGAATGTTTTATACGATAAACTTTAGGTACAGATTCACAACGTGAAGGCAAGGTGGCACAACTATTTGCTTGGCTGGGAAGAAGTTTATTAACACACATCGAACGATAAGCTTTAGGTACAGATTCACAACGTGAAGGCAAGGTGGCACATCCATTTGCATCATCTGAATAGGCTTATTAGAAATAAAACATAGAATAGCCAACTAGGACAACAAATTGCACAGGCGAAACACACATACAATAAACGATCAACTAGCCACTATATTTAACTAAGATAAGCAATCACCATAACAATAACATGAATGCCAGGTGGCACAACAATTCATCATCATAGTAAAAACTCGTGAATAGATATAGAATCAACAATATTATAGGAAAGGTGGGCACAACATATATTACTATCTCGTGCAAAAGTTAATTACAAATGAGAAAAAAGCTCTTATTTATAGACATTGAAAGGTGTAGGGAACCCTAAAATCACCTTGAGTCAATTGTAGTCTTGCAAGCATGCAAGATTTTATTGCTAAGCCCTAAATAAAGCAAACTATACAGTTAACTGGAAAGCTACCATCAGTTAACTGAAACATCTAATCTAAATGGACAATGTCCAAGCATGCATGTCCTTATTGAAAGCAGGTTAACTGAAAAGCTACCATCAGTTAATGAAAACCCTAAATGAAAGCCCAACTCTTGCGAAGATAATTCCAAGGAAGAGATGTGCATGCATGAAATCAGCAAGAAGAACTCAAGACTGAAAGTCGAGTTAACTGCTTCTCTTGACTCTATCCTTGAAACTAACTGCAGGTCCCAACTGGCATATCACTCTAGATCATCACGATCTAACATCTCATCCAGGAACTCGTCAATTGCCTTATCCTCTGGGAATTTGATGCTATCCACGATGATAATTTGCTTGCTCAACTCTCTATCACCATCCTTGATCTCTCCCATGCATATTTTGACCTCTTTAGTTGCCTTTCTGAAACTAGTTGTCATCACTGAGATGTGATTCAACTTGGCTGCCATAGGATCTCCTTCGAGATTATCACGAATCAGCCCCTCAAACTCAGCTTGTACTACATCAAGTTCAACATACATGTCATCCTCAAGATGATAACGGCATGGGATCTAAGTGACAAAGTTGCTGATGAGTTTGAGATCTCTAGTAACGCTCTCCTTGAGTGTATTCAACCTAACAAAGATTCTCTCGCATGTCTCCATCTTGAAAAGGTGTTGCTCTCTCCAAGTGAAGATTTTCTTCTTCTCTTCCTCTATCTCTAGAGTATCATATGCAACTGCTAATTGGGGTATGAGAATGCAATCCTTCACCATGCCTTCTGCTACTGTAATTTTGAGTTGCTGGATCTCCTAACGAAGTCCATGTGAATCACTCCTCAACTGATATAGCTCTGCGAGAAGATGCTGACCTATAACAATGAAGTTTTCAACCCAGTTGTCTAGAAGTTTACCATGATTGACTAACTGATCCAACTTCTGTTGTTCTGTATGTGTGCTTTGTGGAAAAATAGGTGCTCTACTCGGATTTCCATGAACAAGATCAAAGATATATTGTCGAAGTTGCTCAATTTCACCCTTAAGAAGCACTTTATCTTCTCCATCCTTCATGACGCGCTCTTCAAGATTATTTGTAACAATCTTGAGAAGGCTCATGTCTGTCTCTCGAGTGGTCCTACCAAGATTTGCTTTGACGAATGTGAAATCACCAACCTCAACCTCGTCCAGGATCTTACCCTCTAGTGGCGTAGCAACCTCTATGACAATCTATGATTTTGGAGTCTTCTCAATGTGTACTTGTTTCTTGATTTTCTTGTTCAACCTCCCTTGATAAGGGTTGCCAAACTCAGACAAATTAGGTGATATGAAGGCTCTCGCCTCTGTCTTCCCAAAGATCTCTTGAGCCAACAAGAATGAACAATATTATTAGCTTGAGTAGAGACTGTCCTTGATGTATCAACTTGTGGTGGGTCAATTGTCTCTGATGCTACTCAAATTGGTGTCTCCGGCTTTGAATCTATATCAATAGGATGCACATGTGGTGAACATGGTGAACTAGGAGGTGAAAGATGTGGCTCAGCCTGGATGATTGTCTCTACTGAAATCTCAGGCGCCTTTTCCATCTGTTTCTGCTTCCGCTTGCCAGTAGTCCTCCCCTTTGTGTTTTCACTGAGTCTAACCTCTTCAGGTGGCTTCAGAATAACCTTAACCCGAGGCCTTGACCTCGAAGTAGAAGGTAACAAAGAAAAACCCACTCGCGGCTCCGTGATTGGAACTAACTTACACCTTCGCTTACTCTCCAAGAACTACTTGCTTGTCTTGATAACTGATTTAGACATGTCCTCAATGGAAGTACCCTCCTTGGCGTACCAATCTGGTGAGCGAAGTGGTTGGCGAGCAACTTGATCTTTGACATATGAACTGAGTGGAACCTCTCCATCATCATCTGACAGACCCTCAACATCCTTAGATAATCAACAATTTGAGCAATAGTAAGTCTACAGTAGTGATGGGGACGGACTTCAAATTCGTCCTCGCAATTAGCCCAAAAATCTTCAAGTGCTGGCTTGTGTGCAATCCCTCGCTCTAACCGAGCTGCATATTGACCTAAAGGATCATGAGAACACCTCTCAATATGGTACTTGGGATTGAATTTCTCAAGCTTAGTCGTCATAAACTTGCAATCAGCCGTAGTCCTGCATTTGCAAATACCCCATCCAGAAGGAAAGGAAACTGCTGACTTATAGCGACTGTGAAGAAAAGAGTGAACATGTTGAGCTTGTCTGAGAAACTCCATGAAAAGGACTTTATCTGACGGGTACCTTAGTAACATTAGAGGCTCTCCGACGTATCCATAGACTCAGATATATGTGAAAGTGGGGAATTGAATGAACCAATTTGCCCAACTCTCCATTGCTGATTTGGCCTCTACTGAAATCCGGATGTGCATTTCATTGTTGAGATCCCTGGCCGTCTTCATGAAAAAGTGATCATTTACTGCCCTGAAATCCTGTTTAGCTTTAGAAAACTCCAACTAAGAGTAATATTCGTGAACATGCTGAACACCAAGAGTTCTGTTAGTCTTTAGGTGTCTAAAACTGCCTTGAGATGCAACTAAGTAGACCAAGTAAGACACCATGTGAAACTCATGGATCTTGAGGAATCCAATAATCTATTGATGAAGTCACTCGTTGATCAACATGGCCCAGTCAAAGTGCTCTATACCTTCAAGGATCCTAGAAATTATGTAAAACATCCATGGTCGGAAAATATTTGCCTCCTCCTAACCTGTAACCCGATTGAGTAGAGTTATCAAAACAACTTCATCCTTGAATTCACCATGACCAACCTTTTTAGGCATGTTAGTCTTCTGTATTTTCAACCATCTTTGAGCAACTTTCCTCTGTGAACACTCTTGATCTTCAAACCATATCTTCTCACAAGCCTCAATAATCATAGTGAAATTGTCTGAACGAGGAGGAATAGCAAAGCATTTTTCTATGTCCCTTGGGTTAAGGCTGTAGATGACTCTCCCATCAGCTGATCTGATTTGTCGTGTAGACGAATCATAATGCTTGATGCAAGCAAGAACAAACTCGAGATCAAAAGCCGTGATGGGAATAGACCCTGCTGCTAGCAACCCAGAACGCTCGAGATTCTTCAATGTATTGCTGGTAACACCCTCCAAAGTACTCAGATTTACCACCGGATAGATACAACCCAAGTCTGTGTTTGAAGTTTTCAAAAAGTCATGCATCAGGACCGATTTGATCTTATAATCTATGGGGTTGAACTGCATTTTGAAAATGAGGACTTTTGATTGTGAAGTTGGGTATGCTCGGACAACTTTCCGAAAAGGTTGAAAAAACTTTGGATTAGGCTAAAAATAGCTCGTGGCGGGAAAATTTTCTGGAATTTTTCTGAAATGTGGGTTTTGTACAAAATCAAATTCTAAGCAAACCCAAATCAATAAAAATTCGAAAAAGTGAGTTTTAGCTAGGCATGCAGAGATTTTTCAATCAAGAAAAGTAGGGGTTTTAGAGTTGACTTGAGGCAATTTTTCCCGAGAAAATATGGAACATGGGTTTTGTGCAGAACAAAATTCTAAGGCAACCCAAATAGTTCGATTTTGAAAAACGATGTGTTTTCGACCCACATGCAAAAAAATTCTCAGAAAAAAGCACAGAGCTTTAGAATAAAAGCTACGGGGCAATTTTCTTGAAAATATCTAAGACTTGGGTTTTGCTGTTGTCGCTGAAGTATGTGAACCCAAATGATCAAACTCTGAATGTTCTGCCGTTTTATTTGACATGCGAAGAATACCTAAGACGAGAATAGAAGAAATTAGACAAAAGATAGAAGTTTTTTTTAATTTTTTTTATTCTGCTTCTGTAGAAAATTGCCTATGCTTGACTGAGATTCGATGAAACTTGCATGCACTGAAAAATCTAACTCTAGAAAATTAATCTTCTAAACAATCTAGACTTGGCATTGAAAAATTGAACTCAAAGCACCTTCGAATCTTCAATTGCTCAAGAAATTCGCCTTTCATTGAACTCTGATATGAGAATAATGGTGACTTTAAAGACTTAAATAAATAAATTCAAGCTTAAAATCGTCCATCCTCGTGCAATAAGGTGCCACCTCTAAAAATATTAAATTTAATTCTGAATGGGCCTCAAAATATACGACCTCATTTGATTGGGACTTTAAAAAAGGCAGCTGAATGTTAAATTTACCCTAAAAGGGTGCCACCTTTAATTTATTTAGTTAACTCAACATGCAATTCAATTAACTGAACATGCATGCATAAAATCGTCCATTTTAAGCAATTAAAATATTCCCCTTTAAGTCGAATATTTAAATATTAAAATAATATTTAAATCCCACCTTTAATGGGCACAAGACATCTTGAGTTCAAAATTTCAACCATTGATTTTAGGTGTTTTTCTAGACTTGGTCATTTTTAATGAAAATTTGAACCTCTTCAGAGCTCTTGTTCAATCACTGACTCTAATTGACTAACACGCCCAATTGATTGGTTGACAGTTGCATTGCAGAGTAGGAGCAATTCTAACCCAATCACTCCTTGAGATTGCAATCCAGAAAACTAAGAATTGAATCTTCAAAAATCCAAGTGCCCTTTGCAAAAGCTGTGCTTTTCCTTAGTCATATTTTCATCAACTTCATCCCTTACGAAGGTAAACTTGACTCCCTCGTAACTTCTGCGCAACAAAGTTTCATGATTGGATAATTGGCTCACTGTGGAGTTGGCTCCATTCCTCACAACAGCTTCAAGACAACACTTCATCAAATTCCAACATTTGATAAGTCAAAATCAAGGGCGCCCTTGGCCTCCAAGGGTACTTTTTGTTCCAGAGAGCCATTTTTCCAACTGGCTAAAATACCACTAAATCTCTAGCTACAGGCTGACTACTCGTCTTTTGATTTGACAGAGGCATGCAACAAAAAGCTGGATGTAACATGGACAGGATGAACACCTGAGATCACCAAAAAGAAGACATTCAAGGCTCCAAAACCTTGGATGCCCCTGGCCTCCAGGGGCGCTTTTGCCTTCTCCTTGTCTTTCTGACCAAGATTTAACCTCGTGTTTGACCTCTGATCTCGACAATTCAGCAACTTAGATTCACCCACTGACGGATGCGTTGCGAAGCTTGATCAAATGTGAGACAAACATCGTAGGTGTCGTTTGGTCAAAAACCTTCATCTGATCCTTCAAAAAGATGGGTGCCCTTTGCAAAAGCTGCGCTTTTCCCTCCAATGTTAGTCATTTTTCATCCTCCTCATTTCTCACTGAATCTCCCGTATCAGGTGCTAGACATATCTTTTAGACTGGTTGGATTGCTCATTGCGAAGTTGACAGTATTCCTGACAAGCCTTCTTGAAAGTGACAAACCTCAAAACTGAAATATGGGCCTTCAAAATCTAGGGTGCCCCTAGCCAAGAGGGGCTTTGGTGCTCCAAAGCTAGAAATTTTTTATGATTTTCATCCCGGCAAAAAACAAAAAAAAACTCCTCTAAGAAAAAGCATTATTTTGCACTTATCTTGCCACAGATTCTCCATTTGAGCATTAGGCTTAGATTTCAGCATTTGGTCTCTGACCATCTGCCATTGACGACCTCAAAAATCCTAACTTTTCAACTGAAAAAGTGAAAACTACCTACTAGACTTAAACCGAGTTTTAACTGAAACTAGCTTCACCATTGTGATTGTGAAGCAAAATAAGCCAATCAAAACAATTTTTAGTCAATTTTGACAAGTTTCAATTTTTAGGGTTTCGGGGCTTGAAACAGGGGTGCAGAAAACCCTAATTTTCAATTTTTTCAAATTTCACCAGTGTCTTCAAGACATCAAACTAACACAAAGTGCATACTTGATTTGCCCAAAAACAGTGTTTAGACATCATTTCAACAAGGTTTAGACTCTTTTAAGCAAAATGGCAAAATGCCTTAATGAAGCAAAAAATTTGGTTTGGGTACAACACCGTGTACCAACTTTCTTATAAATTAGATGAATAAGCCTAAAATACAAAAATAATAGAAATAGCACTTGATTTGTTCTATCAACAATAAGGACTTTGAGGAGGGAATGGAAACATTGAAAGAGAAGTGCTTATTGGAAAAAAAAGGCCAAAATGGAATGGATTTATGTGCTTGATATTGGATGGATCTGTGATTGAAAATGTGTTGAGGGTACGGGAAGTGCTTTGTTATGAATTTGGGCATTGTTGAGTGCCTCTTTGTAACTTGGGCATTATTGCAGTGTATAGGAGGGGACTTTTGACTTCTTTGGCTATAGTTCTACAAATTTTTGGATTGTTCTGTCTTTATTTCTCGAGTCTCCTTCCACTTGCAAAGAGACCGAGTTTGCTTTAGCATATTTTTGAAAATTGGTTGTATCGACAAACTTTGTGTTTGGTGATGGTGGTGTGTGCAACAATGGTGATTATACAAACAAAAACAAACCCTAGAAGATAGATCTACCACAAGTGGTGTGTGTTTGTGATGGGGTCAACAAGGAGATGAGAAGGTGATCACAATAGAATGTGCAAGAGGGTTAAGACTTTAGATCTAAGGGTGATGGCAATAAATGGTTTATGTAGATTTAGGATGTCTATGGGAGAGGAAATGGGTTTCTAATGGGTCACAAATGAGGAGGTGGAGTGGTTAGGTTTGATAGTTACAAGCTTTGGACTATTTCTAAATTTGTTGGGGGCCACATGCTGACTACGCATTTGTATTCCTTTTTGCTGGGAGTGCCCTTTGTTTACTACAATTGTCTTTATGTGGGCATTACTGTTGATGTGGGGTCCACAAAAGGGAGTCTGACACAAAAGTTGAGACTTAATAGAACCTTCCAGTTTGTTGGACCCACTGAATATCCCCTTGACGTGGGGTGAAATAAACTAAAAATTTCATTATCTCTTTTCGGTGGTGCATTCTTATTTGTTGGGGTCCACACTTGCTGGATAAGATTCCTTTCTATCATGAGACTTACATATCTTGCCAAGCGCTGCATAAAGATTCTATTAGCTAGATGGTTACAAACTTGACTGGCAGTTACATTGGTTAGCGGCAATAAGAATATTCCCGAATATATGACCTCAAAACTGTCTTGGCACTTCCTTCGACTGTTATAGATGTCAGTCTGTAATTGTTAGTCAATTACTACAGTAGTTACAGATCTTATGACTGGCATTTCCCTTCATACCTAGCCTCTTAGTGAGGTCATGGGCAATTTCTGGGCACTTGATCTTAGTGGATATTCATTATCCCTGGTTGGCAGTTGTTGGCAATTACATTGCCGCCTTCTTTTCCAGCTGTTGCTCCTTCTGTCAGGCCCTATTTCTTGCACTTATACTTTAACATACCAATTTAGTGAGATGACAGTTACCTTGGCTTGTGGTTTTGCCTATTTTGGTGCTTCATGCTTATAAAAACTGAGGCCTATGTTTGTAGAAAGATAGAGGGAGTCTAGTGGAGAAGGGATGAAGTATCATCTTTCTCCTTGGCTTAAGATAGAAGATAAGAGAATGTAAGAGAAGGGTGTATTGATGTAACCCTGTGTGTGAAGGTAGAATTGTTTTGTTCTGTTGACTGGATATTAATCCTGCAGTTTGTGGTAATTGATTGAGAGGAAAAATCAGAGACGAGTGTAAGTAGAATGTAAGTCCCCTGTTGTTGGACTGCATCCCTAAATAGGTGAGTTGATAATTTGAATTTTGAATGATGAGGAAAGTTTTTTGTTATTATTTCTGTAACATGTGTTAAGCTAGGTATAAGTTCTTGCCATGTCTAATTTAATTAGTGGCTATGAGTGATTGTGCATGTGGCTGCTAGGATTAACTGTCCTTGACTAGGCGCCTGATCTTGGATTGCATCAAGTGGTATCAGAGCAATTCACTTGTTGGGATGTGTTTGAGATTGCATTAATTGCATGAAATGATTTGACTAAGACCGTTTTGGCTGGTAGGTGTCCTGGAGGGCTCTAGTAGATTTGTTGCAGATATTCGTGACTGCAGAGGGCTGTTAGGAGGCACAAGTGTACCAAAAAGGGCTTTGTTGCCGAATGTGAGTTGATTACTCTAGTGAGTTTGTTGTATGCATAAGGCCTGTAACTTTAGACAATTGTATGTGTGTGAAGATATCTTTGAGAAAGGGGATGAGGATGGTCTTAAAGAGGTCAGTTGCAGGGATTTATGGTGTAATACCAAGAGAAGAATTTTTTGAGAAGATGATGGAAATGCATTTGAGATTGAAAAGATTGGAGGCTAAGCAACATGGAAGAGTAGTTGTAGATGTGATCGGGAATGATGACCAATGTTACATTAGTGGCATGGAAGAAAATGAAACTGTATGAGTTGTTGAAACTGAGGAGAAAATCTTTGAGAAGATGATGGGCATCCATTTGAGATAGAAAAGTTTGGAGGCCAAGAAACATGGAAGAGTTGTTGACATGACCGAGAAGGACGAAGAATGTCATATAGTTGGCATGACAAAAGAAAAGAATGTGATTGCAGTTGAAACATGTCTTTCCAAAGGCAGGGATGTGTTGGTGGATGGGGTTGTAGTGGAGGAGAAATGTAATGATGAAAGCCTTGTTTTGTTTGTGAATATGGAGGAAGGTAAAGGCAGAAAAGAGAAAGTCCTCATGCTAGATGCTAATGCAGAGGAGAAAACTGTGGTGGTGATAGAACTTCAAGAAGCACAAGTTGTAGAAGATAAAAGTGTTGCTATGGAAGTTCCTTTGGAGGTAGTGGCTAATTTGAGAGCTGAAATGGTGGCTTCTGAAGGCTGTGTGTTTGATCATGAGGATGGCAACAGGAATCTCCCACTTGAAGAGGAGATAAAGAAGATTGAAGAGTTGTGTAGTTTGTGTGAATCTTTATATGAAGATTTTATTGTTGTGGAGGATAATGAAGAAGAGAGTGGCAACAAAGATCAATTGGTGCAAGTTGTTGAACTGAAAGAACAAAGTGCTACAGAAGAAGAGTCTTTAGAAGAAGTAGTGAATTTGAAAGTGGAAGTGGTGGCTTGTGAAGGCCTTGCAGTTGATAGAAAAGCACATGAAGGTGTAGAGAATCTCTTGTATGAAGAGGAGAATGTGGTTGTAGCAATGGTGGATAAACTTGGTGGTGTGTAAAGTGCAGACGAGTGTGCTAGTGAAGTAGTAAATACTAAATACAGAAAAAAGAAGTGGGCGAAGGGCTGGTGATGGAAATTTCTGATTTCCATAATGCTGTTAATGCTGATTTATGTGTAGATAAAGTAGTGAGCACAGAAAAAGAAGCAGATGAAAAGATGCTGAAAAAATTTCTGATCTACATTATGTTGTTACTGCTGATAAAGTGGGGAGTACAAAAGAAGAAGAGTAGATAGTGATGATAGTTTAAGCTATTTATTCTTTGTGGAGGTGGGCGGACAACAATGGGTTGAATCCCATGAAAGATGATTTGGGTGTAGGAGAAGATGACCTTTGGTGGAGGTGGATGGACAATGGTGGGTTGAATCTCATGAAAGATGATTGGACTATAGAATAAAATGACCTTTGCTGGAGATGAATGGATAGTGGTGGGTTGAATCCCATGAAAAGCAGAAGAAGATGGTGGAGAAGAAAAATAAGGAGGAGGTTAGTCTGTGGTGGACAAAAGTCCACAAGAGGCATGAAGATGATGAGCAACTTTGGCAGAAGGAGATGAGAGTTGTCCTAGCTAACTGCTTGAAGAAGCAAAGGAAGAAATATTTTGAGATACGTATTTAGTAGTGGAGCTTGTTGTGGATTGTGTGCTTTCCGAAATGGTGGTTCTATCACTTAGCTCTAATTTGTGAACTATGTTCACAAACTTCTTACATGACATGTCTAATGCAAGACGTTTTGATCCTACATTGCCCAAAAAAAGATATGGCAGTATGATTTTCACTTTTGTTCTAAATTTTGGTCTATGCTTTTCAAGTTGTCCTTCTCAGTATGTCTTTTTGGCTGAAGACCTTGTGGGAGCCACATAAGGCCTAGCTGGATGAAATCCCACTTTATTTCCTCAGATCACTCACCCCTTAGAAAATGACAAAATAGGTGGAGCAGTTGGGTTTGATGGTCAAAATTTATGGACTATTCTAAATTTGTTAGGGCCTACATGTTGACTGGGCATTTGTATTCCTCTGAGCTTTTGTATTTCTTTCTGCTGGGAACTGCCTCTTCCTTACTATGGTTGTATTGAGCATTACTGTTCATGTGGGGTCCACAAAAGGAAGCTGGACACAAAAGTTAAGCCATATTAGAACCTGCAATTTGCTGGGACCCACTGAATAACTAAAATTTCATTCATCTCTTCTAGGCACTGCATTCTTATTTGCTGGAGCTCATGCTTGCTGGATTAGATTCCTTCCTTTCATGGGACCCACATATCCCCCCAAGCTGCATAAAGATTCCTATTGGCTGGATGGTTACAACCTTGATTGGTGATTCATATGCTTCTGGGTTGTTCTGACTGGCAGTTACATTGGCTGGCGGCAGCAAGAATATTCCTAAATGTAGGATCTCAAAACTGGTGCTGCTCTTCCTTTGACTGTTACAAACGTCTGACCACAACTGTCAGTAAATTGCTACAGCAGTTACAAATCTTATGACTGGCGTTTCCCTATATACTTAGCCTCTTATTGAGGTTGTGGGTAAGTGCTGGGCACTTGATCTTGGTGGATATGCATTAACCCTGACAGGTGGCTGTTGGCAGTCACATTGCTGCCTCCTTTTGCAGCTGCTTCTCCTCGTGACAGGCTCTTTTTCTTGCACTTATACCTGAACATACCAATTTAGTGGGATGACAGTTACCCTATCTGGTTGTTTGGCACATAGAAGCATAAATATGCAAAAAATCCTGATTAATCCCGATTTTTAGAAAATCTGTAGGCTGGACGATTTTTTCCCCGATTTAAAAAAAAAAATCATTGACCTCTTGGTCAACAATTTTTTCCCGTTTCAAACTGCAAAATCGCCAAAAACACATGTTCAAAACCTGCAAAAAAACGCGAATAAAATTGTGCTGATTTTCAAGTGAAAAAAAAAACCATGAGATTCTAGCTTGTTGCTTACTATTATGCTTTAATAGATTTTTTCCAAGCATCCATAGCTTTTTCGAAAGCACCTGTTTTAGACTTTTAGCCATAGCAGCAAGACAGTGAACTGTTTGATAAAATGCTTTGGTAGACATGTATGAAAAATGTGGTAGCATAGACAAGGCAGTGGACTGTTTGAAAAATATGCCTCAAAGAAATGCGGTCTCATGGTGATGGAATGCCATGACAAGCAAATTGCTATGGATTGTTATGGCATTCTATCACCGTAGACCACATTTCTTTGAGCCATTTTTTCAAACAGCTCACTGCCTTGTCTATGCTATTACTTACTATTATGCTTTGATAGATTTTTTCCAAGTATCCATAGCTTGTTCAAAAGCACCTGTTTTAGGCTTTTAGCCATAGCAGCAAGACAGTGAACTGTTTGATAAAATGCTTTGGTAGACATGTATGAAAAATGTGGTAGCATAGACAAGGCATTGAACTGTTTGAAAAAATGCCTCAAAGAAATATGGTCTCATGGTGTGATGGATTGTCATGGCATTCCATCACCATGAGACCACATTTCTGTGAGCCATTTTTTCAAACAGTTCACTGCCTTGTGTATGCTATTGCTTACTATTATGCTTTGATAGATTTTTTCCAAGCATCCATAGCTTGTTCAAAAGCACCTGCTTTTAGGCTTTTAGCCATAGTAGCAAGACAGTGAACTGTTTGATAAAATGCTTTGGTAGACATGTATGAAAAATGTGGTAGCATGGACAAGGCATTGAACTGTTTGAAAAAATGCCTCAAAGAAATGTGGTCTCATGGTGAAAAATGTGGTAGCATAGACAAGGCATTGAACTGTTTGAAAAAATTACTATGGATTGCCGTGTCATTCCGTTACCATGAGACCCCATTTCTTTGAGGCATTTTTTCAAATAGTTCAATGCCTTGTGTATGGCTTGTCATGGCATTCCATCACCATGAGACCACATTTCTTTGAGGCATTTTTTCAAACAGTTCACTGCCTTATCTATTCTATTGCTTACTATTATGGTTTGATAGATTATTTCCAAGCATCCATAGCTTGTTCGAAAGCACCTATTTTAGGCTTTAGCCTTGCCGTGTTTTGATAGATTATTTCCAAACATCCATAGCTTGTTCGAAAGCACCTGTTTTAGGCTTTTAGCCATAGCAGCAAGGTAGTGAATT
Organism: Sequoia sempervirens; assembly: GCA_007258455.2. Taxonomy (NCBI): domain Eukaryota; kingdom Viridiplantae; phylum Streptophyta; class Pinopsida; order Cupressales; family Cupressaceae; genus Sequoia; species Sequoia sempervirens. The sequence continues at coordinate 351,337,507 of VDFB02000015.1, read as the reverse complement.
GTTTGATAAAATGCTTTGGTAGACGTGTATGAAAAATGTGGTAGCATAGACAAGGCAGTGAACTGTTTGAAAAAATGCCTCAAAGAAATATGGTCTCATGGAATGCCATGACAAGCAAATGCAATTGGCAGCTGCTCCTACTTATTAATTATGCAATGTGAAGTAACTGCATAACTGCTTAGGTTGACTTTGTAAAAAACTATATTGTAATTGAAATTTTGTCATCTATCAGCTTCTAGTTATTAGTTATGTTATGTGAAGTAATGCTTTGAGTTTGAAAGATGTGCAATGCAATGTAATCAGCGATATGAATATAAACTACAAAAATCGATTTTCTACAATTCATTAGTTAAACTCTTTATTTTATTAATTATTTGTTCTCTATATCTCTATGCTATGGAAATGCCTTTCAATTTCAAAAAAAAGAAAAGTTTTTATCTCTTGTACAATTTTTCACCTTTTTTTTTTAAATCCGATTTTTTGCCCAAAAGATTTTTGCTACTATGGACTTTGGCCTATTCTGGGACCTGATGCTTGTAAAAAATGAGGCCTATAGATAGCTAAATTACATATATATTAGCTAAATTAGCATGATGTTTGCCAATGATGGGATTTTCTAAGTATCCAACATGGTAGAACACTCTTAAACATTGGATATGCCAACAAAGAAGATTTTGAATGGTCTTTTACATGGTTTGTATTGTGAGGGTCACAGTGCTGGATTTGAATTCATGACAAGTATTGTAACAACCTCCCAATTAATCACTAATATAATATGGATATTAGGGAATAATATAAGAATAACCTAGAGTTGGGTCAAACACTTGACTACAATCTTTCTTTTCAAAACCTATAAATGAGTCTACATCCTCCAAGATAGTGAGAGTCTATAAGAACCCTTACAGGTTTAAACTGAATTTTTCCCTTCGCTGGTCTGAAAAAGTCTGATTTGCTTTGTTCACAAAGCACTTAAGCTCTTTAACTTTTGTTTTCAACAAGGGTTTATTATCTCATGGAGATTGAAAGGTTCTAAGCATAAATAACAAGAAATGAATTTGAACATAGATTTTAGGCAATCAAACAAGTCACATAAACATAGATGAACATACCCAGCAGTGATGGCTTATCTTCTTATTTGATTTGAAAGCTGATTACAAATAGAGAGGGCTGGAAAGTACAGTCAGTTATGTCTGATTTGAATTTCAGACCTTCAATTACATCCACTTGTGCTTAAACACAAGTCCAAACTCTAGCCATATGAATAGAAGATGAAGCTATATGAAATATGGATGATACGCCTAGCTGGAAATGACTGACATGCCACTGCAGCAGCCCACTGGAGGTTGTAAACGCCAATAATCCTCAGATCTGAAAATGAAATCAACTTGATGACTGATATTACAAAAATCTGATTATGCATGAAAGCTGGAAATTGCCAAAGATGCCCTCCTTTGCCAAGCGAACCACTTGAAAACCTTCTTCTAGCAAATACTGATGAAAGTGTTTCAAAACAAGATCCAAATCTGCAAATGAAACTTCATTAAAGCACTCGGGTTAAGCTCTATGATGAACTCCGTTTGAATTCATCTCTCATGGTGGAATGGGGTCATCACCATACCATTGTATTCAAGGGAAGCACCACCTTGAATTGACTGAAAATTACTTTCAGTCAAGAGACAACTCTCTCCAAAATGACTTAACAAAATGGCAATACCAGAAACATAACATCTCTTAGCCTTCCAAGCCTTCTTAAATAAAGCTCCAAGTCAAAACCACCCTTAGAAGAGAATTTGATTTGGTCTCCAAATATATATTAAAATATCCAATACCTTCTCTCCTAAGGCACTAGACCTCCCTTGAGAAGATCTGATTAACTTGGAATATTATAATACTTTAGTTTGGAAGCTTCCATGAGCCACCCTTATCCAAGGATCTAATTTTATTCATTAAAATATTCCTTGCTTCTTCACCAGCGCACCTAAGCCGTCTTTATCCAAGGATCTGATTTTATTTATTAAAATATTGGTTGCCTTCTCCCTTAATTCTCCTAAACTGCCCTAGGAGAAAGAATTGACCTCCTTGTTTGCTTTGACTTGCAAGTGGACCACGAGATATTAATAAAATATGATCAACATAATGCTTTATTTTTTGTTAAGGATAATTTCTCTCCAAAATTTATGATACTCATGGCCAATATCATTCCCTTATCTCGCCATCTAACCCACGAGAATGCTGGATGGGCTAGAATCAAGTCATCAAAATGTCACTTTGAGAATGGGGACATTACAGTCCTCCCTTCTTGGGATTGCTTGCCCTCAAGCAATCGCCATACAACCTGCTGCTCCACTCTAATTGGAATGCCAATATACCATAATCCGTGAAGCAACATAATGGAATCCATGTGAAATGATGCACCCAACCAATCAATACTTGTATCCCAAATCAATCTATCCAACCTGCTATAAAAGATGCAACTGGAATCTCTCACAAAGTCACCATGAAACACCCATCCATTATGGTAGACCAGTAAGAAGAAGTGAAATTGAATTCTCATATGCATATAAACCAATCCATAAGGCCACCAAATGCTGTTGTGTTGACTCAAACCAGCATTAAGACCAATGCCAATGGTGTCATCATACCCATGTATAAGCAGATAATTCATCTCATATGCGATATCCATCAAATAGATATGCCTCCACACACTCCCAAGCAACTGAATAGTTGATGTACCCCATGTCAAATCTGAATGTGCAATGGAAGCCCAAGTAGGACATCCACTAACCAATAAAGAATCTAAAAAGATTAAGTCACCAATCAACAACTAGATTGCTGCCATATCATAAGAGATCAGTGATATAACCAAAGATGGTTATGGATGTCTTCATTACAAACTAAGGCAGCTCTTGAGTGGCTGATCCACTATGAGTGTCATCAGTATAGTCAACAACACTATCAAGTAAATGACCAACGTCAATTGAAGATTCTGAATTATCCTCATCTATCCATGTGTCAAAACATGTAGGCATTCTCCTATCCTGTACCATCATGCTTGAAGTCTTTACTAAACCATCCAAATGATAGGTCTCATCAATCTCATCACTACAAACATATGAACAACATGAGTTTTTTGATTCATATAAATTTATTTGTTCATTGTGTTTGGCTGTCATAAGAGGCTTGTTCATGACATGATCAACCTTATTAACATCATTCTTTAGAAAAAAAGATCTAAGATAAGCCTCCCTTTGTTGTCTTGTTTGTTCTATGTGGTGAACTTGTTCTTTGACTTGTAGTAGATGCTGTTTTGCATGGGCAGCCACTAACTTAGCCTCCTTGGCCCTTTGTGACCATATATCGCACAAAATTTGTGTCTTTTCCACATCCTCCCAAGTCTGATATAAAAAATCAGATTTCTTATGATTTGAATTCATCCCACAAATCTCATTTTCAACACCCAATTCTTGAGTGCCATCTATAGAAGACTCCATGTCATTATCATCCAAAGATGTTAGCATGTCTATTCCATGAGAATGTAAAACCATAGGACTGCTGTCCTCAAACAAATCATGTATAATGCCATACCAATCCATAAACTTGTCATTCATTTCAATATTCAAATGCTTACTATCAAGTGCCGGTTCAATACAACTCTCTTTATATGCATAATGTATACCTTCATGAAGCCAATCATGACCCAAAGCTATCATTGGTTTGGCTGCTATTTGAAGAGGCAAAGTATATTTGAGAGCTTTCATGATAATGTGTTTCCCATCATGTATGAAGCTCAACTCCATTACTTGTAAATCTTGGATGAACATTTGTAAAGAATGTAGCCACTGCATACCAAGTATAATTTCATTGTCCTTCAAATCACGTACATAAAAGTCATCACAAAGAGTATAGTCACCAAAGATAATGCTAAGCTTACTTTATTTTTGCAAAGAATAGTAAGTCCACCTACTATAGTCACATTAAAGCCTTCAAAATCATCACAATGCAAACCTTTTTTCTTCACCAAACCTTCATCAATGTAGTTATGTGTAGCTCCACTATCAAATAGTGCCAAAGCTTTGTAACCAAACAAAATGCCTTCAAAGATAAAAGGATTGTACCTTGGAGCTCCTAAAAGATAAGAAATCCTAGAACTTTTGTTACCATCATTTATTGGTTCTAGTGTTGGCTGTTTATGATCATGCTCTTCCTCACTCTCTGAATCCGTATTAGGGATCCCATCATCATCAGATACAACTTCTATAAGATGTGCCATACTTTTCCCAAGGCATCTATGACTAGGCTCCCATGGTTGTTTGCAAGTAAAACACAACTTCTTTCTCTTGAGCTCATTCCTCGTTTCAAAATCTAGCATAGGTTGCGTAGACTTGGACTGATTTGGTTTTCCCGCATTTGCCTTGTGTTCTGACTTATTATCTTTGGGGTTCTTCTTTTGACTTTGAACTAGAGTGGGGTAAGTGTCTAGGCTAGTGCAAGCTCTATTGCATCATCCGGTGTCTTAGGCTTGTGATCCTTGACCAAGCTTCGTAACTTGTCACTTAATCCCTCTACAAAAAGCATGGCAACCCTTTTCTCGGGCATCTCAGGAACCATAACAACAATCTTCTAAAACTCATTGATATAGGAATCCACTCTACCATCCTATCTCAACTGTGCCAAAACTCTGTAGTAAACCTCTATGTCCTTCCTGTCAAATTTGGCAATGAGTTTGAGAGCGAACTCGTCATAGGAGGTAATCATGTCATGCCTTTGTGACACAAGTCCATGGTGCCACCAATCATAAGCCACACCCTCCAAGTGCATAGTAGCAAACTGTATAGCCTTTTCTTCACTCATTGGCTTGAGCGTAAGAAAGGTGTCAAGCTTATGTATTCAGGCACGTGCACTCATCCTACCGCTGCCATCAAAATTAGGTAGGGGAATTTTGTTCAATGCATCCTTGTATTTTTTGGCTTCCTTTTGGGACGACTTCTCTTTTTTGTTCTTTCTCTTGTTCTTTTGATTCATAAACTGGTTCAAATTTATGGCTGATCGAATCGCCTTAGGAAGAGCACGGTACTCATCATATGCTACCATGATATCATCGGAGGCTTGTGTAGCTTCTTCTTCTTCTTCTTCTTTTGAAGGTAACTCCTCTCATGTAGGAGTAAAGTTGGGTCGAATAGGTCTATCTAAAGTGGCTTCAAATTGTCTCCCTGCATTACTTCTTCCACTACTTTCACTACGTGCCCTTCTAGACCTTGAATGATCCATCCTCAACTGTCCCACAGGTACAATCAAGTTATCTTGTAACTGCTAGAGCACTTGTTGTTGCTGTTGTGCAAATGTTTGTAGAAAATCATCAATATTTTCTCTTCTAGGACTGCCCATTTTTGTAGATGAACTTGTTGATTGATTATGCTCTTCCTATTGTGCTCTTCTTTTGGTGTAATACTTGTGTGGCCCAACTTCGAAAGGCTGCATAACCCCAAGGCTGGCAAGATCTTGGCTCTGATACCACTGTAAGAACCCTTACAGGTTCAAACTAAATTTTTCCCTTCGCTGGTCTGAAATTGTCTAATTTGCTTTGCTCGCAAAGCACTTAAGCTCTGTAACTTTTCTTTTCAACAAGGGTTTATTAGCTCATGGAGATTGAAAGGTTCCAAGCATAAATAACAAGAAATGCATTTGAACATAGATTTTAGGCAATCAAACAAGTCACATAAACATAGATGAACATACCCAACAGTGATAACTTATCTTCTTATTTGATTTGAAAGCTGATTACAAATAGAGAGGGCTAGGAAGTACAGTCAGTTAAGTCATTTGAATTTCAGACCTTCAATTACATCCACTTGTGCCTAAACACAAGTCCAAACCCTAGCCGTATGAATGGAAGATGAAGCTATATGAAATATGGATGATATGCCCAGCTGGAAATGACTGACATGCCATTGTAGCAGCCCACTGGAGGTTGTAGACGCCAATAATCGTCAGATCTGAAAATGAAATCAACTTGATGATTGATGTTACAAAAATCTGATTATGCATGAAAGCTGGAAGTTGCCAAAGATGCCCTACTTTGCCAAGCGAACCACTTGAAAACCTTCTTCTAGCAAATATTGATGAAAGTGTTACAAAACAAAATCCAAATCTGCAAATGAAACTTCATTAAAGCACTCTGGTTAAGCTCTATGATGAACTCCATTTGAATTCATCTCTCATGGTGGAATGGGGTCATCACCATACCACTGTATTCAAGGGAGCACCACCTTGAATCGACTTAAAATTACTTTCAGTCAATAGACAACTCTCTCCAAAATGACTTAACAGAATAGCAATACCAAAAACATAACATCTCTTAGCCTTCCAAGCCTTCTTAAATAAGGCTCCAAGTCAAAACTACCCTTAGAAGAGAATCTGATTCGGTCTCCAAATATATATTAAAATATCCAATGCCTTCTCTCCTAAGGCACTAGACTTCCCTTGAGAAGATCTGATTGACTCGGAATATTATAATACTTTAGTTTGGAAGCTTCCATGAGCTGCCCTTATCTAAGGATCTAATTTTATTCATTAAAATATTCCTTACCTTTTTTACCAAGGCACCTAAGCTGTCCTTATCCAAGGATCTGATTTTTAAAATATTGGTTGCCTTCTCCCTTAAGTCTCCTAAACCGCCCTAGGAGAGAGAATTGACCTCCTTGTTTTCTTTGACTTGCAAGTGGACCATGAGATATTAATAAAATATGATCAACATAGTGCTTTTGTTTTTGTTAAGGATAATTCCTCTCCAAAATTTATGATTCTCATGGCCAATATCATTCCCTTATCTCACCATCTAACCCACGGGAATGCTGGATGGGCTGCACTCAAGTCATCAAAATGTTACTCTGAGAATGGGGATATTACAGAATCTATGCATAATACTTTATCATAACTACACAACTTGATTTTTTTTATGACTAGATGTAAATAGTAAATACACACACCCCAAAACCATAATGACACATGCAACAATTTAATTATTTTAGCCATGCTCTTCCAAGAATAATTTCAGAATTATAAATGACAACACAAGAAAAGAAGAAGAGTCATCTACTCCTTCAATTGTAATGCACAAGATACATAATATATCAACATTTGTATTACAGAACCTCTACCATTCCTTTTCCATGAAGCAAGAGAGAGAGAGAGAGAGTATCATCAAGGTGATATCCACCCTGCCATGAAGCATTAGCTTCCTTGTGCTACTCCATTGGAGGAGCCCAATCCCCCACATAGGTTCTAACAATATATAGCTAATATGCATGATGGAATCCATTTCTCTATGTGATTCATTGGCATTTAGCATACCTATATGCTCATACATCACATATCCAATACAGTTATTTAAAACATATCATGGGGAATGACAACAAATCCGCTGAGGTAACATACTTATGCATATAAATCAATTAAATTCAATGTCTACTGTAAATTTTAAAGATCAGATTTAATGCACAGGAAATTAATTCGAAATCAGACAATAACACAGCAGATACCCTGGGAAACCCTCCTCTTGAGGGAGAAAAACCCAGCAACAAAGATCTCTCTTATATATATGAATAGTGGCAATAACTCTCTTTACAATGAGGCCAATCACAAGGCCAATCTTCAGCACATCCACAAGATGCAGTGGCAGATAATAATCTGCACCTCCCTAATATCTATCTCTGCCCTTGAATAAATTAGCAATCTGTCCTTGATGAAATTCGCACTTGAATGAATCGAATTTTTCTTCAAACTTGATGATTACAAATGAGAAAGTGATCTCTTATTTATACATCTTGAAGAGACGCCTCCTTTTATTTAATACAAGTCGGCCAGAATAAAGGTATATCCAATAAAAGATAAATCGCGCCAAGAGGAGGAGGTCGGCCTTTAATACAAAAGATGTGCCTTTACATTTAATGATTATTTGCTTTAAGAAATAGAAGTGACACATAATAATTACGCCTCTTGAGATCTTATAAATTAAATAGCTTATAGCTATCATTTAATTTATTTGCCAAGGAAGATAGCTGGAGTATTATATCGATGTTGCATGATATCATTAACATCTACAACCTAGAATGTCCCAATCATCTCACTATTATGCCTTGACATTCTATAAGGTGGGTAAGACAGTAACCTGAAGACAAAGCCTATATTGGCATTAGTCAATAATGTAATTCTAAAGTAATGACATTTATTAAACAGTACCACATGTTCCCTAAATATACTTATTACTACACAATTTAGGAACTCAAGCTCTTACTTCCTAATTGGTAAGTTGCATACTTAAGCCATATAAACCAATTGACAATTTTAATTTGCATTTTGCAGCAGAAAGGACAGTTATTGAAATAGTCATATCTTTCATGCCCCTTGGACAAAATAAAAAAGTTCAATATATTCTAGAAAGGAGAAAGAACAAAGGACAAAACCCAGAAATGGTTTTCTAGGAATCCTGACCATTTAACAGCAGTTTTATCTGCAATACAACTCACTAGATTCATATCAGAACAACAGTTTGAGGGAAAATGACAATTTTAACTTTGAATATTTATAACTACCTTCATATAGATGTTTCAATTAAGTAAACTTAGTCTTAAAGACCTATTGTTTCTCCAATTCAATTCCAGACATGGTACTTTCCCTCCTAACTACAACTTGTCACATTCCAAACTATTATGTCTTGTAGACAATAAGCCATAAAGTTTCCCATAATCAAACCACTTCTCTTTCCCAATTGTAAAACCCTCAGTACTTTTTTTGCCTTACGGACCATTCATGGTACACAATCTTTCCAAACCGATAGCATTTCTATAGAATAGATACATAACAATCACTCTATCGCTGAATGTATACAAAATGATGTGAACTTTTGCTCACTGTTTAAATACAAAGGAATATTATTAATTTCATACAAAAGAATATTATTAATTTCATGGAGATCAAGATCAATGTAACATCAATGTAATGTCCCCATTTTGGCCATACACTCTTCTTTTGGATTTAGCCTATTTCCGGAAATCCGTAGGCTAAGCTGAAGTATAAAACTAGGGTTTCCTCTTTCAGATATTGCTCAGTTGGCGTTCAGAGGATGTTGTGCAGACTTACTATTTATAGCAGTTTGCTATTTTTAGCAAGTCTATCTTTTGGCAGTATCTATCTAGCAGCAATTCAATCCTTTGTAGTTCAGTGTTCAGTTTGGCTTTCTGATGATTTTGAAGTTAACTTACTATTTTTAGCATTTACTATTTTTAGTAAGTTCATTTTTGGCAGAAGCATCATCATCAACTTGGTTCAGTTTGGCATTTGTCAGTTTGCTATTTTTAGCAATTCATTAGTTGCAGCTTGGGCAGTGTATTTGGTTATCTCCTTGGACTGAGTTTTAGACTTAGTCAATTTTCATGTCTTGAAGTTGTACCCCATGCCTAGGCTTGATGACTTCAAGTTGTTTTAAAGAAGGGGACATAAAGGGGTCAAGTGAGCATTTAATTATTTAATAAATGCTTTTTTTTGCAATATAAAATGGATGCCTAAAAGGGAAGTTGAATGATATTTTATTATTTCAAAAAGTAAAAAGGCAAAAAGGTGGCGTCCCTTTTGGAAGTTGAATTGATTCAACTTCTTGGAATTTGAAGAGTTCTTGTTGCTTCATTTGCCAACTAAAGCTTATATATTGCTGCTGTTTGAAGAGCTGATTATCAAATGTTTATGCTAATGTTATGCTGTCGAAATGACAACTTGTTTAATACTTCGAGGGATGCTTACCTCCTAGTTCCAATCCAATTTCGTGTTTGAAATACAACACCTAGTTGGTCATTTGCTGCTTCTCAAATCAGACTAGCAGATTGAGCTCAATAGTTGAAGATTTTGATGAAATTTCCAGTTTTGAAGTTGCTGATACAGTCATAGCTGAAGGTGGTTTTTGCATACAGCTTTTGGTATGAATTTATTTTGGTTATGGGTATTTGATCATTGCATTTCTATGATAGTGGCGACCATATTTGGAGGTTTTCAGATTTTAATTCCAAGTTTCTGATTTTTCCAAGAGAAATCGCCCCTCTACAGGGCCGTACCATCTCATGAGTGCTTTGGGATTCGTGCAAGAATAATATCTTGAGTTTTGATGCAGTTTTGTAGTTTGAGTTTGGGCGCCATCCTCCTAGAAGGTCTTTGCAAAACATTCCAGCTTATTCGGAGGTATTTAGAAGGAGCTGTGATCATTTTTATGAGTTTGCTGTTTGCTGATAGACATTTCCAGATTGCAGATTTTTATATCAGACTTGTTAGTTTTTGATATAATGTTGGTTTGAGCTTCAATTCTTCATCTTATATCATTGTAAATGTTAGAGGAAGTGATACTCTAACTGTTTAATGTTTTTGGAAGATTATCTATTCTATTTGCAGCTGTTCTTATTCTTTGTAAAACTAGTTAGTAGTACTAACAGCTCTTCCTTTACTTGCTGCAATTTTATATCTGTTTTATACTCCCACAATTGAGTGGTTGAGTTTTAGAATAAACATATATCTTGTTTGTAATTTCCCCCCACGTTATAAGTGGTTGTGTGGACAGTATTCCCCCCACGTTAATAAGTGGAAGAGTGGATTTAATGGCTGGCTTGCCGCCTTAATAATGTAATCATCTCACCCACTAAATAGGTGGAGTATTCCCACTGCTTGTGGATGCCTGCATCAGCAGATGAATTGTAATTTCAGTTCAGTTTATTCCTAATGATCCTCTGACTATATGCTATCACCTTGCCCACATTGGGATCTTGGTGAACATTATTGGTTAGAGTTACTTTACATGCTGATTTGCATTTGGAGCTAACGCTAATCAGTGTTTGGTTGCTGATTTGTGTGTCTAATTTTGGGGAAAAAATTAAGGGGAATATTTCAAGCAACCATTTTACTGTGCACTTTGACTAAAATGGCTTATATAGAGTGAAGACAAACCCACGTGAATGACAAGTTGGTAGCCCAACACCACATTCATTAACTTTGTCTTAGTCTAGTTTCCATTAACAGATAACACTATCTATTTGGTTAAAAAAATAGTCATTTTAAAGGAAGTTGAAATCTTGCTGTCTTCTCATTTCACTAATATGTTAATCATTTATTTATTTCCTTCTTTCTCAAATGTGCAGAGCTAACAAGGTATTTATTGCAGGTAAAATAGTGAAGTCAGAGCCATTTAAATTCAGCAAATGATCAAAGGCTCAATCCTTGTTAAGTAGAGTTTTTAACACAGGACATAATGGATGAAAGGATGGTAACCAGCTATAGGGAAACCATGTATTTTCATTAAAACTACTGATCAATTCAGACCTGCAAGTAGTTCTTAAACCCTCTCAGGAAGTTATTAAATAAAGCTTGTCAACAACCAAAGGCTGCTGAGTTCAACCAACGATCCCATAATCCCTTAAATCTAGTCATATCTCTACTTGCTAATCTCATCAGAGGTTGAATTTTGTAGGATGTATTGTATCTGAGAGAATTATTTCACAAATGTGAACACAGGAGTAATAATCTTCCCTAGAAGGTATTAGCATTATTGTATCCTACACATAGGCATTTAAATGCTAACTTTTGTTCTATTCTGTTGGTAAACCACTATATTTTCTTGTAGGTTTAAAGCATGGTAAATCAAAGATATTTTTGACCTATATTTTAAGCAACAGCTAGCAAGTTTCAGGTTTAGTGTCCTTCCATAGGCCATGAATATACAGCAGCAAGAGACTAAGATTCTTTTCAAGAATGGCTTTGAAAAGAAGAGATTCACACAGGTATTTGAATATAGATACCAAGTGCAGATTTAAGGAAAAAGAGAAAGAACCTGCAAGGACGTCCAAACTCAATTCTTCTATCTTCCTCACTTTTCCGGCCATAGCCAGGTTCAAGATTAGAATTTTCTTTTATTAATGTTCTTTTGTCTGCAAGGTATCGATGGCTATATCCCTAGGCTTCCATTCTACCCAAGTAGCTTGCTGCAGTAGTATTCCATGACCCCTTCTCCATTTTCATCCACTCCCCCAACATTTTTCATGCCATCAATTTTTGATATGCAGCTTAATGTGTGTTTTTTTCTAAAGTCCTTTGCCACTTTTAGGCAAATGCAACTGCCAGGCGTAAACCCAGATTCCTCCCTTCACTAGCATCTAGCCACAATGATAATGCACGTAATTTTTGAGCATTTGCAAGGCACATGGGGTTTTCTTTTAAATTTACTTTTATTTTACATTTTTATTTTAACTTTTGGATTTATTTCTCTTGAAATAATTTTAATCCTCCTCTATTTTAACAAGTAAAGGCATTACATCTTTTACTTAAACAGTATGTTATTCAGTAAAATAATAACAGTATTAATATTTGTTTTATTTTATTTTATTTTTAATAATATCTAATCCCTAAAAGAGTACTTAATGACTTTATTAAATATAATTTTAATAATAATATTAAATATACCATGATATTTAATAACAATATTGACATATCTATATATGCATACACTGACACTTATATTTAAGTGCATGCACATATAAAATGCAATTACATATCAAACAAATAGCACACTCTTGTGCTAAGTTGGCTCATGAACTAGTATTGACATAGGCTCTCCAACTATTTAATTATCCTAGATTTATATAAAGATATTTTATTCTAATACAAATATATTTATGCATCATTTCATAAAATAATGTAATTATTCAAATATTGTAACCCAAATTCCTAATCTTATTTACAGGCATGCAACCTAACTACGTGAGTCTAGGTGAGTGTGTGTTGATTCCATCATAACAAGTTACCTCCACCGGCTAGAACCTTTTACTCGGTGATACTCTCTCTCCAATATGAGAAAATGTCAATAGTTCTGTAATGTCGCCTTTTTCGTGAGCAATGGAGTTTAGAGGAATTAGCCTATTCCTGATCCTCGTAGGCTAATGGGGCTTGATCAGAGGGTCGTTTGGCAGATACCCAGTTGATTGGTTGGCTCATTTCTTGATTCAGTCTACATATGGAGGTGTTCTAATGATTTCTTGATATGTTTCTATTTTTAAAAACCTCATGTTATAAAGTAATGTTATGTTTGCACTTTATGTTATGAATAATTATTTTATTATAAAGTACAAAATAATAAAATAAAATAAAATAATATTCCTTCTAGAAGGTGACTTGGGAAAGTTCTAGAAGGAGGCCGACCTATTGAGGACAAAGAATAAATAGGCATTGAGGGCTCATTTCCTATCATCCAGATTTGTTGTTGATGTTGATGTTGATGTTTGATGGTTGTGGAGCCTAGGGTTTCTGCAGTTGTCTTGGCAATTGAGAATGAAAACTCTCAATTGGTGAGCAATTTTGAGGGTGTAAAATATCACTTGAATTATTGCAGCTGGAGGAAGTCACTTCAGACTTTCTATTCGTACTTCATTGTAAAAACTTTGTGGCCTTTGGCCAAGTTTTTGGTATTGTTCGATTGGAGACATTTGTGTTGAAGTCTTCAATCTTTTTTTGTCATCAAGGAGGTCGATTGCATACTCAGATTTTAATATCAGCTTATTGAAGTTGGTGGAGAGATTCGATCTGAAGTTTGTATAGTTTGTTTTGAGGAAGTTCATTTGCATAATACGATTTTGGAGATTGCTAGAGTTATTTTATGCATTGCATTTCCACTGTTCAGGCTTTGGAGGGTTTTGATTTCATTATATAATTACCATCAGATCTGATATCTGTTTTCAGACAATCGCACCAGCTCAGGGAGACCACGTTTTCATTCTTGAAGGCTCAATCTCTCAGCGATTTCCTCTTCCAGCTTGGGCGCATTTCTTGTGTTGATTTTGTGGTGATTAAAAGGTGCATTTGAAGGCATTTCGGTGGCCCTGTTATCAGATTACAGTCACAGTTGCTGCAGACAAGGATCCTACGATTTTGCTCATAGCACTTCAAGGGAACAACGATTTCACATGGAAATATAGGCGCTACCTTCCGAAGAGCATGGCGATGAAGATTGGCATTTAGAAGTGGATTTACATGATGCCATTTATTTATTTCATCAATACAGACCAGAACAGGGGCGGCACCAATAAGTATTGTTTGGGATTCATTTCCAAAGGAAAGGCTGCAAGATTTACAATCAATATTGGAGACAATCACTATCAGGTTCTTTGTCATTCATTTGAGCATTTATTTATGCCCATTGCATTGTCATTTTTAGATGCATAAGTTGCAGCTGTAGCTAATCATTGTACTCAAACTTGGCATTGTTGTTACATCTTCATATTTGCCAAAGAGTCTTGGATAATTCATGTTACATTGTATATGGATTGCAAATTGAATAAGAGAGCTGCAAGTTGAAGTCCTATAGTTGCTTTAATGATCATTTAGAATAGTGCATTTGAATGTATGCCAAGTGTTTGTAAAAATGTGCTTGGCTATAAGTATGCATTAGTTCATTAGAAACTCATGAAAAGGAAAGTGTATTTCATTCTCAGCTCATTGCTAGATCATTTAGCATTCATTATTAAGCATTTGCATCACCCTCTCTCAGTCAAAGGGCAGACCTTGCAAACTGAAATATTGTAACAGTCATATACCCATTGTATGCCAACTGTTTGACATAATGTCGAGTGGCTGAAGATGAATAATTTACATATAGAAATCATTGAAGTGCATTGTAAATGATAAAAGGAGGTTGTATATGCATCTAGATGGTAGTTTAGACATTAAAGTGTTGAATTATAATCGTTTGATGTCTCCTTTCAACATTTATCAAGCATACAATCAGTTTGATAACTCAGACCAGCAAGTTAGAAGTTTGCATGTGAATTGTTTAACGAAATTCCTTGAGCCTTCAATCAGCATTTTGAGGTCAGACTTGAGCAGGGTCATTACAAGTTCATAATGCACAATGAAATAGAAAACACAATTAGACATTATTATTATAATCATTCTTAATTACCTTTCAAGAAATACATAACCAAATTTCCTTTCTTGATCACTTATTATTATACAATTAATATAGTACTTAAGTGAATAATATAAGCTAATTAAATGGGATGTGACAAATATCTCACGTCAAAATCATTTTTTGGATCATCTCTCTTGTTATTGGGAAGTTGAATCTTCCAACCAAAGCATGTGGAGGAGAAAATTTAGTATTTACCTTCATCTCTGCTTGTTCTCTCATAGCTTGCAACATTTTTGCTTCATCACCATTGCAAGGATCCACTCCTTTGCCTAGTCTTTTGTCAGACTCGACTTTGTGTAAATTTTATTTGTCTCTTAACATTTTTCACAATTTTGTCTCATTACATATCTCCATTCTGTATGTGGAAAGTGAAGATTATAGGAAGAAAATATTTTCAAGAAGCTGAAACCCTTAGACGTCTGAGGAATCCAGGCCATATTTTCTTGACATTTTGGTATATGGGATGTGTTGTGACCTTTTCACACATCGCCCCATTGCAAATGAGGACCCTTTGTTTTTTGCTTTTTGCCTTGGCGTCGCAACTGCTAATCACCAGTCTTTTTGCAATGAGGAGTTTGAGTTTTGAATGGTCACCCGAGTCAAGCAAATGAGTTTTAGCTTGGGTCATTGTGCAAACATCGCCATCATGCTTAGTAGGCCCGGGAGACAAAGATCGACTGTCATTTCGGTCAATTCCGACACCTCCTACTTTTTAGGGTTTTTCACCCCAAGCCCCCCTATTTTTTAGGACTTACTTTTTTGGCACTTTTGAGCAATTCTAAGATCCCTATTTTTTAGGGTCTATTCTTAGAAAGTTGCTATTTTTGGAAAATTTCTATTTTTAGAAAGTTTCTATATTGGGAAGGAGTCCGGATTTCGAAAATCCAATCAAAAGTTCGAAAAACTCAGCAAAACTCTCAGAAAATTGATTTGAAATTTTTTGAATTCATGGTGAAATTCTGAAAAATCACAGAAAAATGGTGAAAAATCTGGAAAAAATCACAGAAAAATGGTGAATAAAATGAAAAATCAGACAACGAATTGAAGAGAATGGTGAAAAAATCTGGAAAACCATGAAGAAATCTGAAAGAATTCATGGAGGAGACTGAAAAATTTGAGAAATTCATGGCGAAATGGCCCAGGTATGAAGGATAAAGAAAAAGTTAATGGTGAATAGCTTCAGCCAAGTAATGTCAATGCTGAAGGCGAAGTCCGCCCTTCAATGGCTTGACTATAAGCAAACTCCGCCCAGCAGCATAAGGAAATGGCACAACATCCTATGAAGTCCGCCCTCCAATGGCAAGGAATTTGATGAAGTCCGCCCTTGGTCAAGTGTTAAATGGCAAGGAAAGAGTTGAAGTCCGCCCACCATAAGGAACAATGGCAAGCCACATGACAAAGTCCGCCTTGAAGTGGCAAGGTGAGAGGTAAAGTCCGCTCAAAAGAAATGGCAAAGAAATGTGCCAAGTTCGCCCTTGGCAAGAACATGAAGGAAGTCCGCCCAGCTGAATGGCAAGGAAAGTTGCCAAGTCTGCCCTTGGCCAAACAATTAAGATGGCAAGACAATTGATGAAGTCCGCCCTTAGTCAAATGGTAAATGGCTAGAAAATTGGTGAAGTCCGCCTTGGATAAAACACAAAGTGGCATGAAATTTGATAAAGTCTGCTCCAAAGTGGCTAGAAAAGTTACCAAGTCCGCCTTGAAGTGGCAAGAAAAGAAGGCAAGTCCGCCCTTGGACATAAATGGATGGCATGAGAACATGAGAAGTCTGCCCCAAGACATATGGAGAGAGATAAAGCTAAGGCATAGACAAGAAAAATCGAATGGCTTAAAACAAATGAAAATTCACCTTGAAAGAAAAGAATGGCTTGAAGATAGAGGAAGTCTGCCATACTTATAGGAGTAGAAAATTGGAAACTTTGCCTAAATATGGACTTGGGAAATAAAAAATATATGCTTGGGCTTGAGGAAATTTGCCATACTTGGAGAAAATAAGAAATATTTTTCTAAGTCCAACATTTATTTTCGCCTGAGACTTGGGATGAAAAAAAAATCATGCCAAGATAAAATTGGAAGATGAAATAAATTTTGCCAAATTATTTAGGAAGATGAAAAGAAATTTTTTGCCAGAGACTTGGGACGGAAAGAAAATTATGGCGGAAATAAAAATGGACGGCAAGAAAATTATGGCGAAATAAAATGGACGGCAAGAAAATTATGGCCAAATGAAATTGGACGGAAAGAAAGTTATGGCCAAATGAAATTGGATGGAAAGAAAATTATGGCAAAGTGAAATTGGAAAGAAAAGTTTTTGCCTAAGGCATTGGCAGGAAATTTTTTGGAAAATCAAATTTTCCTTAAATAAAAGAAAATAAATGCCATAAAATGAAGGGGTTGAAAACAACACATAAAATAATTATTTTAATTATTTATTTTTCAACGCCCTAAAGAAATAACCAAAAGAAAATCACCTTGAAAGTGCGCCATGACACTTGAATGGAAAATAAATGGAACGGGTCTTAGAAAGTTCGCCATGAGTAGAAAGGGAATATGAAAGACTTGATAAGAGGTCCGACCTCGAGAGAGAGACAGGGAGAATTTTGACATGAAGTCCTCCAACATTGAAGTCCGCCATGGAAAAATGTTCACCAAGTCCAACTTGTAGAGAGAGAGTATGGCAAACAATGAGAAGTCCGATTTCGAGAGATAGAAATGAAGAGTTAAATATGGAATATGCTCGTGCCAAGATGAAAATGACGAAGAGAGTATGAAGTTTGCCTTAAATTCGAAATAAAATTCACTTTGATATCAAGGGAGAGAGTGTTTAAAAAATTCAGCATGAGGCCAGATTTTAGGAGAGAGAAAATGAAAATCTTCATCCAACATTGGGATTAATGAATAATTTTTGCCATGGCTAAATTTAAAAATAAAATAAAGATTAAATCAAATAAATTAGTCATTTTGGAGAATGAAATTTATAAAAACCTTTCAAAGCTTATCCTGAAAAAGATATCTTTTTTACCGCAGGTGGATGGCTACACAAGGCGAATCTTCAAAGGAGAAAATGGCAAAGAAAGTGTAAAGTCTGACTTGAAGGGAGATGAAAGAAAACTTGGAAGTTCACCCTTGCACATGGCAAGACCAACAAGAAGTCCGCCAAGAATTTGGCATCATGAAGACAAGGACAGGCACATCGTCAAGTACATCCAACTTACACAAGCCAAATTCAAAATTGAAGACAAATCCATTGGCGAAGTTTATTTGTGCACAAAAATGGCCAGAATCTTGAAGGTGTTACATAATGACATTGAATAGCCAAATTTTGGCTAAGTATGGAAAGTTCCAATTTCCTCCATTGTGGCAAAACCACAGGGGAGTTCCTTTCCAAATTCAAGGTACTTGAAGGAATTCCAAAGTAATTCCGGAAGAAAGACTTAATAACTTCAAGTCTAAGCAGGTTCTCCAAGGCGAGGTGAGAAGAAGAAGCCAAAGTCATCCAAGATCAAAGCACAAAGGATAAAGTCATCGACAAGGAAAATATTCAAAGGAACAAGACCAAAGTGACCAAGGAAGACATCCAGCATGCTGAGGTGGCGCTCGTCATCTTCCAACCAATCAAATTGTTCCAAATCAACATGCAACAACTTTCTATTTTATCTGTTGGTTCATATTTAGCAAAAAGGACAAGTGTCCTCGAATATAATTTTCTCATTGGTCGAGGAGTTGTTAGTTGTAACAAACCCTAATTAGGGTTTTATTTTGTAATCTCGGTCTTTGATCCTAAATCAATCTTGGCCATTGAATTGTAATTGGGGAGCCTATAAATTGAGCTCACCCCTCATTTGTAAGGATGATGGGAGCATGTTGCAAAACATGTCAAGATAAGCAATTGTTGTAAAGATTGCCAAAATAATAAGTAATGCATGCATTGTTCTGATGGTGATTACTTCTCTTATTTTGGAGTTGGAATGGTTCTTATCCCTCATCATAGTTTAGATTTTATTTCATGTATGTTAGATGAATGCAAGATTTGATAAGTGTTGATTATGGTGGAACTTTTGCTCATACTTTCTTTGAATGGATGATTTTCATTCAATGTGTAAAGTTAGCCTGAGCTTATTTTGTGGATGGTTAACTTCTGTCTAGATAAATATTGTTCGATTTGATGGTAGTTATTCATGATGTGAAAATCATAAGCACACTCCCTTGAAGATTGCACCCCCCTTTGTGTAGTTGTCGTTGAGCGTGGCGAAGCAAAGCGTGGTTATTGGTTCCACCAAGTCAATACTGTCTCTTGAATTCTTAGGAAGTAGATTAGAACTTCTGAAACCCAATCTCCTTTTTTAGTTTGTTTGATCTGTAACCCAAACCATAGAGCTTCATTGTCTAGACCTCCATTGTGAATTGAACAAGCCTAGCATAAGTCCCCTTATCATAACCAGCAAATCACATCAAACCACAGAGCTCATCCACACCTAACTGAAACATTGGAATTACCGTATGATCTTTCTTGCAATCTTAGCATACGAAGTAGTTTTTCAAGAGGGGATAGAGCATCTTTGACACTTTATTCTAGAATGTCTGTTGTGTCATAAAACACGCATCAACAGGATGACATCGTCCTATGTGGGCTTTTCCTTTTAAAGCAATGGAAGCATGTGGAAGATTTGCAGCAGTAACACACCCTCTTCCCCCCAAAATGCTTCCCTGGCAAACAATAGCATCACCTTAAAAATATTGTGCAACTCTTGAGACCATTTTAAATTTCAAACATGTCAACGAGCTTTGATGTGCTCTCTTGACAGGGTTCTAGAAAAAGTTAAAAACACACTATTGTAAAAAATAATTTACTCCTGTCAGTTTACAGAGGAGCAGAATTGGTAAGCTTTGATTTTGACCTCCAACGTGGCCTTCGGAAATGTCTAGAATATATATATTGTGATCTCAATGCCATCTCCAGGTAAAAATTTACAGGCACATGCTTTGTTCTAAAATGCACTCTTTGGAGCAGTACATTGAATACACTGAATATGTGAAAAGGGAACTTATTTGATTTGTAAAACTAATCTGATTAGGGTTGAAGGGAACTTGTCTTATTTGTTGAACTTATGAATACTCTGCAAGGATAGCAATTGTTCGCATCTAATCTCTCTAATGACATGTATGGAATATGGTAAAGTACAAAGTTGATAAACTTGAATTTCGAAATCAGATATGTGATAATGGGCGTTTAATTTTAATTGATTTTTCGTTGCTGTTTTTAATTCCTGTGAATGTATAGGTGAGGTTAATAAATTGCTTTTATCTTTGTTCAAACAGGTGTCCGTTACTTGGAAAAGGCAGTATTTAACTTTGATTATGGACAGTTAAAGTTAGTCTTTCATGCACTTGAGGAGCGGGACCGAATTATCAAGAATGCACCACATCTTTGCAATGCTTTGCCGACTATGACTCCTTGCTATAATTGGTTTGAAGTCTTATATTTTTGGGCTGGACTAAAACTGTACGACATAGTTGCAGGAACACGAATGCTGCATTTGTCACGGTACTGTTCAGCACAGGAATCAGTTGAACTCTTTCCAACTCTTGCAAAAAGGGGACATGATAAAAGTTTGAAGGGAACAGTAGTTTACTATGATGGGCAAATGAATGATGCACGCCTTAATGTTAGCTTGGCTTGCACAGCTGCATTAGCAGGTGCCACAGTGCTTAATCATGCAGAAGCCATAGCACTTCACAAGGATGAACTTACTGACAAAATTATAGGTGCACGTGTTCGGAATAGTTTGACAGGTAATGTTTGGCTATACTTTAGTAGTAGTCATAGCATCTCATATCAATTTATGGTAGCTAGATGGCAAATGAAGCTCAACAATTTACTCAATTGATTTTTCATAATTAGTATCAATCAGTATAGAAATTCTATCATCTTTTGTTGCAGAAATATCCTTCAATTTTTTTTGTGGATATAGAGAAAAACTGAAAATATGATTACAGTCAACTCTTTATGTGCAAGATGCATGTTAGTTTACAATAATGTAAATAGGAAAACTAAGATCCCTGCTTTTGATGCGCCTATCAGCCTTTGTTGGTCAACTTTCCAAAATTTTCATTCTCATGATAATTTCATAATTTTTTTAAAGTTCTTGAAAAGACAAAGGTATGCATTCCATGGTCCACCATATTTATAACTCATTGCATTTTTAATTAATGACCTATTTATTTAAGTTTTTGTTTAGAGACATCTCTTTTAAACATAATTGCATACGTTGAAGTTTTGAACAAATATGTTATTTTTGATTGAATGGATGCACAATGCTATAGTCAAAAAACTTTTATTTTGTTTTCAAAAGTAATCCATTTTACAATATTGCTTTGGTTTGGATCTTCCAAATGGTAAATGACTTATATTAGTTGTCAGCTATACCATTGCTTTATAATTACGCCGAAGGCATGTCCTATATGAGCTTTCAGAGCTCATTTTTCCTCCCAACGGTCCAAAACGAATGATAGGGCTTGGTTGACATTAAAATGAATCTCAGCCACCCATCATTTCGCTGTGTTTTTTCTGCTTTCCCGCTGCTATCGGTTCTGCTTTCCCCGCCACTATTGGTCTCGTCGTCTGTCAACATTCATCCATGGGTACTTCTAAAGTCTTGCCTTCAATCCTTCACATCAGCATATTTAATTTTCTTCCCTAATCAGAGTTAGGGCGTTGTCATAGTCCACTTGCAGGCTTTAATCGGAGGTATGCTTGTCTTTCATTCGGCATAGCATACATCGGCGGGTACTGTCAAATCTACGGCGGGTACCATTTCTAAATCTTCCGGTGTACCCTTTCTACAGCATCGGCCGGACCTAGTACCAGTCGGTCGAAGCATTTAATACTACAGGTTCATTTAGAGTTTGGTTGGCAATTTTAATCGGAATATCCACGACTCTCTGCGTCTTTTCCATCTTCCGGTCAGCATTGTTGCCAGATCGATCATGCAGACCCGTCCAATCACCCCTGTATCATATTGAATCTCCGTGTACTGGCTGTCAATCGGCGCTGATCTCATTAAGTGTATTTTTGCATATAGCAGCTTTGTTGCCTATGGTTTTGCACATTATGCTGCTATTTCTCAGGTTTTATCTGAGAAAAGGTAATTAAATTCACCTGTCAATTGAAACCCTTGTAGTTGGGTTTGTGGAAAACTTTACTAAGTGTTTTTTTAACTTTGTGAACAAGAAATATATCAAGCCACTAACAATCTTAATTCAATCTTTACATCACAATATCCTTGGAGTTGCACATAGCTTTCAAACCTGATAATTTATGGTTCTACTATCACTCATTTAAAGGATACAACTAAATTAAAATAAATTAGAGATAGGAGATAAACAAACAGTGTGACTACAACAAACCCATAGTTGGCATTACAAATAATCAATTTCTTGAAAATAACGGAAATGACTAGTTCTTGGACCGTTTCTTGTGACTGCTCTGCTACTGTGTCTTATTGTCCTCTGTCTCCTCCCATTCATTCTTCCTTCCCATAAATTTTGTACCAAGTTTAGATGGGTTTTGTTTCAATCACACTCAACGAGCTTTGTTGGCAGTTTCCTCATTCATACTTGATTCTCATTTCTCACATGCTAGCCAAAAGAAAAAAAGTGCAGTGACCCAGATTAGCGTAAGCAGTTTATGTCTTTATTCCAAACTTATTTTCTGAACCAAACTTGTAATGCTATCTACCTATCTATTCCCTTGGCATGATTGATAAAACTCAATACCAAATAGCAACAGAATTGAAAATATAACAAACCCAAACAAAAAAAAATCCATTGAAAATATTGTTTAAATTCTTACTTTTACAGAGTTTTGAAACAGAAAACAAAAATTATAATTATTAAATTATACGGCCCTCTCTCCAGAGGGACGTCAAACCGATCCTGCGTAGTATGGCCAAGGTGCGACTTCAGGGGACTGGAACGCAACACATATTAGATGAATTCAACAATAATCTCCGGTTATGTGCCCATGGGCTTTACTATTTGCAGGCCATTAAAAATTATATTGCACGTGTCAGAGATTTCCATCGTCCAAATTGCACTCTGCTTCTGCTTCTAAATCCGATGGAGGACGCCGAAGAAACCTCAACACAGCCATGACAAAGGCGAGGAAAGAAAATAAAATCATTTTTGTCTTAAAACCTACAGTTATTACAATCTCACCACGTTTATCTTCTATTCTTTGTGCTTGACAACTGGAAAAGATGTAATAGGTCCTTCACAACACGTATGAAATTTAAAAATTGAACTAATTGACATCTGCTACAAAGATGGTTTTTGAAATTATCAACATGCAGGGGCGTTTAAGCTTTCCACCCCCATTCAACATTTTGATTAAAAATATATTTAAAATAGACTATTATATATCAATAAATATGTATTATAATTTAATTTATATGATATAATATTTATATATTATATAATATACAAATATTCTATTGTCTCATACATTTTCAAATAAAACTATTAAATACATATATATAATGATTATAATTAATATTTAATAATTACTATAGTTTTATATAATATAAAAATTTAATTATTGTCAAAATTAGTAATTAGTAAATGTAGGCTAAAAATAGACCACAATTTATCCTAATTGCCTTAAATCTGTACAGCAATTGTGTAACATGAATCAATTAAAATCTGTACACTCGTTTAAAATCCAAATAATATAATAATAAATACATAAAATAATGACATAAAAAATAAATATTTATATAATAATATAATAGCTAATACATAAAATTTGAATAAAAAATATAATAATATTATTCTATAATAAAAAATTAAAAAAAATTAATACTAATATTAAAATCAATTTCAAAATGACCTATCAATTGATTTCATTTACTACACAAATGTGTGCAAAAAATAAACCAATTTTTTCCTAATTCACCTTCCACACCTCTTCGGCGTACCCATTGCACAAGGTGCCATAGCTAGTTATTCTTATTGTCAAGAAATTCTCTTCCTAATAAATGGAAATGACAACTGAAGTTGGTTCATATACACATCCTGTGGTTGGAAATAGCTTCTATGGATTTTTCAAGCTTTTCATATGACTGGTGCTTTTTGAGGTTTTCTTCAAACTTGTCTTTTCCTGGGTTGGCCTTTTTCATTTAAAATTAACTTATAAGATATTAACAATTCAATTTAATTATGTAAGTACTTGGAGATTCACCCACTCCAGAAAAACATTGACAAGTTTAGAATCCGAGGTTGTCCCATGATATTCTCTTCTCTCCTCTCGCTACCATGCCACATCCCCCATCCTGAAAAATGTTTCAAGATGTGAGCTTGTTGTAATGAATTAATCTGTCTGCTGAAAGCATTTGGAATGGCTTTCTCTTTTTACTCTTTGTGCTTTGGCTCTAATTATGTTTTTTCATTTTGTCTTCCTGTGGATATAGAACCAACATAGTCATCGTACAGCCTTTCTATCTCGCAACTATTTTATGTTTTATTTTTACCTCCTTTATAGATACCATAATAGGGAATGATTGTGATTTGGCATTAGCGGCATAGGGAAAATGGTAGAACATGGCAAATGTCTTGATGTGAATATACATAGATTTGCAATGAATTACATTGAAATCTCCATAGATGTTGGGTTTCAACATTTTCATACAAAATAGTATTATTAATGTTGCATTTGTTCTTTTGATGAATAGGCAAATTGTGATTTGTGGAACCATTTATTCTTATATGAATTGCAGTTAACAACCAAATTTCCATCCTCTCACTCTGTTTATGTCAAGTAAGAGCCCTTATTTTTTGCAGGACAACCAAATAAAGATAATGTATCTGAATTAGCAATGTGATGGCATTTTTTGAATGAATCTTATTGTACATCATAGTGAAAGAGGGTGTAATTTATTAATGTCCTCACATAACTGAAGTAGAACAATGTGACTCGAAAGTAAACTTGTTTAAATAGAGAAGTACTCAGTAAAGAGGACCCTAATTTATGAAAGAAATTAAACACTAATAGCTAAAGCAAAGAAGTATGACTGGTAAGCAAAAAATAATTAAAGCCCATACCATAAGATTCAGGTTCAAGTAAAAATACCTGTTTAAAGGAAGGATCCCTCGATGAAGCATAAAGCTTATGAAGATCAAAATGGGAGACTGTGAATGTAAAGTGGTGCTATTACATGTTTGAAGCAAGGCCTGGGTCAGAAGAGCCAAGAGCATCAATGTTGATGATCACTGTGGAATGTTCAATGCAATATCTGATGGAAAACAATAGTTTTAAAGAGGTATCCTCTTGCAACAAGATGCCCAATTGGGACCTTGAATCTGAAGTGTCTTCTCAATTCTTTCAATTCCAAATTTTCTTTCCTCTTTGGGTCTTTTCTGTCTTCAACTTAAAGAGTTGTACTTTTCTAGAGTTTGTTTTGAAGTAAAGTAACATTAAAATTTAATACCCATTTTAACTGGTAGCTTACCTTGTAATGATAGACAGCCAACTAGAGTGCAAATGTCAAAGGATATTTGTCCAATTTGAATCTGAATGCCAAGTAAGGCCAGTTGGAGGGCCTGACGTGTCATCTACTATGGTGCGTTTTACTGCAGGAGTAATTGACCAAGGGTACATGCAGCCTCCAACCAGCCAGTAGGATGTCCAAATAAAGTTCCTATGAACTTCTCATCTACACACCATTAATTTTATGGGCCTCTTCCCATCTTCTGAATAACTCTGCTCAGACACGCCTCTATTTATTGTTTTTTGTTTCTTGTTTCAGGTTGAACCATCTGCTGGAACAACCATTATAATATTTACTCCATTCATGCACTAGGATCTTTTTCTCGTTGTCATAGCCTTAGAGTTTCTCATCAGTATATTTATGTAATAGTCTAAGGTTCTAGTCTTCTGATTATTGGCTTTAACTCTGTTAGCTTTCAAAAATGCAGGCGAAATGCCTCAAGAGGTTGCCAATCTCTTGGTACGTTTCAGGGTAACAGACAAGGCCAAATGGTTTAGACCTTCTTCTCTTCAGGTGCTGGTAGACCTAGGCGGGTATACCTATATGAATAAAGCAAACTTAAGGTTGTATGACTTGACTAAATTGATGGATCTATTATGATGGCACAAATATAATAGATAAAAGTTTACTGAATATTCCTATTCCTATTCCTAACGCTAAACTTGAAATGTGAATGTTTTAACAAGATTTTATAAAATTCTAAAATGTGAATGGTATGACCAGTGCCTACTTCTGTTGGGCTAATGGAGTCAAGATTTGCATGATAGGTGACTTACTTAATGGTTATAACTCAAATTGCTTGGCACTTGTAATTGTTTACAGCTTGTGTAAACATGCAAGAGTATAATTATCAAATTCTTTTTAATGATCCAAATGTCCTTTTCCAAATTACTATGATTAATCAAAAGGATTTAATCCTGTCTTGCAGGAACTAGTTAATTGAACCACACAAGAACAACAAGTGTGCTTTTGATAAATTGAAGAATATCCTTTTTATTTCAATTTAAATAACAGGGAAACGACAACCTTGGAGACAACCAGATAATATTTTTTTAATAAATTCAACAAACAATTGACACCATAATTGGATCACCAGATAAATACGTTCTTCTCCATTATATAATTTTAAAAGATTTTACAATGTATAGCATGATGTTTTATTTCGGCAACTGTCCAAACTACCAACTATCTAACCTACTTATTATTCCTAAATCTCCTCACCTTTCTTTTGATTTCATTTGACATATACATTATTTTACGGTTACAACCTTTCATGACATCCATCTAGTGCAACTCTTCCTTATGGCGCAACTCTTTGTTTAATTGTTCTCGGCAAAATAAAATATTTAATTAGTTGCCTTATCGGAAAATTAAATATTTTAATCTTCATCCTTATGTCTTCGTGAATAATAATCATCATTTCGCAATACTTTTGAGATCTTAACAATCTTCACTAATCCTTTTCCTGAAAATCTTTGGCTTATTCAATTTAATAAAATAATCCTTGGGTAAAATAATTACCCCCTCCATGACTCTTCAAATGATTTTAACTCCCTAGAGAATGTTTTACCCCTCAGTAAAAACATTTGTACTTTGAATAACCTCTCAGTGAAAAATCAAGATTGCAACTTTATTTTATTAAAATAATCACACCATGATTATTACTTTAAATATCCGTTAGTATTTTTTACCCAATAAAATACACCCTTCTTGTAATAATAATTTATTCACTCTTGTAATTCCGTTGGTGAAAAATATTCCAGTTTATTTTGTTTGATTGAAATATTTCACCTGATTTAAATCATTCATTTGGGTAAAATAATTATATATCCAGTTGGTGAAAATATCTCAACTCCTCGTGCAAATATTTTATAAATTTTAGCCAATATGCTTTTGTGGGTAAAATAATTGTTTACCTTATAACCCCTTAGTAAAAACATGAAGTTTATATTCTTCAAAATAATATGTTCATCAGCGTGACATATTCACTCGAGAAAACTTACTCCAACCTCCCTTCTCTTGCCGATAAATTTCTTCATTGCTTATTCATTTTCCAAATATTTTACGAAGTTTAAACTTTATAAAACACTAAAATATTTAGGGTTTTGAAAGCATCCATATTCATTTTAAAACATACCTAATGTTTTAAAATATATGTCATTTGAACTTTAGAACTTAAGAAAGAATTTTTCAATTTCGACTGGAGAGCAAATAAATTAATTTCACCGAGGGCACACAAAGCATCCTGGAGCCACGAAAATTTGCAAGGGAATGTGATCAATTATTTTGGAAGTGGGTTTCTGACGGATTTTGAACAACTCGCCAAATCAAAGTACTTCCTTTGTAAACTAACCCTGTTGGAGCATGTAGTGAGAAAAATGAAATTTTAAATTAATGCACCAAATGACCTTAGAATTTAATGAATTTGAAATTGGAGATATTTGAGGCCAAAACACCAACTGGGTCATCCTTAGAATTTCAAAATTTTTGACTTTTTTGGAGTGCCAAATCTAGCCTGGGGCAATCGCAAAACAATTAAAAAACATACCAAAATTCCTCCGACGACCATGAAAATGGATATACACGTTGAGTTGTGATAGGAGAGTATGCTTGTCAAATGGTTTGGCATGAACTTTTCGGAATTACAAACTATAAATTTTCAAAATTGCTTAGCATTTTCTGAAAATTACCATTGTCAAGCTCAGTTATAACCCTCCATTTGCCCCTTTTGAAAAAATATCAAATGTGATCTTGAGAAGTTATAAATTTAGATATTAGCTCATTTAGGCATGGTGAACATGTGTGCAAGAGGGTTTTTCACCAACCATCTTCGTTCATGAAATATCAAACCCCAAAGTTGACCATGTTGTAGCTGTTCTAGAAATGGAGTTTCCAAATTGTGTAAAATTCATTTGGTTTTGGCTTTGCAAAAAATATCAAATGATGCCTTGGAGACTTGAAAATTGGCATGGAGGTAGACTTTGGTGTAGAGAATTGAAGGTACCAATTAGTTTGTCATTATCATCATCCATTTGCTTAATATTCACCCTCAAATTTGACCATTTTAACAGATTCTTCACTGTACTGACAACAGATTTTCTCAAAAACCCTTAAATTTGGTCCTCTAAAACTTTGTCAAAACTGATCGGATGAAGCTGAAAACTGGCGTGCATACTCCCATATGTTAGATGAACACGTCTGCAAAGTGGTTTGGCATAAAAACGAACAAATCCAAAGTTATGATTTTTCAAAATGAGCTACATAAGCAGATTTTTCAACTTTACTTCTGAGTGCCAAAATCAAATTTTCACATATGGGAAATTAAAATTTGCATGAAATTTTAGGCTCCAACAGACTCACTGCTCAGATTGTATTTTGTTGGTCCATGCCCTTGCCATACGCTTGACCATAGTTCAAAAACTTGGACTTGGCTAAAACTCAGCAGCCCAGAAACTTGACTCAAGACGTGAACTTGACAAAAGCTTGACATTTAAAATAGATTACATAAAATAAACTTAATAATGCATGAGAAGTGCAATGAATGAATTTAGAAAAATCATAAGTCTATTTTGATTATCAATTTGTTTACAACTTCTTCCCTCTTCTAGTAGTAGTTAGCCTTCTGAAGGTAAATCTAAATCCTTTTTAGGAGGGAATGATTCATCAAGTATGTCATCTCCTATTGCTTTGCTACTGCTTGTCTCACCATTTTGGCAAGATCTTCATTGTTGAACATGACATCCTCATCCTTGGTAATCCAATCTCAAAAATAGATTAATGTCTATTCAGGAAGATCTCTGTTATTGAACATGATATTCTCATCCATAGAAATCCAATTTGAATAAGGATCAATATCATCAAAGTCAATGGAATCATGAGGCTCCTTCCCCTTTACTTTTTTGGTGTAGAGATGAAGATTGTATTTGACAAAGAGAAGGTCATTGTGGCACTCTTGGTTCAACATGTTCCTCCTCTTTATTTGAATGTGCTCACAGGTTCAATTGCACTCACACTCATAAGTGCCATAAGAATAGCACAAAACGTAGATGCTAGCCTTTGAAGTTTGGTGTTCAAGCACCATAATATTCCCATCACAAGTCTACAAGAAGATATTAATAATATTATAAGTATTCAGTAAAACTTTGTAATATTCAAGCTAGATTTGCATTTTATCAAAGAAGTGGATAATTAAAGTACTTGAAGCACTTGATTCATTTTACTTTGCTGTTGGATAGCTCTCCTTAGAATGCATACGGTTCAAAAAAACAGCCCTCCCTTCGAAGCCTTCTAGACCTACAATCCATCAAGAATGCATCTCTTAAGGGTTTTGTGGGTGTCATCCTCTTTATGCACGTGGTTAGATCCGCAGTAATCTTCTAATTGGACTTAAAGCAATTGGAGAAGAAAAAAAAATGGGTTTAAGTAGTACCCAATGACGTGTTGGCTGGTGTAGTTGGTTGGTTGATTTGTGATGTCATGACCCTGGAATTGTAACACATTAAAATACAAATAAATGAGTAAAATAAATATTAAAATTATAAAGAAGTAACATTAGCAATTGTTATAATTATCATAAGATAATGTTATAATTATAAATATAGATATTGATAAATACAAAATAAGTATTGACAATTTAAATATCATAACATTATAACACATAAATTCTAAAAGGTATAAAAGAAAAAGAGAAAGAAGAAAAATTAATATAAAAACAATAATAATAAATATTTACAAACTAATAATTAAATAATCACAAAACATTAATAAATGTCAATGCAGTGATTTCTAACACTATAATGCAGCTGTTGTTATTCAAGAAATTGTACTTATATTACAAAGCAATTCATTAGTAAGATTAACATTCATTCCAAGCCAAGCGATTAACCTAAGAGACACGGAGGTGTAAGGAAAGAATATGTCCCTTGACCAAATTGGGGTATTAAAAGAGAACCGTTTTCAAAGCAGAGGGGCATCATATGATATAAGGAAAAATAATAAGAAATCTGAGTATGTCTTTGAACAACAGATAACTTAATATGATACGGTCGAAGGAAAAGGTAAAGGACAAGCAGCAGATATATTATCACGATATGCCTAGGTATGGGAAGAAGAGGTTGAGATGAATAAAGATAAAGGATAATTCAGTAAGGGAAGTACGTTAATATATATATATATATATATATATATATATATATATATATATATATATATATTTGTATAAAGCGAGTATCGAAAGATTGAAATCAGTTAGGAGTAATTATATATATATAATGATGCTTTCAACAATTATTGAGTCTTATTAAGTAATTATGACTCTTTAATATAAAAATGGATAGATTTATGTAAGTCTTTATCCTATGATTAATCATATATGAGGTTGAAGGAAGCAAGTTGGGAGGATGCAGTTTACAGGCCTCCCATGCTAAGTAGGCCACCTCAAGGGTGGAATTGTTTTGGACGTTCCTACCACTTGAGGCCAAGGGGTGGGTTGTCTTGTCGGACGCTCATGCTCTTGGGCTTAGATGGGTTGAGTAGTTTACAAGCACCCCTTTTCAAGGCTCCCCTATCGAGCCAAACTATGATTGATTGTTAGGATGGATTCAAAGAGTCTTAATCATAAGGAGGATGGATAAGAAAACATGGATAGAAAAAGTAGGTACAAGTGTATCCACTAAGTATGCCACTCCGAGGGTGGAATTGTCTTGGTTCGGACGTTCCTATCGCTCAGGGCCAAGGGGTGGGTTGTTGTGGTTGGACACTTGTGCCCTTGGGCTTAGATGGATAGCTTTGGGCAGACTTATCATGTGTCTCATTCAAGTCCTATTATGATTAAAGCTTCCATGATGCATTATTGATATTGGTAGTTATGTATTTTGTATAGCTTAAATAAATAAGGCATTTATAATGTTTTGATCATATGAATTATATTTCCGATATTATCTAACATGATTGCAGGATCTAAACCAAGATTTAACTTGCTTGAAGCATTCAAGTGGTAAGCTATAACCCTAACTACATTAAGCTTGTGATTCTAGGGCAAGATTTAGGGTTATCCCAAAAGGGGAGATTACATGTGATCAATTATTCACCAAATAATTGCACATTTTTCTTGTTTCCACCATAATAATATAATAGGGCTTCCTTGGCCTTCTCCATGGTCTGATAGAGATAATCCATTAACATTTTATCCCCATTAAGCAAATATAGAACCTTCATCTAACCAAAAAGTTCAAAAATAAAAAAATAAATTAATAGAAAGTAAACAAAAATAAAAAACATGTACTTTTTAAGTTACCTAGAGTATCTCTTTTGCACTCTTTTTCAAACACATTATCAAAGACTGTCCTCACGACCTTCTCTCCTTCTACCCCTCTTGCAATATGGAGATTCCAATCCTTGATTGTTCACAAACATCTACTTGAGAGAAGGTAGTAAATGTGATAAAGCTTCTGGAAAACTGTGTGATCTGTAATCACACTAACTTCTTTCTTTTGGCTCATCAAGCTAAGCACCTAATTGTGGTTTTAAATAAGTTTTGATATTTTCTTGCATCCTTAACCACATTTTTGTTCCATCCATCTTCCCAATGTCCTCAAGCATTATATTATTGCACTAAACAACACAAGAGCTCCAAAACATGGTGTGATGCCTCTCTTGATGAGGTCTCCCTATAGCCACATATTGGCCTATGTTGTTAGTGAGAAATTGAAAGACATTTTCCAACCCCACCTCTTGGACCATTGTCTCTAACAAATTGCACAAAATCTTTGCATTCTTCACTTTGTGGGAGGCATCTACTAACTTAAAGAACACCAATGTGCCAATAGAAACCACGTTCAAGCTATTGAAGGTCCTAATCTTGCCCTCTATACACCCATCAAATCAAATGCTGGAGCCCTTTTTTTGCCATATTCTCTTTTGGTCTTCTGCCATTAACTTTGCATTTTTGAAGGCTTCCTCTAGCAATAGGCCATTGAAATCATGTGGAGTTGTCATAAACCATGCATTGGCAACAGTCAATGCATTTACCAATGCATCCCAATGTGGGTTTCTTGTCATATTGAATGGTATATTATTAAACTTGCCTATCTATTTAATTCGCAAGTCCTCTCTGAGCTTTAGAACTATTCTCTTGACAACAGGGCCTCTGATTTTGATGTACTCATTTCTTCAACTATTATATATATACTGTTTTAACTATACAAAAATATGTTATGAAGATATAATTCAGTTTGATAAGATTCGGTAAGAGCCCTAAAGCAAACAGTCTCAACTCTCTTTAGATTTAAATTTTTCATGCTTTAACATGATAAAGATGCTTTCCAATGTGACCTGTATCAAAGATTTCTCTCAAAATATAAGCTTTGTAGAGTTGTCTAGGTTTTGGACTTTTCTTGCCTTAAATAATTGCTTTATTTGCTGTAATTTTGGTTTTATTCAGTAGCTGTGCCCCATCTATAAGATGTTTTTCTTATGTTGTTTTATGTGCTTAACTATAATTGTGAATGATTCCCAGGACCTCACAAGCCAAAGAGTAAAATACTTTTTATTAGTTTAAAGTATTACAAGACTTGCTGAGACTTGCCTAGACTTAGTGAGACCTGAGGCAAGCCACCCTTAGCAGGTTTGGGAGACTTGGAAGCTAAGTACTCGCCAGACTTGCTGAGTCTAGGTGAGTCTCAACCCAGAGACTTAGCCATTTTAATTAATTCTTTTTTAAAAAATTACAATCTTTCAATGCTTATTTGGTTTATGACATGTGCATTTAGGATTTACGAAAAATTATGAAAATGGTGTGCGCCATGAGGGTCTATGTTGTTTTGAAGAACCTCAAGGGAATGCACCATCATGGCTACATCATCATCCATGACTTATCTTAGACACTAGTGCATGACTCGTTGTGAGGTTGGGATGAGTAATGCAAGCTCCTTTGAGCCATAGACTTATATTTTTAGTTTTGATGCCATGGATTTCATATTTCGTGAGTTTTGTATACATTTGAAAATATTTATATATTAGAGAGTCTATTTCTGGATTGAAACTGTGTGTAGTTTTTTGAATCAACGTTTCAGATCATACTACATGATCCATCATTAGGATGTAAAATAGAAAGAGAATAGAATGTAGTATGATCCAAAACGTTGATTAAAAAAACTACACAGTTTCAATCCAGAAATCGACTCTCTAATTTATCATGGACAATGGAAACTTCATGCTATTAATTAATATTTATATATCTAAATGTGTTATTTCCTTTCAACTAAAATTTGTATTTATACTTATTTGATCAATGTATACTTGTACATGTGATCGAATTAGCTTCTATGTGATGAGGTTATTGTGTCTTTAAGGTTTATTTATTAAAGGGTGCATGAAACAAGTACTAAATCCTTTAAAATCTCTATATTTCTTGAGTTTTTTCAATTTGCCGAGTTTGCACTGAGTTTGGGCATTGAGTCTAAGTTTGAGTAAAAAATTAGCATGCCGAGTCTGAGGCGAGTTTGAGTTTTGTAACACTGGTCTACACGCCCAAAAACCTCACTTTGGCACTTTCTTTCATCGAGATGAACATGGAATAGAGGATCCAACAAGAGTGGACATGTCTAATTGAAGGGCACACAATCTATTGAGGGGGGGGGGGTTGATTTAGTAGATCTAATCAATTCTAAATTCTGAACTTCAAGGTAGAATATTAGATCATGCAACTTGAATCGTTATTCATATTCACCACATAAGCAATTAAAACATAAAGCATAAAGCGCACAAGAGAACACCAGATATACGTGTAAACCCAAGATGGGAAAAACCACAGTGAGAATAGCTACTTGGATCTGCTGTCCAAATCCAGCCTCACAATGCAAAAAATTATACTAGTGAATTTTACACATTGATGTAGGCACCAACCTATCGAAGACACCAATCCCCTAATGAACTTGTAGGCACCAACCTACAGGAGATACCAATCCCCTGATGAATCAAAACAACAAGTAGAACACTAGTCCTACCAAAATACAGAGATAAAGCTTTGCGGATCTTCTATGAATTTGAAACATATGCTAGAGCTATAGTTGACACTCCTCACTACATATGATCTTTTGATACTTGCGCATACACTGAAATGCAACTCTTCACCACCTTCTCTTCAATTTACACCTGCAACCAACTTTTCTTCACATTGGTGTAATTCTACTTGACATTTTTGACACAATGCATCTAAACATTTGAAATATATATACATGACATTACATTAAGACTCTTCTATGTTGGCCAGGCGTCTGTAAACAACTAGGACGACATAAGGTGGACCTAAATTCAAATTACATGAAATGTGTAATGCATCAGTCCAAAATCAATTTTTTTTGCCACCAAAATAACATGATGCCGTGTGCTACCACAGGAACCTTCATCAGGTCCTATCTTAACACCACACGCAAGGTTTGAATTCCGCACACAACTACTCGTTATTGCACATGCTTGGAACTCCAATTGGTTGATAGACAAACACAAAGAACCTTTTGTCACTTCAAACTTTTTGCACGTTGAACATATCCTTCGAAAACTCTAGAATATGATAGAATAAGTGTAGACATACTCTCCTTTGAAATTGCAAAGTAAAATTACATTTTTGAAAGAAATGCAAACCATAATTGTATTGCCAAAGGAATTTCTCTGCCCTGAGAACTAAGCTGAAACATTCTGGTACAGACTTCCAGACCACAACTGCCATAGTGAATGCAATCATACTACCTTCTACAAGGCAATCACATGTCAATAAAACTACTAATCCATGCTTCTTGATTTAGTGATATGATTGATGAGACAACTTCTTCATGATTGACACCTTTAGACACACAACATGCAACCATAAATATAGCATATGTTTCTGTAAATCTGTGCAACTCAAAATGCGAAGTCGAGGGGAATATAATGATAATTCTAGTACTCCTACAATCGTTTTCAACTTTGACATCAACCTTCTTCATCAATGACAAGCTATGTTCAACAATCTCCCCCTTTGTCATTGATAGTAAACAACAAAATGCTGAGCCACCCATAAAACCAGCCAAACACACACCTAGACATTCCCATGCGCCCACACTTCAGTGCCCTTTCGCCCCTCAGCCCCCTAGATTGATTTCTCCCCCTTGGAAGATATAGTATTTTGAGTTCACTTTCTCCCCCTTTGACATTAATGGCAAAGGTCAACATCCTACATTTCTCCCCTAGTATCCAATTTTTTCTTTTTCTGCAATCCTGGTACACAACATAATCCGAAAACATGTTTCCTGGATAGACTCGCCTTGAGTCCATACTTCACTGCTTTTGATATTCTTCCACAAAACCACTAAGACTTCTTGCGGTAGGGAGACCAAGCTCCCCCTCAACCTGTGCTTCCTCATGATTCAAGATGAGGGAGCAATAACTCCCAACTTTTGTCAAAGAAACTCAAATGTCTCCTTAGGGAGTGGCTTAGTAAATATATCTGCTACTTGCTCCTTTGTCTCAACATACTCTAGCTTCACCTCCTTTTCAACAACCTTCTCCCTTAGAAAATGATACTTGATTGTAATGTGTTTTGTCCTAGAATGCATCACTTGATTCTTTGAGATATTTATTGCACTTGTGTAACCATAGAGAATAGTGATAGGTTCCTCAAACTCGATCTTCATCTTCTTCAAATTTTGCTTCATCCAAAGCACTTGAGTGCAACAATGTATTTTGCTTTTGCTGTAGATAAAGAAACCGAGTCCTATTTCTTGCTCAACCAGGCCACCAAATTGTCACCAAGAAAAAATGCTCCACCACTTGTGCTACCACCAAAAATGATATCATCTACATAGACCACAACTATCAATAGTTGATCGCTTTTTGTTTTTATGTAGAGATTACTGTCCGCATTTCCTCTTCGGAACCTTGTTGCTGCAAGTATCCATCCAACTTTGAATACCAAGCTCTAGGAGCTTGTTTGAGTTCATACAAAGCCTTATTCAACCTGCAAACATAATCTAGATTGTTAGAACATTGAAACCCTTTTGGTTGTTCAATGTAGACCTCTTCTTCTAGCCGACTGTTCAAAAATACTGACTTCACATCCATCTAGTATAGATTGTAGTTCTTGAATGCTAAAAGAGCTAAAAGCATCTTTATTGCTTCTAGCCTATCTATCAAAGCAAATGTCTCTTCAAAGTCTATGCCTTCAACTTGAGCATACCCTTTACATACAAGTCTAGCCTTGTTCCGGATCACTTCACCTTCCTCATTTATGTAACAACCTATCTGGTCTACTGTTTAATAATTCAACTCTCAACCAAATTTCAACTGAATTGCAACTAACTTGTTTTTCGAAACTAGGGTTTTCAATTTGTTTCCAACTGATTTCAAAAGCAACTAATCTTGTGAGTTTTCAGTTTCAGCTGAAACGAAGGCAACTAACTATTTCCTCCAACCTTTCCATGGATGAACAATAAATAAATAACTGTCTAACTAGGGTTTCATCAAACATAATAACAAACTAAAGAGTAACTGTTAGGGCATCATTAACTAACTTCCATTCTTAACAAGGTAATGAAATCATTTGTCAATCTTTTCCATTCAAATCTACTTTGAGCAATACATTAATTACATAACAGTAAATGTAGCATATAAAGTACCCAAATGAACTTATATTGTACCTGAATTAGCGGAGGTAGGTAACCCTTATGTAGACATCATTAAACTGAAATGCTGATCATCAGCACTTGAGAAAAGAGAAATATCATCAAGGGCTTTACCACCCAACCAAGACCTACTGGTCTCCCGAGTTTCTTCAACTGAAGAACCCGCCCTTCACGAGGATAATCAACATGGATCACATTATCATCATGCCTCTGAGCCTGGTGTCAAGGACCTATACCTCCTGATCGACCTAACTAAGGGTACCTCCCAACTAGAAGGCCTCTCTGATCAGTGGTATATCTGGTACTTGATAGCTGACAGATGCTGAATCTAGCATCGTACCTTGGCCAAGGATTTTTATATTGCTGGCACTCTTGTGCCGTTATCTCTGGCACTCCTGTGCCGATATTTCTGGCACTCCTGTGCCGTCAGCTCTCTCACCCTTACTCGACATGATAATTCTTAGAACAAGTTTATAATCTTGCATCAACTGATTCGGTTATTGTTCATTTCTTAGATTAAGGTTAAGCTGATACCATTAAGCATCTATTCATGAAGAGAGAGACTCGGCTTCACGTCTTTCACTTTCTCTTAAGACTAACTGCCTTCTCTAAACAAAGAATGTTTTCATTGAGCACCTATGACCTACGACATATTCCATTAAGTGGTCTTTATTCAACTTTGTATTTTGGACCCAAGTTTATATTTCAAGGTCTGGTTAACTTTTGCAACTGAAAAATGATATGTTAGCCAAAACATGACAAGTGAAGAAGTCAAAGTCTTGGCACCCGTAAGGATTCTCCAGATTTATCAAACTTTGTATGAGAGAGACCGGTGCCAACTCTGATACCCAAAACAGAGTGGAAAGATTACTTATCTGAATTCGTTTAAGACTGTCCTCAGTCCAGATTTGGTTCTCAATCTTTTCTTAAATTTTATGGTTAACCTCCTAGTTAAGTAATGTGTATAGAGAGAGACAAATTTAGCTGATTCGATATAATGTCCTTCCAGTTCTTACCCAATTACAAGCTAGTTAAGGTTCTCGGATTAGAGAAGAGGTATGCCCTTAACCAATTCAGCATTTATGTATAGCGTGAACTCATTTAAGACAAAGTGAAATAATACTCATGAAAACTTCAAGATATTTTGGACTACTCACAAATTTAGATGGCGGAGTAAATCGGTTTCCATTCAAGGAATTTCTCAGATGTTAACAACAAAGTCCATTACCGTATAAGCTTTTGAAGAAAGGATGAAAGACCTGCCCTTAAAATGAGTGGTACTAAGATACATCTATTGATATATATAAACTGCCAAGTCTTTGATTGGAAATATGATGTTATTCATTAGCAGCACAACATCTACGGATGATGCTCGTCTTCCACACTATACTAGATATTAGGTTAGAGGATGTGTGTTCTCAAATCAACAAACTTTATAGAGAAAGAAGACTCGGATCACATCCAAGAGTCAATACTGATTATAAGGTTTCATGGTAGCAGACAGGTTGTCCTACAAAAGATGGTTGCAGGAAGAGAAGATTATAATTTTCATCATTTTTGGGTTTCCAAATCTCCTTTTAATGAACGGATACGATCACCCAAAGAATTTCTAAATTCAAAAGAAAGGAACGAGGCTAAGACTCCATAATGAGATTGTCTTTAATTTATTCACCACTCAGTTTACCAATTAAATTGACGTTATACCGGTTATGTCCAGTAGTCTCTAATTTATCTATTCAGATTTAACTCAGACTAAGAAGAAGAAAGATCTCGTAGCCTGTCCAGATCATCTGACAGAGAAAAGAAGTGTGGTTCACGGCTTCAAAGACAGAATGCTTTTCCTAACAATTTCAAGATATCCACTCTACTCAGTTCCAGATGTTAAACAGTGGCAGAAGTTACCCGAATGCAAGGCATATCCAAATTTAGGTTCAAAGAAGGAATGTGCAGGTTGCAAAAATAAGAAAAGACTTGTAATTACACCACACAGGTTCACCAAGTATATTTATAAACCATGAATAGAGTCGAGCCTTGACTCGGGTCAGAGAATCAAAATAAAATAAACAATGCTGGTGCTACATGAAGATAGCTTGACAAGTGAGGGTCGCCTTACAAGTTAGGCAATAGGATTGATTCAACATTGCATACCGTTTAAGGAAAGATCATAACCAGAATCAAATTCAAGCTAAAACTACCTGACCAAGAATTTAAAATATCATTTCATTTTCAAGTACTTATCTTCTTTGTATTCCGTCGCAGTTG
Source organism: Sequoia sempervirens (assembly GCA_007258455.2). Lineage (NCBI taxonomy): Eukaryota > Viridiplantae > Streptophyta > Pinopsida > Cupressales > Cupressaceae > Sequoia > Sequoia sempervirens. Next base: position 351,298,052 of record VDFB02000015.1, on the reverse strand, counting down.
ATGCAACTAAGAAAGTAATCCCGCCACAAGAGAGGAAGGATTGGATTTGAAGCAACTGGATTCCATGCCGCGCACAAAACGTCCTCAAGATGGTATTCGAAACAATGGCTAAAGATGAATGTAAATGATTTGGATAACTAAGGTGAAGCCACTTCTAGACCAGATTCCGAGCACAGAGATCGGGGTTTGTTAAAAGTGAAGAGGATGTAAGAATACAGTGGTGAGAATTGTTAAACTCCACATATGACTTCGCTTCATGCCCGGCAAGAGAATACGTTATTCCCAAAAGAAACCCGCTATCCAACACCGAGAGAGAGATGGAAGTATCAGAGCTCGTCCTGACGAAAAAAAAAAGACAAAAGTGAAGAATGAAGGTCGGATTTTCCTTAAGGAGTTTCCCAACGGTTCCAAGAATCCTTTCATCTGCCCAGTCTTGGGCGTTTCTCCACCTGGAGGATGAGGTTCCAGAAACCCGCCTCAAAGACCCCCCCCGACACCAAACAGATTTCCTTCCAATTTTATGCCGACATTAATATTTACAATGTTATTTAAATATTAAAACATTAGTTCGTTCCTCTCCAAGGTTTCCAATGTTTATTTATATCATTTATCATTCAAATTCATACTTCTTTTTAAATCATAAAAGATGCATATATATATTTATATATATATTTACATTGGCCTAGGTAATTGATTAATTAAATTGAATTATTTACGACCAAGTTACGACTTAGATACTTGTCATACACCGACTCGAGGTAGATGATAAAATAGATCCATTGTTAACCATGTCCTCTCCCTGACGATGTTTCCCTTTTCTCTCGTGGCATTGGCAATCCTGCATCCACTGACAAGGATTATGGTTAGATCGTTCTCATCGGCTAAATAATATGCATTTAATTTAAATCTCATGATCTCATTCAACTTCATATGAATAATAAATTCACTTGCAAGATAAGGAGTTCGTTAACATTACAGTTACAATAAAAGAACATTCATTGCATTATCAATGTCGTAATCTCATGAAAGCAATTATTTGCAACTAACATTGCATTCAAAATGCATAACCAACATATAGTCTGGATGCGAGGGATGTGACAATTTAGCTTGTTTTTGAAAACCCACTTGGTTCCAATCACATTCTTTCCTTTAGGTCTTGGGACAAGTTCCCAAGTTTCATTCTTGATTTGATTCAGCTCTTTCTCCATAGCTTCTATCCAACCTTTCTCGTTGCTTGCTTCTTTGTAGGACTTAGGCTCTATCTTTGACAGTAATACAAAGCGTACTTGCTCATTTGCCTTTTGAAGTCTCTTTTGGGTCTAAACCCCACTATCTTTGTCTCTTATAATCTGGTCTTCAAAATGATTCTTCTAAACATACTTTGCTAGAGTTTTTTTAACAACTTTTGAATCTTCATTACTGTTGCGGAATGGTTCTTCATCATCTTCTACTTCCAGAATACCAGTAGATTGAATTGTTTCATCAACTGTCACATTTGCACTTTCTACAATCCTTTTTAGCCTTTTGTTATACCATCTATATGCTTTACTTCTCAAAGAATAACCGATAAAAATGCTTTCATTAGACTTGGAATCAAACTTAGCCAAATTTTCTTCATCCCTTTTTATGTAGCATTTGCTTCCAAATATCTTGAGATGTCTGACTCAAGCCGGTCTTCCTCTCCATAACTCATATGGTGTTTTATCAGTCTTGCGTTTGATATGAACTTTGTTTAGAATATGTACAACTATTTGAATTGCTTCTCTCTAGTACATATCCGATAGATTTGCTTGACATAACATTGTTCTTTCCATCTCCTGTACAGTCTGGTTATTCCTCTTTGCAACTCCATTTTGCTGCAAAGTTCTAGGAGTAGAAAATTGCCTCAAAATCCCATGCTCTTCGCGGAATTTGTCATACTTATTAGAAGTGAATTCTCCACCTCTATCCAATCTCAACACTTTGATTGTTATTTCGGTTTCATTCTCTAGGAGTGCCTTGAATGGCTTAAACTTCTTAAATGCTTTCGACTTCTCTTTTAGAAATGTAATCCAAGTCATCCGAGTGTAATCATCAATGAGCATCATGAAATAAATGTCTCCTTGTAGAATTTTTGTCCTCGTAGGTCTGCACAGATCTATATGCACCAAATCCAATGGTTTTGATATAGAATACTCCTTAGCACGAAATTTGCTTCTTGTCTTCTTTCCTTCATGACATGGTTTGTAGTTGGTAGATTGAGGCTTCTTAATCTTTGGCATATCTCAGACCATTCCTCTCGAGCTAATCTTTACAATGTCATCAAAGTTCATATGTCCCAACCTATTGTGCCAAAGCCAACTTTCTTCTCTCTGCATAGTAAGAAAATTTTGTCCATTTAGTTCATTGAGATGATATATGTCACTATCTATCTTGTTTCCTTCCACAATCAGTTCTCCAGTACTTGATTTCCTGATTTCATGTCTTTCAGCACTAAAGGATAGCTTAAGTTATAACCTTTGTCACACATCTGATTTACACTCAATAGATTATGCTTTAGTCCTTCAACATACAAAACATCACGTGTCTTAGTCCTACCACCATCAAGACTTAAATTACCCTTATTGGTAATTTTAGCAACAAAGTTATTTCCAAGAGTCACAAAAGCTCCTTCAAACCTTTTGAAGTTCATAAACTTACTTTTATCTCCAGTCATGTGACTTGAACAACCGCTATCTATGGTCCACAAATTCTTCTCCTTCTGAGCATGTAGAGTAGTTTGAGCGATCATTGATTTTTATGACTTCTTCTCTTTCAAAACCTTTTTCTAGACTTTATTTGATTCATGATTTCTATTTTTTGATCCTTTTCTTCCACTTTCTAGTAGAGGACTCACAAAATTGCTTCTGTAGTTCTTAGCAATGTGTCCAAAATTGCTGCATTTGTAGCAAATGATATTAAAATTGTATAGACGTGCAAATGGATTATTGTTGACAAAGTTATTTCTTCTTACCAGAGCTTTTCTACAGTCCACAAAATTATGACCAAAATTATTGCAATTAAAACAATAACCAGAGAAAGGATAATTGACTTGGTATTGAATCCTTGTCTTCTGGATCTTTTTCTTTTCTTTTGAACTTGAATAAAACCATCATTCTGTATCTTGCTCTCATCACTTGCAATGATTCTTTCAGACTTTTACTTTCAGAACCAATCACTTCTGGACTTACTTTAGCAAACTTCATAGGCTGTTCTGTCACCTTGTTCTTCTGATCATCAAAACCAATTCCGGTTTTGACATGCAAAGATCTTTGACTTCCCAATATCTGATCTAGGGTTTCAGTACTCTTTCCAAACTTCATCTGCAGTTGCTGATTCACTTTCTCAAGCTCTTTTCTTGTTGTCACAATTTTTGCTTCGTCTCTTGACAACAACTTTCTAGTTAGAATTTCTTCAATCCTTTTTGCTCTTTTGTTTGAATCTTCAAATCAACAATCATCATTTCTACTTTCTTCAAATCCTGAGATAACTTTTTTTTAGCCTTCACTTCTGCAATTCTATTTTCAGCCTCTTGATCTCTTTTCCAACACATAGCAATTCTTCCACAAGATCTGATTCATCTTCATTGTTTCCAGAATCTATTTTAGCATCTTTAGTAGTTTCAAAAGCCATGAATACAACTTTTTCTTTTTCATCTCTGGAGATGTCTTCATTTTCTTCATTAGTAGAATAGTCTTCTTCCTCATTAGTGTAGAAACTCTTATGTTTCCTTTGACCTTTATTCATTCTCTGAAATGATTTCTTTCGTACTTTTGCTCAATATTATTAGACTCCTTATGGGGAGACTTAGCCATAAAGTGTCCAACTTCACTGCAATTAAAACACTTAGAAGGTAACTTGCCTTTATACTTACCAGAACCTTTTTGTAGCATCCTGACAAAATTGGCTTCCTTCGGATCAATATCAAAATCTTGATCAACTTGCTTCTGAGATACCTTAAATGCTGCCAACCTCTTTTCTTATAGTATCTTCACTTTCAAATCTCATTTCAAAAGCAGTTAGAATTCCATGCAGTTCAATCAACTTCAAAGCATTCAGATCCTTAGTTTCTTCAATTGCAGAGACTTTAGAATCAAACCTTCTAGGAAGAGATTTGAGTACATTTTTCACAACAACGCTTTCTTTCAATTTTTCTCCAAGACCTCAGATAGAGTTGATAACTTCATCAACTCGAAGTAGGAATGTGGCAATATTCTCATCTTCTTTCATCTCTAGACTTTCAAATTGAGATCTATGAGTTTGCAACTTTGCCTCTTTGACTTTGTTATCACCTTCATAGATGGTCTCAAGTTTATCCCATATTCCTTTCATTGTTTTGCACTACATTACTTTCACAAATTCAGAGTTACTCAATCCACATAAAATAGCATTCCGTGCCTTAGCATTAATTTCACAAGCCCTTTTTTCGGCTTGATCCCTAGGAGGGTTTTCAGGAATCTCATATCCCTCTATCACTAACATCCAAATGTCCATTCCAAGAGCCATCAAGTACGATTCCATCCTAACTTTACAAAAAACAAAATTTGAAATGATTAATGATATTCATGATTGCATAATTACAAAAGGATACAAAAGCTCCTTCTAAAGAAATTTACAAGATGATGTTTCTAAAAAAAAACAATCGTTAACTGAAGCAAACTAAAACAAAAACTAGAAAAAAGCTAAAACGAAATAAAATGCAAACGGAAGTTACTAAACGTTCACTAAGTTAACTGACGACTAACTAAAGCTAAGATGACCATTAATATTACATTTAATATTATAATAAAATTGGATCTATCAAACAGTGGTGCTTTAGTTCTAGAGAATCCTTCCTAAGCAGCTAAGTGTGCCATCCCAAAACTACCTAAGCTGTTAGGCTTCTTCAAAGGAACTTGGCTTTGATACCAATTGATGGGCACACAATCTACTAAGAGGTGGGGGGAGGATGGTGGAAGGAGTAGGGTTGAATCAGTAGATCTAATCAATTCTAAATTCTCAACTTCGACACAAAATATTAGATCATGCAACTTGAATCTTTACACCTACTCACCACATAAGCAATTAAAACATAAAGCATAAAGCACGAAAGAGAACAAATATACGTGGAAAATGAAGATGGGAAAAACCACGGTGAGAATAGCTACTTGGATCTTTTGTCCAAAATTCAAATACAACCTCACAATGTAGAAAAATATACAAGTGAATTTTACACATTGAAGTAGGCACTGTCCTTGTGATGCCCCTTTCTCAGCAATGATCAATGCCGTTGACCGTTAGCCTATCCTGGAGGCCCGTAGGCTAGTCGGAAGCAAAAATTAGGGTTTCCTCTTTCCTAGGAGGATGTTTTGGCAGTTTGGTGGCTTGCGCGTTGGAGTTTTATAGTTCTAATTTTAGATTCCTTTTGGGTTTTCGGAAAGCTTTGTAGTGGTGTGACATGCAACTAAATTAGAGGACTTTTATGGACTTACTATTTTTAGTAAGTTGAGACAATTGCTCAAAATATGGTTAAAATACTTTTGGACACACTATTTTTAGTAAGTGCTATTTTTAGCAGTGGCTATTTTTACCGAGTTTTTAGTAGGTCAGTTTTGAGGCAATTTCTGGCAGGTTAGTTTGAACAGTTTTGGTCTTCAACACTTCTGAGCTATTTTTGATAGGTCTGAGCTTGAGTTGGGCGCTCCCTTTTGATGAGGTAAATATTTTATAAAGTGAAATATTATTAAGGCATGGTGGATGCCTTAGGGAGAAATAAGTTGATTTCATATATTATTTCACTTTATTATTATTATTGGATGCCTAACTTGATAATTATTCATATTTTTGATTAAGTATAAGGCTCTCTTGAAATGGACGACTTGGAAAGAGGGGAAATGAAATGAAATTGCAAATTAATGGAAAAGGTGAATGTGAATGTGAATTAGGCGTCCATCTTAGAGGGAGATTGAATTTGAATTTGGAGTAAAAGGTTATATATATGAGTGTTGGGCTTCTCATTTCTCATCCATGAAGAAATTGTAACTAAGTGTTGCCGAAATGGTGACTGAATTGCTTTGAGGAATGCATACCTCCTGGCTTATACTTAGTTTCTTGCTTGAAAGATAACAACTAGCTAAGTGAGAGGGCTGTTCTTTACACTAAAGAACAGATGGAGTTCATTGTAATGAAGTTGTTTGATGTTTTCTGATGTCTTTTGGGTGTTTTGTCAATTTTCAGGTTGCTGGTTTGGGAAGTTGTTGTAGGTTGTTTTTGCTCATATCTCCTTGGGTGAATTTTTGTTGGTTTTGGGTGATGTATTAATCTATTCTCCTATCCTAGGCGTCCCTTTTTTCAGGTTATCAGATTTTATCTTGCAGATTTGAATTTTATATTGCAGGTCGCCTCTCTTGGGATGCTGGACTATGCCTAGGAAGTGCCTTGGGATTCGTGCTAAATCATTGTGGGGTGTTTGCAGCAATTTCTTAGTCTTGTCTTGGTCGCCTTCACTCCTGGAGTCCTTTGCATCTTGTTTCATGTTATTTGGACGAGTATTGAGTGAGTTAGGATTTTTTTGGTGTGTTTTCTAGTTGCTGGTTTGTGATTTCAGTTTGCTGGTCTGTCATATCAGATTGCTGTAGTTGGAGTTTTGGGCTTGTTTTTTCATGGTTGGGAGTCTCTTGGAGTTTGGAAAACATTTGATGTCATTTGCAGCTACTTGGACAACAATAACATTGGCTACTTGCAGATTACACTTCCATTGTAATGCTGAATCAGTAGTATTGATCAACTCTTCTACTTTTCTGCAATTTTCTATTATATTCCTACTTTTAGTGGAAGAAGGCTGGCCTCACAACCTTGTTTAACTTTCTTGCGTAAGCATTTTCATTCCCACCGTTTGGTCGAAGACATAGGCCTCACTGTCTTACTTTCTGTACTTTGCATTTCTCATTTGTTGATTGGCTGAGCTGTCACTCTACTCCCACTGAATAAGTGGTCGAGTTGCATCTTTGTATTTCTAGCATTCAGTTTACAAGCTAATGATCCCTAATGCCATATGCTCACACCTCGCTCGTCATTGGGATCTTGGTGTACATTCTTGGTGTAGGGTTACATTCCAGTGTTGGTTTATGATTTCTCTAATGTTAACGGGTGAAACTGCTTGTGAAAAATTGGAAAAATTGTAAGGGGGTCATCTCAATCCTACCAGAGACACCAATCCCCTAATGAACTTGTAGGCACCAACCTATAGGAGACATCAATCCTCTGATGAATTAGAACAAGTAGAACACTAGTCCTACTAGAATATAGAGATAAAGCTTTGCGGATCTTTTATAAATCTGAAACACATGCCAAAGCTATAGCTGACACTCCTCATTATATATGATCTTCTCATATTGGTGCACACACTGAAATGCGACTTTTCACCACTTTCTCTTCAATTTACACCTACAAACCAACTTTTCTTCACATTGGTGTAATTCTACTTGACATCTTCCACAAAATGCATTTGAATATTTGAAATATATATACATGACATTACATTAACACTCTTCTATGTCACCTAGTGATTCACAAACAACTAGGACAACATAAGATGGACCTAAATTCAAATTACATGAAATGTGTAATACATTGGTCCAAAATCAAATTTTGTTGCTGCAAAAATAACATGATGCCGTGCGCTACCACAAGAATCTTAATCAGGTCCTATCTTATCAACACATGCAAGGTTTGAATTCCACACGCTACTAGCCATTACTGCACATGCTTGGAACTCCAACAAGTTGACATACAAACATAGAGAACCTTCTATCACTTCAAACTTTCTGCACACTCAACATATCCTCTGGGAACTCTAGAATATGATAGAATAAGTGTAGACATACTCTCCTCTGAAACTGCAAAGCAAAACTGCATAATTGTATTGCTAGAGGAATCTCTCTGCCTTGAGAGCTAAGCTGAAACATTCCGATATAGACTTTTGGATCACAATTGTCATAGTGAATAGTAATACAATCATACTGCCTTCTAGAAAGCAGTCATATCTCAATAAAACTAATAATCCATGCTTCTTGATTTAGTAATATGATTGATGAGACAACTTCTTTATGATTCACACCTTCAAACACAACATGGAACCAAAAATATCTCTGCAACTCAAAAAGGTAAGTTGAGGGGAATATAATGATACTTCTAGTACTCCTATAATCTTTTTCATCTTTGACATCAACCTTTTTCATCAATGACAATCTTTGACATGAATAACAGCCTATGTTCAACACTAACACCTCTTACTTTCTTCACATGCCTTCCTATAGCTTCCCCAACATTGAAAATAGAAGACCAAATGTCCAGAAGGAAAGATCGAATGATGAAAACCCTTCGCATTCCACATCCTGTTTGTGCAGTGGTGAAATTGCCACTCCTGCGAGGAGGAGATTTTGTTTTTGCTGTAGTCATGACTAAATCACCACGGTAGAGGTGAAATTACTGTGGTAGATGATGCTATTGCTACCTGGTGAAATTGGTGAGTTCACCAAACCAGGTCATTATGAGGTCTGCAACTTGTTTTTGAAGGTTAGTTAAGATGTCCTGGTCCACCTCAGCCACTCTTTTGACTTAATAATAGTCTCCCATTCTTTGCAATACCATTCAATTGGACAAGTTCACATTTCTAAGGAATTTTAGGTTTCTTCTTGATTGAGGCAGTCTGTTTATAACTTCTATGATCCAATTTACAGATCAGTCATACCATCTAAAGCCCTGTTATGTTTAAAAGGATTAGGAAATATGGGTGACATACTAGCAAAGTCAAATGGAGCACAAGAACAAAGTTTTCTTATAGCAAAGCTATTGCAAGACATTAACATGCAATGAATAAAAGACATTAACATGCAATGAATAATTAAAAGTGAGTTTACAGAACAAAGGATGAGAAAACTTGTTTGGAAAAATATATTTAAATTTTACAGAGATTAAGTTCTGAAAACCTTCCTTGAGATGTGAAATATACATAAGAAAGGTGGATTGGCTTAGAGCTAAGTCACAAGATTCGCCGAATTTTTGGCATCAGATTCGAAATTCGGCGAATCTATAAAAAACTTATCAAATTCGTAAAAATTCGCCAATAAATTCGTACGGAACAGAGACCCTGTTTTTTTTTCAAAAATATATATTTTTAATACGTTTTTAGGGTTTTTGTTTCGATCTTCAGATAAGAACATTCCAAATTGCCACAGGGAACGTCACAGCGATCGACCTTTCCAACACGAACATTGTGGGAGAGTTCCCGACAATTGTTTGCAGGCTACCCGCTCTCAAAAATCTCTCGATGGCGTTCAACAACGTCAACGGTACTATTCGGGAGGACTTGGGACGCTGCGTGACGCTGGAGTGGCTGGATTTGTCTCAAAATATCCTCGTCGGTGACCTGCCGGATTTTATTTCTAAGCTCACAAATTTGCAGTACTTGGACCTTTCTTCCAACAATTTCAGCGGCATCATTCCCCCGGGCTTCGGAAATCTCCCAAAGTTGCAAGTTCTGAGCCTCCATGCCAATCTTCTCAACGCCACGGTTCCGGCATATCTCGGAAACTTAACAAGTCTTGTTCATATGTTCACTTATTAATCATATGTTTTTTAAATATAAATCAATTTAATATTTTTTTAATAATTAATTATTTAATGATAAAAATAAAAAATTACTATTTAAATAAAATCTAGCACTTTTAATTATTATCAAGCCTTATAGCACTTGGGATCTCGGTGCCATAATATAAGCAAAGTCTAATTTTAATATATATATATACCTACAATCTCGTGCTACTTCAAGAAAACTATCCGAATAATACTTTAATATTTTATTATTTAATAATTATATTTAAAGTTCAATAGTTTTAATTTATTAATATAGTATCATTAGTTATATTTATTAAAAAGAAAAAAAAAAATTACATAAGGCGAATTTGATCCGAATTTTATACTTTTCGAATTTTTTCCTTGTCGAATTTCATCCGAATTTCATTGTTGCCGAATTCGAATTCGAATTCGAATCTTGTGACTTAGGCTTAGAGAATAAATCCTCCATACAATGAGAGCAACCTTAAGGAGCTTTGAGCATTCTTGAATCGCACTCGTCCTTAGTTTTGAAGTTCTACATAAGTTATTTCTGTGAGAAAGCAAGACAAAGTAAATTTCTAGAGGATCTTGAGACAATTGCGCTGGTGACTAGATTATCTTCTAATTATATATTATCCTTAGGATGACACTATAACCATTTGTATTATCTTAATGATGAAGTACATTGTAGAGGGTGAAGCCTGGAGAATTGGAAATTGGTAAGACTCGGGGGATATAACTTGTCATTTGGAATATAGAAATAAAAATCAAGCAGAGTTTTCATGCAGATAGACCGTGAATCCTATATGCTTGATAGTACTCTGTCCATGGTAGCATAAAACAGGAAAAGATTCAAAAATGCATTTGCCTGCATTTAATTGGCACCCCACACCTTTCTGTGCTAATTCAAACTGGCATGCCAGTTTTTCCAAAAACCTGGTCAAATTTGGTCAATCTCAGAAAAAACTGGGAAGATCTGTGGGTTATTTAATAACCTGCTTTTAAAAAATGGGTTATTTAATAGCTTGCAGGTTATTCCCATCTTTTTTAAAAAAACCCTCAGAATTTTGCTTATAAAATCCTTTTTTTCCTTTTTGATTATTTAAGTGTTTTTAAATTTACTGTGTCAATGCCATGTTAATGTAATACTACTACTACTATAACTGTTCGATGAGGTCCTCGAAGCAGAGTTCATCTCTTTTGCTTGTAATTCTTTCTTCAATTCAAACTTTCTCCATGTGCTTTTTATAAATTAATAAATTAATAGTGGCCCCTCATGGAAACATTCATTTTCCACAACAGGTTAGATTTTGACATTTTGTTATACACATTAAGCTTATTGTGTTGACTAAAATTTGTTAAGGAAAGAAAAATAACATTTTTTCAATAAGAAATCAAACAAGAAATGAGCAAATTTTTCATATACTGGGAATGATTAATAGGAACAGCAAGAGACTGGCCTTGTTTTCAGCAGATGCCCAATGCTTGCCTTCATAGTCTGGCATTGTGAAATATTGTTTCGTTTTTCTATGCATGTATAGTATGTACACTGATAGGTCACTAAGTTACTCTTTGATATTGATATAATTGTTTGCAACTGCAGGCAAGGAGTTTGACATTTATGCAAAAGTGGTAGTGAATGCTGCTGGACCCTTTTGTGATGAAGTGAGGATGATGGCTGACAAAGATGTACAAAAAATGATTTGTCCCAGCAGTGGTGTGCATATTGTCCTTCCTGATTATTATTCTCCAGAGGGCATGGGTTTGATTGTACCAAAAACAAAGGATGGGAGGGTGGTTTTCATGCTACCTTGGCTTGGAAGGACAATTGCAGGAACTACAGATTCCAATACTACTTTGACAATGCTACCGGAACCCCATGAAGAAGAGATTCAATTCATTTTAGATGCCATCAGTGATTACTTAAATGTTAAGGTGCTGTACAAACATCTCAGTTGTCATTTTAAAAATATCATGGGCATATTTAATTAATTATAGACTTATTAGAAGATGAAAAATATGGATGTTTTGAAGCTAAATGTGATGTAAAAATGACTAAGGAAATCCAGAAGAGGCTTTTTAGAATATTGGTTTTGATCACAATGACTGCTAGTAGGCAAACAAACTATTAAGAATATCAGATAGGGAATATTGAAAGTGTCCTAATAAACCTCAACCGTGTTGATGATAGGCTTTATCTCAAGTCTTGTTTGATGATATTTCCTTGATCATCAGTTGTTTTTAATTTTGTTAGCCCTTGACAGTAGGGGCCTTATTTCCAATCTCTCTGATCCTTTGCTCACTTGATGTTATTTATTTGAGCATCAGTTGGCTTTAATTGAGTTGCTTCCCCTGCATTTGATTACTTTTTGGCAGCAAATAGAATGAAGTTGCTTTATCATTAGTTGCATCAATAGATCCATTGAATATATGGAGATTGGCTAGGGCATGCATCACATTTAGGATCAAAACTTTAAGACAAAATATGTTACTTAAGTGAGCCAAACCATCTGGCTGTCCTAACATAGACATTATCAGTAAGATTTTGCTGTGCATTATAGCTTATTTACATAAGGAAACTATCTTTGGAAGATATATCCTAATATTAAAACATGTCTTAGGATGATAGAGAATTAGACATTCATCTAATTTAAATCACTGCATAAGATAGTTCCCAAATGATCTAATGATTTGGAAAAAAGGGAAAAGATTTAATATTTTATTTAATTAAAAAATACATTACCTGCTTGGGCACATGGTTTTGATTTCCAAGTTAGAGATTGCTCCATGGGTGAGTCCAATAGAGAAAGTGAGAAACCATGCAAATCCTCAAGTAAGATTGAATCCTCTTTCTATAATTGATATGAATAAAGGCTAAAACCATGGTTACCAAGAGACAGGGACTGGTATTAGTACAAGAGATAGGGACAGGTCTTGGTACACCATTTTCATAAAACAGTCAAAGATGGGTTCTTGGATATGGTAAAAATCTAATCTATCTAGCTATATATATTTATAATTTTTAAATTTAGAAAATACTATGTATTAGGTGCACTGTAGTGGTGTAGTAGGGGTGTTGCAATAATGTAAAATGGGTAAAAGAAATTGTGGGAGGCTCAACTTACGTAGTCTGAGATGAGCGCTCCTTGGTTTGGTTGGGAATCCCTCTCTCAACAAAGTTCTTGTAGAATGGAGGATCCTTCTTCTTGAATTACAAGTCTTCATTCCCACGTGGTATTTTGCCAGAATTGGAAGGTGGGTTGGTTAGGAAAAATCTTGGATTTGATGGTAATTGGGGCCCTAAATCGTGGGCAAATTTGCTCAAATCGCCTATTCCCTTCTCAACCATTATTAAACTTTTGACAAGTTGATCTCCAGGATGGATAGTGCTCTAGTTGGGAAGTTCTTTGGGCATTGTGCAAACATTTACATGGTTCGCTGGTGGTTATCCAAAAAATGGAAAATAAAAGTAGAGGTGGAGGTGAGTGCCCTCCCCAAAGGGCCATTTGTCTTTTTCATTTATCCTGAAACATGATTATACTAGGATCTTGATTAGAGGTCCTTGGTTTATGGGGAAAACCAGCCATTTTGCATGTGGAAATTAGGCTTTGATTTGGATGCTAACTTATTCTCTATGGCCTCCACTTGGATCTAACTCCATGGTCACCCTTTGGAGTATTGGGATGCGGAAATTATTGTGGGCATATTTAATTTATTTGGGTAGTTTCTATATCCGCACACCACCAAGAATAGGAGCAGATTGGTTTTTTCTTAGTGCTGCATGAATGCTTCTATAGATAGAATGCTCCCTATTTCCATCACAGTGGAATCAAAGTTGGGTTGTCGGAATTAATGTATATACTATGAAAATGCTTCTCTCTTCTGTTAGAAATGTTCAAAGTTTGCACACATGATAGAAAAAAGGAACATTTTTGCCTGGAGCATTAGCTGAAGAGAAAATAGTAGGATCTTGATATAGAGAGCCTAGACTCTTTTAAAGGACTGATAAGATTCCTATTCATTTGTCTTCAACTGATGAAAGACTCAAGGCTGGCTTAGGGGTGGAAAACCTATTTATTCCCCCTCCAAATCGGAATGAGAACTCTTTGAATTGCATTGATGATAGGGCTATTCCCTCACCCCTTGTAGTTGTTGAGGTTGTGGATATATGTGATTTGCAGAATATGGAGACTGATATGATGGACAAGGATTTGACTTTGATTCAAGCCCTTTCTCCAATTTCCCCTATACCTCAATGTAAAGGGAAAGTTTGTCAAAATACTAAAAAAGGGAACAAAATAATTGATGTACTGATACATGTTTGATAGCTAACAAAACCCATGTCTAATTTTTAAAATTTGCAATTGAAATGAGAATTGTGCTGAGTATATCTAAGGAGGGTGCTACTAGACTTGCTATTATTGCAGTGGCTTCTTTTGGCTATTCTGTTGCACAAATTGTTTTGCACAATAGATTAACTATTCGATGAATATTTGTGATTTTTTTTCATCCTTGTAACTCTTAAATACTGAGTCCACAAAAAACAATTTTCTAGTGAGTTTTACAGTTTGACTTGTGTGAGTACTTGGCAATTCCAAGTGGAAAACTTGTTGCATGCAAAGAGGCACTGTCAAATACAAAAAATATGTAGTAAAAACACAGTTTGGATGCTGCAAACACACATTTTTGGCTTTTTAAGCTTTACATTCCCAAGGGGAATATCACACTAGCATTTGAGCATTCTTGAGCAAATTGGAGTAGTTTAAAGCGGATTTACAGAGGAATTCATACTAGTTATCAGATGGCTACTGTATTTGCAGCATGATGGGGATTTTGTACTTTATTTGTATTCAAATCTAATAGAAAACACTTTCCCAATATTGTAGTCTTATTTGATACATTTTGTAACTATATTTTGCGTAAAATTTATGTTGTTAAAGAATATTAAATTTAAGTAAATTTTCTATGTTGCCAAATTTTTCCCAAGCAATTTTTATTGATTTGGAGAGTTTGAGTATGTGAACTATACTTTGTGCAATCAATTAAAAATGACATGTTAAAAGAAGCTACATAAAGTTGCAACTTTTGTCCATAGGAAGTTGATGGATTGCATACTAAAGATGAATTGAAGACTTAAAGACCTTGAGATTGATTATTATGACCTATGGGAAGGTGTATGACATTGGAAAAAATTGAGCAAATATGGTAGTAATTCAATTTTCTTTCAAATATGCTAATAATTGGAAGTGTTCAAAAATTTTTAACTTTGGGAAAGTTTATATGCCACTATTTACAAGGTATTTTCCAATGTAAAATTTATCTTAATTTGGCAGCTTTTTAAAATAAGAGGTTGAATAGGGGCGGTGGGCCTAGCTCGATTGGCTAAAGCATCCTGTTGCAAGCAAGAGGTCACAAGGCCTAGTCTCCCCATCGTCCCTGTGGTACTGGAGGGCTTGTCGCGCTAGCGCCGCCGGTCACGTGAGCGCCACCAGTTACATGAATAAAGTTTACCATGCGCATTGCAGTTTATAGGGGGATGAATACCTGACCGATTCTTGTGATCTAAAAAAATTGAAAAAAATAGGAGGTCGAATAATACACAATTATGAGTATCCATAGATATATTTAAAAAATAATATATATTTTGCCAACCCCCGCCATCCCCAAAAATGGCCCTTGGATTGTCATCCTTGAAAGGTGTCCCCTGTTGTCTTGCACTCCCCATCCCTGAAATGCCGCGTGTTGATGTGTGTTTTATGACTCACCAAGCACTTTAGAATAAAGAATCCAAAGACACTCTATCCTCTCTTGAAAAACTGACTAGTATGTTAAGATTGCCAAAAGATCATAAAACAATTCCAATGTTTCCTAAGTTG
Source organism: Sequoia sempervirens (assembly GCA_007258455.2). Taxonomy (NCBI): domain Eukaryota; kingdom Viridiplantae; phylum Streptophyta; class Pinopsida; order Cupressales; family Cupressaceae; genus Sequoia; species Sequoia sempervirens. Next base: position 351,282,561 of record VDFB02000015.1, on the reverse strand, counting down.
GGTGCGGATAAGCTCTGTGGAAGATGTGATTTTGCTGATAACACAAAGGGATTTACTCTAGCAATTTTACTTAGAAGGCAAAGACTTGGATGCAGTGATATTTTTTGGTTTTTTGGATTTCGGATTAAAAAATGAAAAAGAGTAAGGGTTGAGGAATCCTATACTATTCCTATGAACTCAAGAGATAGTAAAGATTGAATGAAACCAATTAACAATACTTTGTTTTGCCACGAAATATGACAACTACGCAAAGCAAGTGCAATCTTCTTGGAATTTGTGCTTAAAATTTTCTTACTACGAACAATACCATCAATAGAACAATGTCATTCGGAGTAATAATGAGGCATCCACATTAAAAGCTCAGTCTAACTTTATGCATTGAATAGAAAGCATCCATCCAAAGAAAGTATGAGCCAAGTTTCACTTATCTTTACGATCAATCTATCATTCCTTAAACATACATCTGAAATAAATTCTAACCATTCAATGAGGAAGAGAAGTAACCATGCAACCATTTGACAATAAAAGAATTCAAAGCACCTCATGCATAATGAACTTCATCATCAAAATAGTCTTTTGCAACAATTTCATAAAACTCTCTCTCTTATTATGCTATCTACTTCTATCTCTATGTATCTATCAATATATGTATCTCTATATATATATCTCAAATGAGAGAATGAGAGAGGGTTTATATAGAGTTCCCGGAGTACAGTGAACAACTGAGATTAATCAGGGATCAATGGTAGGGATTAAAAATAAATAACCCTAATTAGGGTTTCCAAAAGCACAATCAGATAGTAGGCAGTGAACTGGAGTGACGAGCTATTCTCGAGGAGGTTCATCCTTATCCTCTTTGGTCACAGTATACTGGAAGAATTTGGAAACTATCATGTCAACCTCCTCGATCATGACAGGGGGAAAAGCATTGACCCTGAATTCCAACAGATCGAGATCATCCAAGCATCTGGCAAAAGTGTCTTCCCATTCTGATTCCTGTTGTTGGAAACTGCGAAAGATGAACAGGAAGTTAGCTGCCTTAGTCAAACTTTGCTTGCAGACAGGTCCAGTGGTGAAGAAGATATCTTGAATTTTGCTCTTCAGGTTTTCGAACTGCAGGTTGTTTGCTCATACAGTGTCCTTTTCTAGTGCATTTGCAACCACAGCTAGGATCTTCTCTCGAACTTCTTTCGTCTTCTCCTCAATTTGGATTGTATCTACCTTAATCTTTTCTATAATTTCACTTCGAATGATAAGTGTCATGTACCAATTGCCAAAATCATAAGCCGCCCCTGGTGCAATTACTTCTCCATTGACTAGCTCTTGTTTAGACACTCCCTTAAGCACTTTGACACATGGAAGGATTCTATCTTGAACATCCTGAGCATTATCCCAGGCTTCTGCCAATGTTGCGATTCTTGAGAGCAAAGAGGAAGTCTGCCCATATGCCAATGCTAGTCTTTCTGCAAATATGGCCACCTCTTCCCTGTTGCAACTCAACCATTCTTTCGTTTCCTTAGCTATATTCTTCTCCTCTTCAACAATCTCTTGAGAAGTATTCATCAGTGGAGGAGGTGCTGAAGTAGTCTAATTGAGAGGCTTAGTTAATTGTTGAATGTACTCCTTGAGTCGTTCAACCTCTTGTTTATACTCTTTTTTCTTCACTATCTCCTTCTCTAGTCTAGCTTTGATAGTGGCAACAAAATTGTCCAACTCTTCCATCTCTTGTCCTTTTGTGGTAGGGGCCTAAATCGACAGTGGTGATGGCGTACTCTTGGGGAGTAATCTCTTCTCTTGACTTGTCCACTGTTGGTACAACAACTTGGACTGTACGATGCCTAGCTTCATCTCTTTGGATGGTAGAGAAGGTTTTAGCAGGCTTCTTCGCACTGACTGCTACTAGTTTGGCCAGGAAATCAGCCATGTCATCTTCTTCTAGAAAATTTTCAGGTTCCTTTATCTTCAATCTCTCCTTCAGCCAATCAGGAATAGTTGGCTGCACAGTATCTTCTTCGTCTTGAACGTCCTGCACGATCTGAATTTCTTGGATTCCTCTCAAGGCTGAAATCATCCCATCTTCAAATTCGTTGTCCAAAATGTCAACCTCATTGTTTGACTCCAAAACCTCGGTGTCTGTAGGTGATGGAGGTTCATCATCTTCGGGTTGGACAAGGATAGGAGAAGGAATCTGTATGTCTCCAAGAGACTCATCAATGTCCAAGATTTCATTTACATTCACGGATATGTCAGAACGAAGAGGCTCCAGTCTCTGCTGCTTCTTGGCAGGTCTTTCATTTACAATTTCTTTTCCCTTAGCTTCTTTCCTTTTCCTAGGATTTAAGCTTTCAATTGGCTCATCTCCTTGACTTGCTCCAACATTTGAAGAGTAAGACTTTGATTTGCCCATCAGAGTGTATGTCAAAGGGATACCTCTCAGCCATAGGTCTTTGATCTGTTGGTCTGCCCACCATTGTGAATACTTGGTGACATGCCTCATAAGGGTGTCCAAGTCAGCAGTTTCAGGTTCTGAACATTGCACGGGAGGAAGAGGTTGATTTTCATCAAAACCTGGTTTTGTGAATACGCCATCATCCTCAAGTTGGTCTGGCACATAGAAGAGCTCCATTGTTCTAATCAAGCTGACAGGCAGTCTGGACCACAATCTTCTCCTGACATCAAATTCATCAGTGGCATTAGCCTAGTAATCTTCCAAGTCCACTTGGTGTTTGTACTCCCTTCCATTCACAATTCCGATGTGATGGTGAGGATCGAAATTGGCTCGAGATCGGTATGATGTGAAAGGATACCACTGCATTTCCAGTCTAGCTCCTTTCACTACCTGTGCTGAGGAACAATATTCTTCCATGTTCCCGATAAAGAATGGGAACATGACGGCTGCTTTGTGCTTGGGCCTTTGGATATTTTGGAAATTCTCCAATTGCCTAAGTACTTCCAGTAGGATCATCCTGTGGGTGGGGTAGATAGGAAGTTTGTATGGTTTGCTAGTGAATCCCTGGATTCAGATGTAAGTAAATTTAGGAAACTGGATGTACCAGGATCCATATTTACTTATTAGGCTTTTCGCTTCACGTGTCAGCCTCTAATGGGTTCCCCCTTGTAGCATCCTCGTGATGGTCATCAGAAATGTGTCGTGTGCTCTTCTAAAATGGGATTTGGCAGACAGTTGCAGTTGGGGATAACATTCATATGCCTTGAACTGATTTTCTCCATTGCCAACAACACCCTTGCATATCAATCTAGGATATTTATAGGCTCTGGCCAATAGGTAAACGATATAGGAACCCATATGAAATGCCTTAGTCCTTTCAAGGTTGATCAGTTGTTTGTGGATGTTATCACTGATCATTCTTGACCAGTCAAACATTCTGACCCTGGAGGTGATTTCCTCAATAAAGTACATCCAAGTTTTGAAAAAGGCACCTTGAGGATTGCCCATTATTCTATTCAAGAGCAGAACAATGTCACCATAGTCCTCCTTGAAGTCTGTTCTGCGCGGCCTCTTAGGCATTTTCTTGTCTGAAGCTCGTGGCTTTTCTAACCATGTTTTATTAATATGGGTCGCAAATTGATCTGCTTGATCGTCAAAAATTCTTTTGGCTTCCCCTTTTATTTTGTATGAAGCTCAGACATGGTCAGGGATGCCAAATGCTTCTTGGATAGCTGGTGCTCCAAGGTGCGCTAAAATTCTTCCATCAGGAGCTACAATTTGTCTTTCTTGTCGATTGTAATGTCTTGCACATTCGACTATCAAGTCGACACACTGGGTTGCTGGAGGAAATTCGACAACTTGAACAATTCCATTGCGCATCATTCTACGGGCAATCGCTGTTGGCATAAGTCCATTTAATTCATTCATCCTTTTCTTGAACTCTTCAAAGTCCACATGTCCAAGGTTGGTATCTACAATGTTTTTCCACTTGGAAGTGATCTTTGTCTCCTGTTGGGCTCCCTTGTTGGCGAATTTCATTGGTGCTTTCTTTGACAATCCTCCAGGATTGGTCATCAACCTGCGAGAAAGAGAATACAATAAACATTAAATTATTTTCTCTAAAATTTCCTTACAAAAATTCTAACTTTCAGCTTGTCAAAAGTTAAATTCACTGAAAAAGCAAGCTGAGTATAACACTTAGTGAAATTTTCGAAGATAGAATGAAGATAAAGGTAGAACTAATTCATCAAACTTCGGAATTACTCTGTGGCTGGCAAATCTAATTGTGAACTTCGAAAATCTTGATCTTTATTGCCAAAAGAGCAAGCAAGCTTTTGAAATTTTCGACCTTCAGCCTATAATTCCATCTCTTTCTTCGTTTCTCTCTCCTCGAAATGAATTATTCAACTCTCAAAAATTTCTCTCTTTCAAGAAAATTTCTTTCTCTTGAGAAACTTCTAACTCTTAAAATATTCTAACTCTCGTAAAAAAAACTAACACTTGAAATGAAGAGACAGCTAAGCTTCTTCTTGCAATTGTGAGTTGATTATGACTTGTGAAGGGCCTTATAAAGTTAAAAAAATTAGTTCCATTCTCAAGTTCGTCGAATGTAGACTCCAGTTTGTCGAGGAAAGTTTCTAAATTTCTCACCTTTCATCTTTATCCTCATCGTGAATTCGAAGTTTATCCATAGAGTTCAATTTTTCTCTACGTGTTTTGAAAAATAATTAAAGGTTTTCATGTGATTTTTCGATTTTCTCAACCTTTAATTCTTTGTTTTTTATATTTTACCCATGCTTTTATTTTAATTTTGCAATTTTTTCATGGGTCTTCTCTTTCTCTTCACCATGGTGGACTTTTTCATGTCTTAGCCATTTCACAATTTCATGCCTTAGACAAATTTTGCTAGGCAAACTGTAATTTTCTCTCCAGCACATTCAGACTTTGCCATTTTATTCCTGCTTTACCCATCATCTCATGGCGGACTTGAAGAGTTTTCTTCCATTTTCCTAAGCAAGGTGAACTTTCCATTCATCAATTTTCCAAGTATGGCGGACTTGGAAGGGTCCTTTCCATCTTCACTTCAAAGTATAGGCGGACTTCCTTATGTCTTCTCCTCCTTTCAACCTATACTTAGCCAAAATTTTGATCATTTCTTCAAAGGGCGGACTTTCTTTCCACCTTTCCACTTGCCAACACTTAGTCAAAAAATTTAATTTTTTCTCTTGCTAGACTGTGGCAGACTTTCTTGAAGGTTTTCCAAATGCTCAAGAGGGGTGGGCGGACTTTCCAACATGTCTTCCATTCATCCAACAGCAGGTCAGACTTTCCATCTTCCATGCCAAGTGAAGGGCGGACTTTCCATGAGGCTTGCCATTTGCTAGGGCGGACTTTCCACAAGGCTTGCCATCTCTTCATCAGCTGCTAGGCGAACTTTCCAACAGTCTTTCCATTCATCCTTTGGCATGGGCGGACTTCAAGACAATTTGTGCTATGTGCAGGTCAGACTTTCCAACAGTCTTTCCATTCAATCCTTAGCAGGTCGGACTTTCCACAAGGCTTTCCATTCATCTTTTGGCCTGGGCGGACTTTGGAGAGGTCTGGCCATGAGCAGGTCAGACTTTCCATGATCCTTTCCATTTCTTCATCAGCTGCTGGGTGAGTTTCCTGAACCTTGTGCCATTTTCTCTCCATTGCTGGGCGAGTTCCTTCAGAATTTCATGCTTTTCAGTCGCTTTTCACATGCTTTTCACCTGATTTTCAAGCTTTTCACCAGATTTTTCAAGCTTTTATCAGATTTTTCAAGCTTTTATCAGATTTTCCATTGCTTTTATGCTTCTCTTGTCTGATTTTTGCCAGATTTTTATCTAAAAGACCTGCTTTTTACTTGATTTTCTGATTTTCCAATGGCCTTTTGCATGCTTTTTATGATTTTTGTGTGATTTTTGACCCAAAAGGCGTGCTTTTCAGTTGATTTTTTGATTTTTCACTCAGATTTACATGCTTTTTCCTTGCTTTTTAGACTTTTGGGTGATTTTTGCATGTTTTTTTAGTCTAGAGATGGAAAATTTGACTCTTTGACTGGTGGGGCCATTGCACTTGCCAAAAATAGAAAGTTTCTAAAAATAGAAAAAACGAAAAAAGCAACTTTCTAAAAATAGTAAATTCCCAAATGGCCTAAAAGTGCCAAAAACAAAAAAAAAGCAAAAAGTGAAAAAGCAAAATCCCTAAAAAGTAGGAAGCATTAGAATTGGGTGAAAGCACAGGTGATCCTTGTCTGTGGGGTCCTCTGAACACTTCTATGACGTTTATGCGCAGTTCAAGGCTTGAAATCTTAACTTGGCTCAGGTGATGACTCCTGACTTAGACTTGAAACCCAAAGAGCGAAAGAGCTCACGAAAATGCAACTCAAAACTAAACCCTAAAAACAAACTGGCGAGGGTCCCCATGTGCAATGGGGCGATGTGTGAAATAGGTCACAACACCATGAAACATAGATACTATTTTTTTGAAATTTTTGAAATTGGGCATTATTAGTGAATGGGAGTGAACTTATACTTTTTGCAATTTCAAACAAGGGTAGTAGGAATTGATGCCCCCATGGGTGCTACTGACTATGAGAGTTATACACATGAAATTTTATGGAGTATCTAGGCATGGTTTCCTATGGTTTGTGGAGTTTGTAGAATTTTTCTGTGATCATTAGGATGGCTAAAAACATGTATGGAATCAAAACATACTAGGGGAATATACTAATTTTTTTGAAATTGGGCATTATTAGTGAATGGGAGTGAACTTATACTTTTGGCAATTTCAAACAAGTGTAGCAGGAACGAGTGCCCCCATGGGTGCTAGTAATCGTGAGAGTTATACACATGAAGGTTTATGGAGTATCTAGGCATGGTTTCCTATGGTTTGTGGAGTTTGTAGAATTTTTCTGTGATCATTAGGATGGCTAAAAACATGTATGGAATTAAAACATACTAGGGGTATAGGCAATAAAATAAGTGTAGAAACACAAGGTGGAGATTGCAAATAAGGTAAATTCCAACCTTACAAAATGAGACCTTGGAGCATTACTATTCATTTGGCAATGTCTAATGTGGCTTTGATGGGGTTAATTTTGCAAGAGAAAATATTATGACTCTTTGATCTTCAAATGGAAATTATTATTGTTGGCTTGCTTTTTGATGTCACAAGCTCCTTTATTGCCTTAAGGAATTGAAGCACTTATGGTTCTTTCTTTCAATAAGGAGAGATATCTTGGAGTCAAAAAAGGAAAGACATTTTGTATTCATGTACAAATATTCACCATATGGCCATTGTGCAAAGGAGGAGTTGAATGTTTATGCCCTAAAATTAACTTTTTTCTTCAGCAGGGTTTGGAAGCACGAGTAAGAATGTTTCTATAGAAGATTTTCATTGAGTTGATTGTGGGAGATGCTTCAATTGATATTTCGTAAATAGTTAAATTTTGTCTCTACCCTTTTAACATGGTTCTTACTATTAGGGTGGGCCCAACCTAAATAATATTGAGCGAGGCGATTTAAAGAAGGAACATACAATGAGGGCTATTGATCTTTGGAGCTTTCCATGACTCAATTCTAGTAATCTAAAATTTTGACACCTTATTATTTTAACAATTTATGATTGCCATTTACATATGTGGTCATAAAATTGATCTAGAGATCTATATGTATTATGATTTCTTATTTTAATATTTTATGTTATAAAATTTGAGTCATTACTTATTAGCTATGCTTCACAGAGTCTTGGGACAAGTGGATGTGGGGATAGGGATAAGGGTATTAGTTTTTATGATCAGATGTGAATAAGCAGATTTTAATTCAAATTCAAACAAATAGACACAACATATAGCCTGGGAAAACCCTCCACTTGAGGGAGAAAAACTCAACAACAATATATCCATTATGTATTGAATATGAAACAATAATCTTCTTTACAATGAGGCTGATTATGAGGCCAAACAACAGCACCGAAACTTGATGCAATCACAGAATAATATATAACTCCTTGCTAATGATAATATCAATCTCTCTTAGTGATGAACTCGGCCTTCTTCAAGACTTCGATCTACACTTGATAAACTCAAACTTATGAATGGATGAATATGATGAAATGACAAATGAACAATAGCCATCTCTATTATATACATGAAGGAGAGAGAGATGACGTCTCTTCGAGACAAGAAGTCGGCCTCAATGAAATGTTGTGTCTCCATAAAAGGTGGCAAGTGAGAGAAGTCAACCTTAAGTAAATATTATATGTTTCCAAGTGATGCGCCCCTTCACATTCATATTGGTCTCAACAAATTGAATAGCCAAAAGGCTCTATGAAATTTATTATCTCAAGTTGTGGCTGGAAGTGATGCCTGACGCTGCAACGTCAACACTCCCTTAGCTAGGGAGGAAGTCTTCCAGCTAACCAATGTCATGGAGACATCCACAACGGATACACCCATATGTGGAAAGAGCTCATCACGGAGTAACTCAACGTGATATTGTCCATCATGGCTACTCCCATGTATGGAAGGAACAAGCGCACAAGTGCCCATCACAGAGTCACTCAATGTGATGTCGTCATCTCATCAAGACGTCCACCATGGCTACTCCCAAAGGGTGGATAAACACAAGTACAAGGAATTCATCACGGAGTCTCTCAATGTGATGTTGTCATGGAGTCACTCAACATGACATCCACCATGGCTACTCCTAGAGGGTGGAAACAAGGGCTTTCACCTCAAATTTCTCTCACAGAGAAAGATGCATTAGACAAGGGCTTACACCTCAAATTTCTCTCACAGAGAAAGATGCATTAGACAAGGGCTTACACCTCAAATTTCTCTCACAGAGAAAAATGCATTAAAGCAAATCACAGAAGATCATTGAAGCTGAGTCTCCCTCTTAGCTAGGGCTTCATTCCCCACAATTCCAAGCTTGTCTTGAAAGTACACAAACTTTACTCTGGAGAGAGGTTTGGTGAGAATATCGGCTATCTGCTCATCAGTACTAATGTACCTCAATTGGATAGCTTGCCTCAATACCATATCTCTGATGTAGTGGTATTTGATCTCAACATGTTTGGTTCTGTCATGAAACATTGGATTGACAGAAAGCTTCACACAACTCTGATTATCACAATGAATGATAGTCGGCTCCAATGATTGTCCAAACAATCTTGCAAGGAGCTTCTGAAGCCACACTGCTTCTCGAGCTGCCACACAAGCTACAATATAATTAGCCTTTGCGGTGCTCAGTGCCACTGAAGACTGCTTCCTGCTACACCGGGAGATCATTGTAGACCCCAAACTAAAGCAACAACTAGAGGTGCTCTTCTGATCAAGAACACACCTTACCCAATTAGAATCATAATATCCATTCAGCTTCAAGTCCACACCAAAAGAATATCTCAAGCCATACCCAACTATGCCACGCAAGTAACTCAGGATATGCTTTGCTGCAACTAGGTGTATTTGCCTTGGTTCACACATGAACTGACTAAGTGCACTCACTGCATAGCAAATATCTGGTCTAGTATTGACTAGATACATCACTGATCCAATCAACTATTTGTACATAGTGGGATCCACCAGATTTGAACTAGCTGCAGCCTCTTTTAACTTCTACAAATTGGTTTCCATAGGTGTAGACATGGATTTGCAATCCATCATACTAAATCTCTTCAAGATGTCTATTGTATACTTCCCTTGACTCAAAATGATCTCATTAGGCCTTTGCCATACTTCTAAACCAAGTAAGTAATGCATGTACTTAAGATCCTTCATTTCAAATTCAGAAGTCAACTCCTTGCATTTGATAATGAGGTGTTCTTCTCTAGTAAGAAATAGATCGTAGAGAACCAAGATCAAAGCCTCACCATTAATTACCTTGAAGTACAGGTTTGAATCAACATCATTCTTGGAGAAGCCCAAGCTCAATAGGTATTGATCAATCCTTTCATACCAAGCTTGAGGAGCTTGTTTAAGGCCATATAAAGCCTTCTTCAATCTGCAAACATGAGACTCCTTCCCATGAACTTCAAATCCATCAGGTTGCTTGATGTATACCTCTTCTTCAATTACACCATTTAGAAATGTTGTCTTCACGTCCATTTGATGTAACTTCCATCCTTTAGCTGCTTCAATAGCAATGACAGTCCTGATGGAGGTATAACGAGCAATTGGAGCAAATGTTTCCTCATAGTCTATTCCCTCTTTTTGAGAGAACCCCCGAGCCACAAATCTAGCCTTGTACTTCTCAATGCTTCCATCAGCCGCATGCTTGATCTTGAAAAGCCACTTAAAAGATACAACAAATTTCCCTTTTGGTCTAGGTGCTATATCCCAAACATCGTTCTTGAGGATAGATTGATATTCTTCAGCCATAGCATCTCTCCATACTTGCTGACTTGAAGCTTCCTCAACACTGGAAGGCTCAGATTCAATCATTTGACTCATTAGTGCAACATAGCTTGGAAACTTCTAAGGTCTTTTGCTTTCTCTGAATGTTCCTCTAGGGGCTGCAAACTTTTCTCCCTCCTACATTGTTTGCCTAGCCCATAGAGGTCTCTTTCGACCAATAACAATGTCTCTAGGCCCATCAATAGGTTCCAAAGGCTCAACCGGATCACCATCTTCTTTTGGTTTAGGAGACTCCCTCTGAATCTTAGGAGTATGGTCAACTTCCATGTCCTAAGGAGTCTCATAGTCTTAATTATCTATCTCCATGAGAGAGCCTTTAGATCTCTTGAATGCAACATCCTCTTCAAATGTAACATCCCTGCTGATCTCTATCCGTTTCTGACCTGGAATGTAAATTCTGTAGGCTTTTGAAGACTCACTATAGCCCACAAATATTCCCTTCTTGCCAGATGGTTCCAACTTAGTCCTTTTATCTTTAGGCACATGAACATACACAAGACAACCAAATATTCTCAAATGGCTGACTTTAGGCTTCACACCTGTGAAAGCTTCTTTAGGAGTCATGTTCTCCAAGATACGATGAGGGCTCCAATTCTGAACATACATAGCTGTCCTAGATGTGTCGGCCCAAAGGAAGGTTTGCAGATCTTGATCATGAATCATGGCTTTAGCTGCTTCTACAATAGATCTGTTCTTCCTTTCTGCTACACCGTTTTGTTGTGGATTGTAAGGAACACAAAACTCCTTAATCCTTGCCTCCACACAAAAGTTACGAAAGCTTCCAGAGATGTATTCTCCTCCATTGTCAGATCGCAGAACTTTGATTCTCTTCCCGAACAAGTTCTCTCCTTGAGCTTTAAATTCCTTGAATCTCTCAAATACTTCCTCAGATTCTTTAGTCTTTAAGAAATAAATCTAAGTCTTTCTAGAGTAGTCAACAATGAAAATTGCATAATACAAGAAACCACTCAAAGAAGCAACATACACTGGACCACACAAATCAGAATTAACAAGATCTAGAATGCATTTAGATCTACTTTCACTACTATGAAAAGGTCCTCTAGTATTCTTACCCAAAGCGCATCCTCGACAAGTACCTTCATGCTCCTAAGTGAGTTTAGGAATGCAAGTGACCATCTTCTCCATGGTTGGAATTGCTCTAAAGTGAAGGTGAGCAAGTCTTCTATGCCAAAGCTCACATGAACTTGATGAATCATGCAACAAAGCCTGTAGTGGACGAGTGCAAAGTTTGTAGAGACATTCTTGTTGAACACCAATCACTTGGGCTGACTTGATGCTAGAGTTCTTTGACCATGCAAGAAATTTTCCTTTGGAGAATGCAACTTGATATCCCTTGTCCTCCAAGGCTGAAATTGAGACAAGGTTCCGCTTGATGCCTGGTACAAATAGAACATCACTCAACTGAAGAGAGATACCGAAATCTAAGTGAAGGGAGGAGGTTT